>CM060413.1:200338507-200837378 GCA_030545235.1 Helianthus tuberosus
TGTCTTAAACAAGAAACAAAGAGTACATAACATAATTTAACTAGTTCTTGCTTCGTTTTAAGTCACTAAGGCACAGGTCCGCCTAAGTGTGTCTCGATCATCCTATACAACAGCTCCTGAAAACACATGTGAAAACAGGTACGTCAGCATAAAAATGCCTGTGAGATACATAGGTTTTGTGACAAAAGGATTCATGACTTGAGTTTAAAGAAACTGTTTAATAAAAAAGGTAGCCATGAATCTTGTTGAGTGTTCCCTTTCATAAATCATTTGAAAAGTGATAAATAAACCAAATGATATATATGTATAAAAGAATAATGAATGGTTAAGTGAATAACCATGTAAAATGGGTTTGTATAAGTTAAGTTATTTGTAAAACGATGTTTATGTGAAGATTGTATTGTATATGTAATATGTCTAAACTGAAATGGTTTAAATAACGCTACGATATGTAATACCATAAAGCACTTATATATAGGAAGTACCAGCAGCGTATCCACCATGTTTTTATCGTATTACACGTCGCCTCGTTACTTAAATCACTTACCCAAACAGCCACCAAGATGAAATGTTTAACAATTGTAGAAATGTTTATGTATGGTCAAATACGGTTCACACGGTTCAACAATTACAAACGGTTCATATAATCAAATGGTTACAACGGTTCACATAGTCAAATAGTTACAAACGGTTCAAAATGTAATATAATGTGTTCATATGCTGGATGAGCATATGCAACAAAATGTAATGTAAAACAATGTGTCCATATGTTGAGTAAACATATGCAACTAATGTAATGTAAATCAATGTGCTAGCATGCTCAGTCAACATACATAGCAGAAATGTAAAGTAAAACAATGTACTAAGTATGCTAAGTAAACATACATAGCGAAACAATGTAATGTAAATCATGTACTATAAATGTACTAATGAGCATATCAACTATATGATGTGAAAACATGAAAGCACGAAAGTAACAAGTAGGCACATGTGTTTCACCCCAAAACAGTTTGAAAACAGTAAAAGAGGGGTCTATGTACTCACTTGAGATTGCTTAGAAGTCCTAGGATAACCACCAAGCAATGCTAGAAGATCACTGAATCAGACGGCACCTAATATAGGTAACTATGTTAATAAACGGACCTAAATCGGAGGATCAGATAGAATGAGGGTTCGTAAACCAAACGAGTATGGGAACTCGTGTAGTATGGTTTAACAAAGCCTACATACTAAAATGAAACCTAACCTAAGCGCTTACGACCCATTACGACCCGTTTAGGTAGCTTATGCTACTTTAACGCGTCGTTCGCGTAAAACGCGTTCGGAACGCCTAACTAGTCCTACGATAAGTAGAATATGCCTTAACATGCCTAATATTATTAGTAAATCAGTTTAGATGTCAAAAATTTAGTTACATAGGCTTAAAATGAATTTTGGCGTAAAAATGGCATTTTGGTCATTTACCTAAGGCATATAAACTACCTATCATACAACTAGCTAAACTTCGTGACCATAAGGTATAACCTCGGAAGGTTATTCCCTATACACCATGGTCACCTAATACATTTGGTCGGATCCTAAAGATCGACCAAACGGGTCGTGTTCGAAAGTATAAGCGATTGTTTAGATTGCTTACCTTACGACCCTATATAAGCACTAAACTAAAAGTGACGAGCTAAGCATGTTAAAACATGATTAACTAAGGTAGAAAAAAAGTTTGGTATCAAAACAAACAGTTTTGATACCTAAAAGTAGTTTGGTTACAAAATACGCAAGAATACGCATTTTGGCCGAAACTACGACTCGTCACTGAGCCTAGATAACGTGGTAATCAGTAGGTATAGTCACAAGGGACTATAACCATCGTGATTACACTCACGTTATGAAGTTCAAACAAACTTCACATTGACCATAAACTGGTCAATGCAGAAAGTCAAACGCAGTTTGACTTTAACTCTAAAACGAATGAAAAGAACGAAAGAACACTTACAGAAGGTCCCCGCAAGATTTGATTCCGATTTTCTCTCAGGTAGGAACCATATACTTCCACTTAGAGAGCGTAAATCAGATTTCAAATTGTGGGTTTGCAAGGAAATGAAGGTGGGTATTTATAGGAATTCAAGAACCGTTAATATCGTTCATCGAAAACTGAGCTTTGATCTGGACCTTACATGTGTGCCCATGGTTTTCTAAAACCTTGGGAGCCCCTAATAATGGACTAGGTTCATTGAATACCAGCCCATGGGTTAAAACCATCAACACTTCAAAATGGACTAGGTTCATTGAATCTGGTCAGAAATTTCAAAAATGGTCCCTGCACTTGTAAAACTTGATTTTTTTGCACTTTAAGCCCCGTTAACCCCATTTCAAGGCTCTAAAATAGAGTTAAAGTATAGGGAACTCAAAACATGCTCAAAATTATCTCGGATGTCGGTTCGTTTGGTCGTACGGTTGCGTTATTCGCTTAATTACGACGGAAGTCATAACGAACGCAAAAACGATCCAAAATAAGTGACGAATGGAATTTTATCATGCCAAACACTAAAATAAAATATTTTTATGCTTACATAAATTTTTTGGATGTCCGGATGTATTCAGAACGTAAGTTATGCGCGAAAATGCAAACTTATGCACTTTTTTTACGCTTTTAGTCCCTTAATGACCCAAAATTTTATTTTAGCACACCGAACCCCTCAAAGCCTATTTCTAAGTTATGTAAAGGATATTTATGGTATCTTTAACTTATGGTCATGTTCTGGAATGTCTGTTCCAGTACGAATCATCATACTTTCGCAGTTTGTCGAATTTAGTCCCTCTAAGCGAATAGACTTGATTTTGCCATACCAAAGCCTTCAAAACTTATTTCTAAGTTATGTAAAGGTTATTTAAGGTATGTTAAGCATATGTAACTGTTATGGAGTGTTTTTTGCATTAAACTGGTTATATTTACGCATCAGAATGCGTATAACATTCCAGAAAGCGATTTAAAGCCCGAAATCGAGCAAGAATTGATATGTGCAAATGATACACAATTTTATACAAATCCCAAGTATGAAATACAATATTTCATTGGTTTGGTATTTGTTTTATGGTCGCAGTGACACAGGTGTCACACACAACCCCCGTCCCCTAATTACCCGGGAACGGGCGGTCGCGAGCCAGTTTCAGTGGTATCGGTGTTTATCATTATTTGGCAGCGGAATTTTTTCATCAGTACCGTAGTTAGTAAATATTTTATCAGAGTAAAATACCACACTTTTATAATATTAAACACATGGGAAATTCCCAAGTTTCCATTACAAACATTTTATAGGGATAAACCCTATTTTATTGAATAAAAACATCTTCTTTATTTAGGTAACTTTTATAGCACTTTTCCAAGCCTTCAGTGTTGTCCAGCTGGCTTCTATTTGGCTTTCATATTTTGTTAACTGAAACGCGTTTAAAAAAACATTTTGTCAGTGGGAAATACTAGTGAGTGAATCCCAATTTAATCAAGAAGAGTTTTATCATTTCACAGTATTGAGAGCGATTACAATGTTTATATCTACACAATTAGTCATTCAGTACTGTCAATCCTGACTGGTGGGCCATATTACACATTGGCTATCTCGTTGTCCAATGGTAACGTGTTCCATATTTTGTATACAAAACCCCAACATACCGGCAGTAATTGAATAATTACAAAGACTCAATCATTGCTAATCACATTGTAAAATATTTAAGGTGTTGTAAAAACAGTTTACAAAAAGGTTTACAAAACGCAGATTACTCACATTGCAACTTTAGGGTTTTCCTTTTTTTTCCTGGTTATAATCTATTAATTACACAATGCACACGTGTTAGTATAATAACCCAATATTTACATTAGTTATACCCTCCCCGAGACAGAACTCCAACGACTACGTCGGGCAGAACCTCAACAGTCGTTACGGAGCACTAGATCAATCGGGCATCGTATCTAATATGTAACCGGGGGTTATGACCTACAACGAGGCAGAACTTCGTTAATTAGGGGGTATAATACCCGATTATAGTGTCTACACTATAGAAATTTGAGAGAGAATTCGTTTGTGAGCGATCGGAGAATGAAGGCCGATGCTCCCAATTTATAGGAGCTGATCTCGGCTTCCTCGCGGCCCGCGAAGGATATACAAGGGGGCCTTCGCGCCCCGCGAAGTAGGCACAGTAGGGCCTAGCATGGCCTGGTCATGGGGTAGGTTCGATGGATGGCGAGACACATGGCAGCACCGGGTTGCGCCTTCGTGACCAGTTGTCACGGCCCGTGTAAGATGAAGAACGAGTCTTCGCGGCCTGCGAGCGATACTCAGATTTTGTTTTTATTTTAATTTTATCAAATTAAAGGTATTCGGGACCAGTTTTCGTATACGAGGTTTATTTTAAAGCGTATAGGGATGTTATAAATATTTTAGGGGTGTCAGAATATTTTGGGAGGGTTGTTATATCCTCACCACCTTGTTTTAGAACTCGTCCTCGAGGTCTACTGGAACAGATGTGGATATTTCCTCTGCATTTCTGATTCAAGCTCCCAAGTGTATTCTGGTCCTCTTTTGGAATCCCATTTCACTTTGGCTAGAACCAGTCTCTTGTGTTTGAGGTTCTTAACTTTCATGTCTTCAATTTGTAGAGGTCTTTCTACAAACTTAAGTTTTTCATTTACCTCTATATCCTTAAGAGGCACTACTAGTGATTCATCAGCTAAGCACTTTTTAAGGTTGCATACATGAAATACATCATGTATTCCTGCCATTTCCTCTGGCAGTTGTAGCTGATAGGCTACATGCCCTATTCTTTTAATAATCTCAAAAGGTCCAACATACCTGGGGCTTAGCTTTCCCCTCTTGATGAATCTGACTACTCCTTTCCAAGGAGAAACTTTTAACAATACCTTGTCTCCTACATGAAATTCCATCGGCTTTCGTCTGTTATCAGCATAACAATACCTTGTCTCCTAAAATATTCTGACACCCCTAAAATATTTATAACATCTCTATACGCTTTAAAATACACACCGTATACGAAAAACCGGCCCCGAATACCTTTAATTTGATAAAATTAAAATAAAAACAAAATCTGAGTATCGCTCGCGGGCTGCGAAGACTCGTTCTTCATCTTACACGGGCCGCGACAGCTGGTCACCAAGGCGCAGCTCGGTGCTGCCACGTGTCTCGCCATCCATCGAACCTACCCCATGACCAGGCCAAGCTAGGCCCTACTGTGCCTACGTCCCGGGGCGCGAAGGCCCCCTTGTATATCCTTCGCGGGCCACGAGGAAGCTGAGATCAGCTCCTATAAATTGGGAGCATCGGCCTTCATTCTCCAATCGCTCACAAACGAATTCTCTCTCAAATTTCTGTAGTGTAGACACTATAATCGGGTATTATACCCCCCCCCCAATTAACGAAGTTCTGCCTCGTTGTAAGTATCATAACCCCCGGTTACGTATTAGATACGTTGCCCGGTTGATCTAGTGCTCCGTAACGGCTGTTGAGGTTCTGCCCGACGTAGTCGTTGGAGTTCTGTCTCGGGGAGGGTATAACTAATGTAAATATTGGGTTATTATACTAACACGTGTGCATTGTGTAATTAATAGATTATAACCAGGAAAACACAAAGGAAAATCTAAAAGTTGCAATGTGAGTAATCTCCTTTTTGTAAACTGTTTTTACAAAACCTTAAATATTTTACAATGTGATTAGCAGAGATTGAGTCTTTGTAATTCTTCAATTACTGCCGGTATATTGGGGTTTCGTATACAAAATGTGGAACACGTTACCATTGGACAACGAGATAGCCAATGTGTAATATGACCCACCAGTCAGGATTGACAGTACTGAATGACTAATTGTGTAGATATAAACATTGTAATCGCTCTCAATACTGTGAAATGATAAAACTCTTCTTGATTAAATTGGGATTCACTCACCAGTATTTCCCACTGACAAAATGTTTTTTTAAATGCGTTTCAGGTAACAAAATGTGAAAGCCAAATAGAAGCCAGCTGGACAGCACTGAAGGCTTGGAAAAGTGGCTATAAAAGTTACCTAAATAAAGAAGATGTTTTTATTCAATAAAATAGGGTTTATCCCTATAAAATGTTTGTAATGGAAACTTGGGAATTTCCCATGTGTTTAATATTATATGAGTGTGGTATTTTATTCTGATAAAATATTTCCTAAGAACGGTCCTGATGAAAAATTCTGCTACCAAATAATGATAAACACCGATGCCAGTGAAACTGGCTCGCGGCCACCCGTTCCGAGTAATTAGGGGATGGGGGTTGCGACAGAAGGATTTACATACAACTTAGCTAATTGTTCCATACTGAAAGTTTCCTTTATTGGTAGGAAATGAGCTGATTTAGTTAGCCTGTCTACAATCACCCAGATTGTATCATTACCTTTTCTTGTTTTGGGTAATTTGGTAACAAAATCCATTGTTATCAATTCCCATTTACATATTGGCATTTCTAATTGTTGCAACAAACCTGAGGGTTTCTGATGTTCAGCTTTAACTTGTGAACAGGTTAGACACTTGGCAACATAAGCTGCTATATCCTTTTTCATTCCTATCCACCAGAAATTCTTTCTTAAATCTTGATACATCTTATCACTTCCAGGATGCATCGTATACTTAGACTTATGGGCTTCTTCTAATATACGGTGGCGTAGATTTCCTAGTTTGGGTATCCACATCCTTTTCTTAAGGAATCTCTAAATTCCATCTGTTCCTTGTTCTAATTTCTTAATCATTCCTTTTAATTTCTCAGTATCGTCCTTGATTACTGATTCTTGTGCTTTTCTAATCTATTCATTTAAATCTACTTGTAGATTTAATTTAAGAGAACGTACTCTTTTTGGCTTTTCGTGATACTTTCGACTTAAAGCATCAGCTACTACATTAGCCTTTCCTGCATGATACTGGATACTACAATCATAGTCACTAAGTATCTCCATCCAGCGTCTCTGTCTCATGTTTAATTCCTTTTGCCCGAAAAAATACCTTAAACTCTTATGATCGGTGAAAATGGTAAACTTACTTCCATAAAGGTAATGTCTCCAAATTTTCAGAGCAAAAATTATAGCTCCTAATTCTAAATCATGGGTTGTATAATTCTCTTCATGATTCTTAAGTTGTCTAGAGGCATAGGCTATAACCTTTTGACGTTGCATTAACACACATCCATAACCTAACTTAAAAGCGTCACAATAGACTACAAAGTCTTCAGTTCCTTCTGGTAACGCTAGTATGGGTGCGTTGGTTAATCTTTGCTTAAGAATTCTAAAGGCTTCTTCTTGTTTTGGTCCCCATTCAAACTTAACAGACTTACAGGTTAGCTTAGTTAAGGGAATGGCTATTCTAGAAAAATCGCGGATAAATCTTCTATAATAACCAGCTAGTCCTAGAAAACTTCTAACCTCGGTTGGTGACTCAGGGGTTTTCCATTTAGTAATTGCCTCAATCTTTGTGGGATCCACATGAATTCCTTCATGGTTAACTAAATGCCCAAGAAACTGTACTTCTTCTAACCAAAATTCACATTTTCAAAAATTTAGCATAAAGCTTTTCTTTTCTCAGCAAATTTAGGAGTGCATGCAGATGCGCTGCGTGTTCCTCTTTACTCTTAGAGTAAATGAGAATATCATCTATAAAGACAATTATGAATTTATCCAAATATGGCTTACATATTCGGTTCTTCATGTCCATAAATGCGGCTGGGGCATTGGTTAAACCAAATGGCATGACAGTTAATTCATAATGGCCATACCTTGTTCTGAAAGCGGTCTTAGGAATGTCCTCTTCCTGTACCTTTAATTGATGATATCCTGAGCGTAAATCGATCTTAGAGAAAAATCGAGCTCCCTGCAGTTGATCAAGCAGATCATCGTTATCGGTAGTGGGTACCGATTTTTAATCGTGACCTTGTTCAATTCTTGGTAATCAATGCACATACGCATTGACCCGTCTTTCTTTTTGACAAATAAGATCGGTGCTCCCCATGGCGATGAACTTGGCTGTATGAATCCCTTTTCCAAAAGTTCATCCAGTTGTTTCTTTAATTCCTGCATTTCTGCTGGTGCCAAATGGTAGGGTGCTTTGGAAATTGGGGTTGTCCCTGGTAACAGATGAATTCTGAATTCGACTTCCCTGTCCGGCAGTAGTCCTGGTAATTCTTCTGGAAATACATCTGGAAACTGAGATACTATTGGGATATCTTTCAGGTCTTTTCCTTTAGTGTTAATGATTATAGAAATCAAATACACTATTGACCCTTTTCTTACATAACTGGCCGTTTTCATCACAGAGATGAATTTTGTGGATCTAGATGGCTTATCTCCTTTAATTGTGATCTTTTCACCCTTTGGTGAATTTACTTGGATTGACTTTTGATCACATAGAATACTGGCTTTATTGGCTACTAACCAATCCATTTCTAATACGACATCAAATCCTGCCAGATTCATTGGATAAAGATTTGCAATAAACCTTTGATTTAAAAAATTTTATTCTTGCTCCCTGCAAGATTTCAGTAACCTTAATGGTTTCCCCATTTGCTGTTTCTACGAGACATTCTTGTTGGAGTTTAGTTAATGGTTGGTTGAGAAGTTTGCAAAATGAAGTATTAATAAAACTTTGGTTCGCACCAGAGTCAAATAATACTTTAGCAAAAACATCATTAACTAAAAACGTACCAGCAATCACGTCTGGGATCATCTTGGTTTCCTCTGCAGTCAGAACAAATGCCCTAGCATTTTTAGTAGTCTTGTTGTTTGTGGCTGGAGCTAGCTTCGGAAAGTTTGGCTTGATATGATCTTGTTCTCCACAGTTGTAGCATATCCTCTTGTTAAGTTTCTTCCTGCAGTCTTCTTCCTTGTATCCCGATATTTTGCAAAAATTCCAGTATATATAGCATCTTCCAGAATGCTTTCTTTTACAATATTTGAAGTAAGAAGCAGAAATAGAACCTACATTTTTCCCACGATTGGAATTTCTGTAGCGAAATTCTTGGGTAAGCTTTTGAGCTAGGTTCCTCCTCTGGTTCTCTTCTTGTGTACGCACTAATTCATCAGTCAAGGTGTTTGCTAGTTCTACAGCTTCTTCTATGGTTTGTGGTCTAGCTGGCTTGACTACATGCCTAATTTCACTGATTAATCCCCAGATGTAACGGGAGATTAATACTGGTTCTGGTGATGCAAGGGTTGGCACTATTCTAGCATATTCGAAGAATGTAGTAGTGTAACCCTTACTATCCACTCCAGTCATTCTAATGTTTAAGAATTTATTTGTTATCTATTCCTTTTCATTGGGTGGGCATAATTTCCTTTCCATACATTTTTCCCACGATTGGAATTTCTGTAGCGAAATTCTTGGGTAAGCTTTTGAGCTAGGTTCCTCCTCTGGTTCTCTTCTTGTGTACGCACTAATTCATCAGTCAAGGTGTTTGCTAGTTCTACAGCTTCTTCTATGGTTTGTGGTCTAGCTGCCTTGACTACATGCCTAATTTCACTGATTAATCCCCAGATGTAACGGGAGATTAATACTGGTTCTGGTGATGCAAGGGTTGGCACTATTCTAGCATATTCAAAGAATGTAGTAGTGTAACCCTTACTATCCACTCCAGTCATTCTAATGTTTAAGAATTTATTTGTTATCTATTCTTTTTCATTGGGTGGGCATAATTTCCTTTCCACCATATTCTTAAACTCGTTCCATTCCATATTGTAGGTTCTGTCACTTCCTCTAGACTGGAGGATAGTGTTCCACCATTCTAAAGCTGAGTTCTTAAACATATTGGAGGCGAACATTATCTTATCCTCTTCTGCGCACTTGCTTATTTTTAAGACTGCCTCAGTCTTTTCTATCCAGCGTAGAGCTGCAATGGCTCCTTCGTTGCCCGAGAATTCCATTGGTTTGTAGGACCAGAATTCTTTATAAGAACAACCATAAGACATGGTTCTTCGTCGTTTTGGAATGGCACTTGAAGTATTGGTCCATTTACGCTGTGTTCAGGTTCAGTAGGTGGTCGTTTACTTCCATTATTACTTTTATTATTATCCGCTTCCTTAACCGTTTTGATAATATATGGCATTGCATCTATAATCCCTTGTGCCACTATGTGTTGGATGGCACTGTTATCTACTTGGTTTCCATTATTATCGTTATTCTAGTTTTCTTGATTCACTTCGTTGTCCATCAGAATTTTAAACATTTACCACGTATTAATATCACAAGATAATATCCAATACAAACAATCACATCACAAGCATATTGATCCAAAATCGTCGTCATTGCGACCTTTACTCTATTTTATATTATACATCTATATTTATTACAAATACAACTGGAATTGAAAATACAACACTAATATGCATCAGTAACTATAAGATTATATATATATATATATATATATATATATATATATAGGGGATGGATCATGAGAAAACTAGTTTAAATTAAAAAACCAAAAAACTAACTAAAAAGCCTAAAAAACATACAAAAAAAGTTTTTTTTACAGATTTTTATAAAAAATCGCTAGCTTTTATGCATGGAAAAAAATTTTCAAAAAAAAAAATAAAAATATTTCTTTTTGTTGTATTGCACATGTGCACTATTACGGATATAGTGCACATGTGTAGTACACATATAATGCACATGTGCAGTACAACAAATTTTTTTTTTGAAAATTTTTTTATACGTAAAAAATAGCGATTTTTTTATAAAAAATTGTAAAAAAAAAAATTTGGTATGTTTTTTTAGCTTTTTTTAGGCTTTTTTAGTTAGTTTCTAGTTTTCTCATTTAGATGTAGTTTTCTCATTATCCTCTACCTATATATATATATATATATATATATATATATATATAAATATATGTATATATATATAAATATATGTATATATATAGGATTGGGTTCATTTCAGAACTCTAAATAACTACAGAACTTTCAGAACTCCTAATAAACAATCATTTTATATATATATTTTTTTTTGTATTTAGAATCTTTTTATCATCTATTATATGTATTTCTTTGATTACATACATGTTAAAAGAAGTTAACATATGTATAATAGCCGAATTATATATATGTGTCATAATTAATTACATATATGTAAAAAACTAGTTTACATATGTGTAATTATAAAATTACATATAAAAAATGATAAAATTACTCTTAACATGTATGTAATCATAAAAATACACAAAATAAATGATAAAATTATCCTAAACATAAAAATATATAAATAAAAAGATTGTTTATTAGGAGTTCTGTAAGTTCTGTAAATATTTATGGTTCTGAAATGATCCTTACCCTATATATATATATATTCCAAACTTACACACATATATATATTTTATTATTATTATTATTATTATTATTATTATTATTATTATTATTATTATTATCATTATTATTATTACTACTGATAGGGGTTCATCCAGAATTGCATGTTACGCTCGTCATATTTCCAGGCGAGTCTTTCCCCTATCTGTCTCATTCTCTCACTTCCTTCTAATATCTCCTCACCAAAGGTGCGGAGTTCTTGCACATTCTCTGTGCTCATGGGTGGTGCAGGTGCTGGTATCGGGTCTGGGAACTGGGGCATGGGTTCTTCATAGAGGTACGGGTTCTCTAGAATTTCCCTGACGTATTGGTCGTTATCAAAATAGGGGTCTAGAGGGTCAAGGTCTGGGTAGGGTGCTATTGGGTTTTGCATGGGTTCGTCTGGTATTGGGTAGCGTTGTTCATAATCCCTATGGTCGTCAAACCACAGGTCATAGTCTGGGGGATGGGGTGCTGGTACTCTAGGGATCTCAGTTGGGTCGAAAGCAGGTGCTGGAATTTGGTTTTCTAGGTTGGCTTCAATGTCCATAGGTTGTGTGGGAAATAAGGGTAACGGCTGGGGTGCTATGAGTTGTTCTAGATTCGGGTCTGCAGGTGTAGTTGCTAAGATATGGAAATTTGCTAATCTCATATTGATCATATCCTGAGAGTTCATTTCTCTATTCGCAGCTGCTAAGGCTCTCTGCTGCTGTAACTTTTTCATCCTTTTTCTACGCTCGTGAGCTCCTCTGCTGAACCATCCTCTCTTCTTGGGAGGGAATGGCTCTTCAGATTGGGCTTTGAACACGAAAATCCCTTCTTCGGTATCAGCCGAATACCCCGAGGGGGTTGGCTGGAAAGAGGTTCCTTCGTTCCTAGGTGAGCTGGACAACTGACGGTAAGCGTCTGAAGGTCCTTGGTCAGTCATACTGTAAACTAACAAATTATCAAATAACACATAACAATAATATACAGATATGCACGTAATTACGTATATTATTTCCTAACATAATGGATAAAATTTTGGTGTCACCAGAACACTTCTGTGGTTGAATCAGTGGCTGTAGCTCTGATACCAACTTCTGTCGCAACCCCCGTCCCCTAATTTCCCGGGAACGGGTGGCCGAGAGCCAGTTTCAGTGGTATCGGTGTTTATCATTATTTGGCAGCGGAATTTTTTCATCAGGACCGTAGTTAGGAAATATTTTATCAGAGTAAAATACCACACTTTTATAATATTAAACACATGGGAAATTCCCAAGTTTCCATTACAAACATTTTATACAGATAAACCCTATTTTATTGAATAAAAACATCTTCTTTATTTAGGTAACTTTTATAGCCACTTTTCCAAGCCTTCAGTGCTGTCCAGTTGGCTTCTATTTGGCTTTCACATTTTGTTACCTGAAACGCGTTTAAAAAAACATTGTCAGTGGGAAATACTGGTGAGTGAAACCCAGTTTAATCAAGAAGAGTTTTATCATTTCACAGTATTGAGAGCGATTACAATGCTTATATCTACACAATTACTCATTCAGTACTGTCAATCCTGACTGGTGGGTCATATTACACATTGGCTATCTCGTTGTCCAATGGTAACGTGTTCCACATTTTGTATACAAAACCCCAACATACCGGCAGTAATTGAAGAATTACAAAGACTCAATCACTGCTAAGCATATTGTAAAATATTTAAGGTTTTGTGAAAACAGTTTACAAAAAGGTTTACAAAAAGGAGATTACTCACATTGCAACTTTTGGGTTTTCCTTTGTGTTTTCCTGGTTATAATCTATTAATTACACAATGCACACGTGTTAGTATAATAACCCAGTATTTACATTAGTTATACCCTCCCCGAGACAGAACTCCAACGACTATGTCGGGCAGAACCTCGACAGCTGTTACAGAGCACTAGATCAATCGGGCAGCGTATCTAATACGTAACCGGGGGTTTTGATACTTACAACGAGGCAGAACTTCGTTAATTAGGGGGGTATAATACCCGATTATAGTGTCTACACTACAGAAATTTGAGAGAGAATTCGTTTGTGAGCGATCGGAGAATGAAGGCCGATGCTCCCAATTTATAGGAGCTTATCTCGGCTTCATCGCGGCCCGTGAAGGATATACAAGGGGGCATTCGCGCCCCGCGACGTAGGCACAGTAGGGCCTAGCTTGGCCTGGTCATGGGGTAGGTTCGACGGATGGCGAGACACGTGGTAACACCGGGCTGCGCCTTGGTGACCAGTTGTCGCGGCCCGCGTAATATGAAGAACGAGTCTTCGCGGCCCGCGAGCGATACTCAGATTTTGTTTTTATTTTAATTTTATCAAATTAAAGGTATTCGGGACCGGTTTTCGTATACGGGGTGTATTTTAAAGTGTATAGGGATGTTATAAATATTCTATGGGTGTCGGAATATTTTAGGAGGTTTGTTATAACTGGGGCTTGGACATACTAGATTTGTGGAACAGTGGTTTGAATATATTGCACTGGAACAGTGTTTACAGAGTGTGCATAATGGGCAGTGTTTTGCACATGAGAAGCAGGGGTATATTGGGAATAGTGCATAGTGTTTTGTGTATTTTTATGTCTAGAGCTAGGATGTGTAATGATTGGTCAACTATTTTGACTCCTACATTCTCTAACAAAGTGTCCTAGCCTGTTACAAATATTTGTAGCACTTAACTTTTGATTTATCCAACCCTACTTTTAGATTCCCATGCAACCCTGGAAATTTTCTTCCTGTTCTCTAATAAAACCTGCTAGTTCTAACACTCAGCAGTGCCAACTGGTGCAAAATGTCCATCTCCTCCAGATCAGTGGGATCTATGTGTTGGAGGTCATTAAGCTCAAATGAAGAGTTTTCAGAATTCTGGTTTTCTCCACTAGCTGTAAAAGCATAGTTTGGTGAGTAAGACTCAGAGTTGTTAAAGGCTCCACCTACAATTATGTCAATGTAATGATCATAACTCTGGTCCTTACTACCACCAGATTCTTCTTGACCCAGAAGTGTTGTGTTACCAAAAGTATAATCATCAGCAACCTTCCCAGATTCCTGCAATTTCTTTTTTCTGGTTTAACTCTCTCTCATAGGTGAGGAGTCGACCATGAAGTTGGGTATAACAATCCTCAATAAACCGACACCCTCATAATATTTACGACACCTTAATATATTTTAAAATATCCCAAAATGTCCCAAACTACACCCCATATGCGAAATCGGGCCTCAAATACATTAAATAATATTAAAAATAATTTCAAAACTGAAAATTTAAGTTGAGGCGGGCCGCGTAGACCCCACCCCAAACCTTACGCGGGCGGTTTAAAGGTTAAAACCTGATTTCGTTGATTTTTAAGTTTAGGCGGGCCGCGTAAGACCCCCGTTAGTTTACGCGGGCAACGTGAGATCAAGATAATGGCGCAGCCCGGTGATGACACGTGTCATCATCGTGGCGAGGCTAGGCAGTGACCCGGACGAGCTACGCTTTGACCTGGAGTCAACGTGGGCCGCGTATGCCCTGTCTTTGTTTTACGCGGGCCGCGAGACAGAATTCAGCCCTATATAAAGGAGGCCTCGGATCTTCAGTCAGTTCGTCCATCTTTCTTTTCTCAGTCTCAATTTCTGACTTATAGGAATAATACGCGGGTATTATACCCCCTAAATAGCGAAGTTCTGCTCCGTTGTAAGTATTATAACCCCTGGATACGTATTAGATACGCTGCCCGATTGATCTAGGGTTCCGTAACGGCTGTCGTGGTTCTGCCCGACGTAGTCGTTGGAATGCCGTCTCGGGAAGGGTATTATTAATGTTAAAATGGGTTATTATACTAACGCGTGTGCTTTTGTGTAAATTTTAGATTATCACCAGGAAACCCTTACGAAAAATCTAAGACAGCAATGTGAGTAATCTCCTTTTTGTAAACAGCTTTTACAAAACCTTAACTATTTTACAATGCAATTTAGCAGTGATTGAGTCTTTGTAATTCTTCAATTACTGCCGGTATGTTGGGGTTTTGTATACAAAATTTACTACACTGTGAGTAGTAAGTCGGGAGGACAATATGTTACCATTGGACAATGAGTTAGCCAATGTGTAATATGACCCACAAGTTAGGATTGACAGTACTAAAGGAGTAATTGTGTAGATATAAACATTATAATCGCTCTCAATACTGTTTAAATTAAATGTTTCTTGATTAAACTGCGATTCACTCACCAGTATTTCCCACTGACAAATGTTTTTAAAACACGTTTCAGGTAACACAATGTGAATGCCAATTAGAAGCCACCTGGACAGCACTGAAGGCTTGGAAAAGTGGTTATAAAAGTTACCTAAATAAAGAAGGCGTTTAAATTCAAATAAAATGGGATTTATCCCTATAAATTAGTTTGTAATAAAAACTTGGTTTTTAACCCATTTGTTCAATGTTATGAAAATGTGGTATTTTACTCTGATAAATATTTCCTAACTACGGTCCTGTTGAAAAATTTCGCTGCCAAATTAGACAATACGCGATACCACCGAAACTGGCTCGCGGCCGCCCGTTCCCGGGGACCAGGGATCGGGGGTTGCGACAGAAGGTGGTATCAGAGCTAAGCCACTGATTCAGCCATAGAGGTGTTCTGCTGATATCAAAATGTAAAGTGTTAGGAAATAAATTACGAAAATACGTGTATAACTGTATTTATTGTTATGTGTTATTTGACTATCTGTTAGTTTACAGTATGAGCGACCAAGGACCATCTGACGCGTACCATCAATTGTCGGGTTCGCCTAGAAGCGAAGGCACCTCCTCTTCTCAGCCTGCCTTCTAAGGGTACTCTGCTGATACGGAAGAAGGAATCTTTGTGTTTAAGGCTCAGTCAGAAGAGCCATTTCCTCAGAAAAAGAGGGGATGGTTCAGTAGAGGGGCACACGAGCGTAGGAAGCATATGAAAAAGTTACAAGACCAGAGAGCATTAGTAGCAGCCAAGAGAGAGACAGATGCCTATGCCTAGGATATGATAAATAGGGGTATAGCCAACATCCATATCTTAGCCACCACTGCAGCTGACCCTAATCTGGAGCAAATAATAGCACCCCAACCACAACTGCCAATCCCTGACCAACCAATGGAGATAGAAAACCCTGAAAACCAATTAGAGATGCATGACTTCAATCCGGAAGAAATCCCTAGGGTACCAGCACCAAACCCCCTAGACCCAAATTACAATCCCTGGTGGGATGACGTTAGGGACTATGTGCAACGTTACCCGATACATGAAGACACACCCATGCAGAACGTAGGAGCCTACCTAGGTTTGGACCCTTTAGATCCCTATTTCCACGATGAATACATTAGGGAGATCTTAGAAGATCCTTACCAATTCCAGGCACCTACACCCCCACACCAGGAACCCGCACCCCAAATTCTGAACCCAGTCCTAGAACATGCACCCCCAATGAGTGCAGAAAATGTACAAGAACTTAGGATATTTGGTGAGGAAATTTTAGAGAGCAGTGAGAGAATGAGACAGGTGGGAGAGCGACTCGCCTGGAAGTACGACGAGCACAATATGGATTTTTGGATGAATCCATATCCGTGATGTGATGGAGGAGACGGTAATAGTAATAATAATATAATAATAATAAAATAAAATAAAAATAAAATAAAATAAAAATAAAATATGTGTGTACGGATGCCTATTACTATTAGTGTAATTCTATTTCAGTTGGTATTATAATTTTTATTTCAGTACTAGTGTGTAATAGATGCATAATAGATGAATAGAGTAAAGTCACAATGATCGACGCTTTTGGAAAAAATGTGTGTCATGTGATTGACTATATTAAATATTATTTTGTGATATTAATATGGGGTAAATGTTTAAAATTCAGATGGCCGATGAAGGAAATCAAGGAAATCTGAATAACGATAACCAGAGTAACATTAACGTGGTTAATGAGAATCCGAGCATCAATAACAATGGAAACCAAATGGATAATAGTGCCGTTCAACACATAGTGACACAAGGAATTATAGATGCAATGCCATTTATTATTCAAACGGTTCAAGAAGCGAATAATAAAAGTAAACATAGCAGTAAGCGACCAATTGAACCAGAAAACAGCATGAACAATGGACCCATACTTCAGGTGCCCATTCCCAAAAGAAGAAGAACCATGCCTTATGGTTGTTCTTACAAAGAATTCTGGTCCTACAAACCAATAGAATTCTCGGATATTGAAGGACCCATTGCAGCTCTACGCTGGATAGAGAAGACTGAGGCAGTTTTAAAAATAAGCAAGTGTGCTGAAGAAGATAAGATAATGTTTGCTTCTAATCTATTTAAGAACGCAGCTTTAGAATGGTGGAACACTATCCTCCAATCAAGAGGAAGTGAGAAGGTTTACAACATAGAATGGGAAGAATTTAAGAATATGGTAGAAAGGAAATTCTGCCCTCCCAATGAAAAGGAACAGATAGCAAATAAGTTCCTAAACTTAAGAATGACCGGGGTAGATAGTAAGGGTTATACTACCACATTCTTTGAATATGCTAGAATAGTGCCAACCCTTGCATCACCTGAACCAGTATTAATCTCCTGTTACATCTGGGGATTAATCGGAGAGATTAGACATGTAGTCAAGGCAGCTAGACCTCAAACTATAGAAGAAGTTGTAGAACTAGCAAATACCTTAACAGATGAATTAATCCGTACTAGAGAAGAAGAACAGAGGAGAAACCTAACCCAAAGACTTACTCAAGAATTCCGTTCTGGGAATTACAATCGTAGGAATATGGGTTCTACCTCTGCACCATTCTGCAAGGTCTGCAAGAAAAAGCATTCGGGAAAATGCTCCACTCTTTGCAATTATTGCAAGATGCCAGGACACAAGGAAGAAGATTGCAGGAAGAAATCCAGTAATGGACTATGCTACAACTGTGGAGAAAAAAGTCATATCAGGCCAAACTGTCCAAAACTAGCTCCAGCTGCAAACAACAAGAACACTAAAAATGCTAGGGCATTTGTTCTGACTGCAGATGAAGCCAAGTTGATTCCAGACGTGATAGCTGGTACGTTTTTAGTTAATGATGTCTTTGCTAAGGTATTATTTGACTCTGGTGCAAACCAAAGTTTTATTAATACTTCGTTTTGCAAACTTCTAAATCAGTCATTAACTAAACTACCACAAGAATGCCTAGTAGAGACAGCTAATGAAGAAACTATTAGGATTTCTGAAATCTTACAGGGAGCAAGAATAGAAATTTTAAATCAAAAGTTTAGGGAAAACCTTTATCCTCTGAATCTGGCAGGATTTGATATCGTATTAGGAATGGATTGGTTAATAGCCAATAAAGCCAGTATTTTATGTGATCAAAAGTCAATCCAAGTAAATTCACCAAAAGGTAAAACGATCACAATTAAAGGAGATAAACCATCTAGATCCACAAAATTTATCTCTGTGATGAAAACTGCAAGTTATCTAAGAAAAGGTTCTATAGTGTATTTGATTTCCATAATCACTAACACTAAAGGAAAAGAACTAAAAGACATTCCAGTAATGTCTCAGTTTTTAGATGTATTTCCAGAAGAATTACCAGGACTACCGCCAGATAGAGAAGTTGAATTCAGAATTCACCTACTACCAGGAACGGCGCCAATTGCCAAAGCACCTTATCGTTTGGCACCAGCCAAAATGCAGGAACTGAAGAAACAATTAGATGAGTTGCTAGAAAAAGGATTCATACAACCAATCTCATCACCATGGGGAGCACCAATACTGTTCGTTAAAAAGAAGGACGGATCAATGCGTATGTGCATTGATTACCGTGAATTGAACAAGGTCATAATTAAGAATCAGTACCCATTACCGAGAATCGATGATCTGTTCGATCAACTACAAGGAGCTCGATTCTCTAAAATTGATTTAAGGTCAGGATATCATCAATTAAAGGTACAGGAAGAAGACATTCCTAAGACCGCATTTAGAACAAGGTATGATCATTATGAATTTACTGTCATGCCATTTGGTTTAACCAATGCCCCAGCCGCATTTATGGACATGATGAACCGAATATGTAAGCCATATTTGGATAAATTCATAATTGTCTTCATAGATGATATTCTAATTTACTCTAAGAGTAAAGAGGAACATGCAAAGTATTTGCACGCACTTTTAAGTCTATTAAGAAAGGAAAAGCTTTATGCTAAATTTTCAAAGTGCGAGTTTTGGTTAGAACAGGTACAATTTCTTGGACATTTAGTGAACCATGAAGGAATTCATGTGGATCCAACAAAGATCGAGGCGATTACTAAATGGAAAACCCCTGAGTCACCAACCGAGGTTAGAAGTTTCTTAGGATTGGCCGGTTATTATAGAAGATTTATTCGAGATTTTTCTAGAATAGCCATTCCTTTAACTAAGTTAACCTATAAATCCATTAAGTTTGAATGGGGACCAAAGCAAGAAGAAGCATTTAGAATTCTTAAGCAAAGATTAACTAATACACCCATATTAGCGTTACCAGACGGAACTGGAGACTTTGTAGTCTATTGTGACGCTTCTAAGTTAAGTTATGGAAGTGTATTAATGCAACGCCAAAAGGTTATAGCATACGCGTCCCGACAACTTAAGAATCATGAAGAGAATTATTCAACCCATGATCTAGAGTTAGGAGCTATAATTTTTGCCCTTAAAATTTGGAGACATTACCTTTATGGTAGTAAGTTTACCATATTCACTGATCATAAGAGTTTAAGGTATGTTTTCGGGCAAAAGGAGTTGAATATGAGACAAAGACGCTGGATGGAGATGCTTAGTGATTATGATTGTGACATCCAGTATCATGAAGGGAAGGCAAATGTAGTGGCAGATGCTTTAAGTCGAAAGTATCATGAAAAGCCAAAAAGGGTACGTTCTCTTAAATTAAATCTACAAGTAGATTTAAATGATCAAATAAGAAAAGCTCAAGAATCAGTAATCAAGGATGATGCTGAAAAATTAAAAGGTATGATTAAGGAATTAGAACAAGGAACAAATGGAATTTGGAGATTCCATAAGAAGAGAATGTGGATACCTAAATTAGGAAACCTACGTCATCGTATATTAGAAGAAGCCCATAAGTCTAAGTATACGATGCATCCAGGAAATGATAAAATGTACCAGGATTTAAGGAAAAAATTTTGGTGGATAGGAATGAAGAAAGACATAGCAGTCTATGTTTCTAAATGTTTAACTTGTTCACAACTTAAAGCTGAACACTAGAAACCCTCAGGTTTGTTACAGCAATTAGAAATGCAGTGTGGAAATGGGAATTGATAACAATGGATTTTGTTACCAAACTACCCAAAACAAAGAAAGGTAATGATACAATCTGGGTGATTGTTGATAGACTAACTAAGTAAGCTCATTTCCTACCAATGAAGGAAACTTTCAGTATGGAACAACTAGCCAAATTGTATGTAAATGAAATTGTTTCATTACATGGAATTCCTTTATCAATTGTTTCTGATAGGGATAGCCACTTTACCTCTCATTTTTGGTCAAGTTTCCAAAAATCCATGGGAACTAAGTCAAATCTGAGCACAGCTTATCATCCTCAAACGGACGGACAAAGTGAAAGAACAATTCAGACAATGGAAGACATGCTTAGAGCTTGTGTAATTGATTTCGGAGGTAATTGGGATGATCACTTACCTTTAATAGAATTTTCTTATAATAATAGTTATCACACAAGTATCAATGCTGCACCATTCGAAGCACTTTATGGACGAAAGTGCCGAACCCCAGTCTGTTGGGCAGAAATTGGGGAAAAGCAATTATCTGGACCTGAGATAGTGCAAGAAACAACCGATAAGATCATTAAAGTCAAGGAACGACTGAAAGCAGCACGTGATCGACAGAAGAGTTATGCTGATAACCGACGCAAACCATTGGAATTTCAAGTAGGAGATAAAGTATTATTAAAAGTCTCTCCTTGGAAAGGAGTGGTAAGATTCATCAAAAGAGGAAAGCTAAGTCCCAGGTATATTGTACCTTTTAAGATTATTAGAAGAATAGGACCTGTAGCCTAACAGCTACAATTTCCAGAGGAAATGGCAGGAATACATGACGTATTTCATGTATCTAATCTCAAAAAGTGCTTAGCTGATGAATCGCTAATAGTACCTCTTAAGGATATAGAGGGAAATGAACAACTAAAGTTTGTAGAAAGGCCTCTACAGATTGAAGACAGGGAAGTCAAGAATCTCAAGCACAAGAGATTAGTTCTGGTCAAAGTGAAGTGGGACTCCAAAAGAGGACCTGAGTACACATGGGAGCTTGAATCTGAAATGCAAAGGAAATATCCACACTTGTTCCAGTAGATCTCGAGGACGAGCTCTAAAACAAGGTGGGGAGGATATAACAATCCTCAATAAACCGACACCCTCATAATATTTCCGACACCTTAATATATTTTAAAATATCCCAAAATGTCCCAAACTACACCCCATACGCGAAAACGGGCCTCAAATACATTAAATAGTATTAAAAATAATTTAAAAACTGAAAATTTAAGTTGAGGCGGGCCGCGTAGACCCCACCCCAAACCTTACGTGGGCGGTTTAAAGGTTAAAACCTGATTTCGTTGATTTTTAAGTTTAGGCGGGCCGCGTAAGACCCCCGCTAGTTTACGCGGACCGCGTGAGATCAAGATAGTGGCGCAGCCCGGTGATGACGCGTGTCATCATCATGGCGAGGCTAGGCAGTGACCTGGAGTCAACGCGGGTCGCGTAGGCCCTGTCTTTGTTTTACGCGGGCCGCGTGAAAGACAGAATTCAGCCCTATATATAGGAGGCCTCGGATCTTCAATCAGTTCGTCCATCTTTCTTTTCTCAATCTCAATTTCTGACTTAGAGGCATAATACGCAGGTATTATACCCCCCTAAATAGCGAAGTTCTGCTCCGTTGTAAGTATTATAACCCTTGGATACGTATTAGATACGCTGCCCGATTGATCTAGGGTTCCGTAGCGGCTGTCGTGGTTCTGCCCGATGTAGTCGTTGGAATGCCATCTCGGGAAGGGTATTACTAATGTTAAAATGGGTATTTATACTAACGCGTGTGCTTTTATGTAAATTTTAGATTATCACCAGGAAACCCTTACGATAAATCTAAGACAGCAATGTGAGTAATCTTCTTTTTGTAAACAGTTTTTACAAAACCTTAACTATTTTTCAATGCAATTTAGCAGTGATTGAGTCTTTGTAATTCTTCAATTACTGCCGGTATGTTGGGGTTTTGTATACAAAATTTACTACACTGTGAGTAGTAAGTCGGGATGACAATACGTTACCATTGGACAATGAGTTAGCCAATGTGTAATATGACCCACAAGTCAGGATTGACAGTACTAAAGGAGTAATTGTGTAGATATAAACATTATAATCGCTCTCAATATTGTTTAAATTAAATGTTTCTTGATTAAACTGGGATTCACTTACCAGTATTTCCCACTGACAAATGTTTTTAAAATGCGTTTCAGGTAACACAATGTGAAAGCCAATTTGAAGCCAGCTGGACAGCACTGAAGGCTTGGAAAAGTGGCTAAAAAAGTTACCTAAATAAAGAAGGCGTTTTAAATTCAAATAAAATGGGATTTATCCCTATAAATTAGTGTGTAATAAAAACTTGGGTTTTAACCCATTTGTTCAATGTTATGAAAATGTAGTATTTTACTCTGATAAATATTTCCTAACTACGGTCCTGATGAAAAATTCCGCTACCAAATTAGACAATACGCGATACCACCGAAACTGGCTCGCGGCCGCCCATTCCCGGGGACCAGGGATCGGGGGTTGCGACATTGGGTCAAACTTAGCTCTTTAAAACCCATAGAATTTATAGTTACAAATGCTATAGTGTCCCATTTGTCTGGTAATGACCTTAGAAACCTACTATTTAAAGTGGATTTAGCAAATTCAACATTTACCAGTTTAAGTTCACTTATGAGACAACTAAAGCGTTCAAACTGTTGGGTTAGTAACTCTCCTTTTACATGACAAAATGTTTCATATTGCTGATTCAAAACCTCCCTGTTGTTACTGCTCTTTCAGTGCATCCCATAGCTCTTTTGCACTGTTAAAGTGTAACAGTCCAGCATAAATGTCATTTGGGAGAGCTGAAGCCACTATGCTAAAAGCCTTTGCATCTAATTCAATTTTTTGAAAATCCTGATCTGAGTAATTCTCAAGGCTTTTAGGCACTTGGGCCTTGGGATCTTCTATGCTAGGCACCATTGGAACATGAGGTCCAAAGATGACTGACTTCCAGCAGCCGGTGTTTTGCTAAGCTAACATATGGCACATCCTACGTTGCCAGATTTTTTATTCAGATCTGACAAATATAGGTGGCTTGAATAGTGTTCTGGTGTTGTGAGGGTCATGTGAGTGTGATGTCATCTTGGTTGTTTTACAAAAGTTTTTTAATAATCAACTTTAGACGTGATTAATCGTTACCCTGTTTTTCAACTAAATACGAACAACTTTAGTATCAAAGGAATTGAACTGAACTTTTATGTCAAATTGATTGTTAGATCGAATTTGACTGTCCCAAGCTCTGATACCAATTATTAGGATCGGAGTCGCTTTAGATTGTGTTTGCTTAACAGAAATGAAAGTAAATCAGAGATAGATTGCAGCGGAATGAAAAGTAAACTTTATAACACAATCACAGAAGAATAGTTTTCAGCAAATATGATTTTCATTAGTCGAATGATTGTATGAATTACAAGGTTCAACTATGCATGCATGCACTAAACTCCCCCTCAGCCTGAGCTCACAGTTAGTTCGTACAAGATGATGGTGAAAAGAGCTCATAGAACAATACAGGTACTGTTCTATTTATAGTACAATCCTAACCACTGAGCATCTAATGCTGATATCACCTAGATACTGACATCTAACAGACTAACAACCTCTAAACGCTGACCTAGACAACAACTGTTACATTGAAACACCTGAAATACTAAACACTGATTACTATCCACTGTTGTTGCTAAGCACTGATGTAGCAATCAATGCTTTCTTCATTGGTTAATCAGTCCTTTAAATCAGCAGTGCTTGTTTGAACAGACGTTGAGAAGATCAGTCCTTAAGACTGTCAGTTGATAGAAGTACTGCCATTGGAGGGAGTTAAATACCAAAACTGTTATGATGGATCAACTGTTGAGAACCAGTTTTGGCTTTCAGTATCATCTGTTCTTTTAGGTTTGATTGCATGGGCAAACAGACACCCCCAGTCTAGGCCTAACTCGGGGCTAAAATGGTAATTTGCCATTTATAAAAGTGTTTTTTTAAAAACCCCTTTATATACATAAGCCTCATACAGGCCTATTCTAAACATATAAGAGAGGCAAAAAAGACCAATTTACCCATGCCTATAGCCCTAAATCAGGGGTAAAATGGTCTTTTTCGTCTATACGGCTCGTATAGGCCTATACGAGGCATATACGTGGCATATAAGACAAAATATAACATAATCAGAGATTCTCTTGGAAATTGAAAAAGTTTATACATGATGTATAAACCTATACGAGACGTATATGAGGGTAAGGAAAAAGAGACCCTTTGATTATCCTTTATTTTAAATTTTTTTTAAATTAAAGAGTAAAATGCATGGATAGTCCCTGTGGTTTGGTGAAATTTCACCTTTAGTCCCCAACTTTTCAAAATTACACTCTTAGTCCCTGTGGTTTGACAAGTTGTTACTCGAATAGTCACTAAAGCGGATGAAGGTTACTCAGATAGTCCCTGTGGTTTGACAAGTTGTAACTCGGATAGTCCCTGTGGTTTGATAAGTTGTTACTCGGATAGTACTTGTCATTTCACACCCACATAACCAGAAAAACTAATCTCTATCTGCTTTGGGGACTATCCAAGTAACAACTTGTCAAACCACAGGGACTAAGAGTGTAATTTTAAAAAGTTGGAGACTAAAGTTGAAATTTCACCAAACCAAAGGGACTATCCCTGCATTTTACTCAAAATAAAAAAAAGTACACAGATATTAAACATGTCACGTGGTTGCCATCCGTATTATTGTCCTTGTAAAATTTATTGGGGTTTTCTAATGGCACACCCCTGTCTATCAGCACACTTTTTCAATTCAATACGCATCGTATAGGCCTATACGATGCATATTGAAATAAAGTAAAAGACATGGCAGACTAATAGGTACAGGTTATGTCTGGCGGCGGGCTTGATACGCATCGTATAGGCCTATACGATGTGTATCAGGCCGCTGTTTTTTTGAATTTTTTTTGTTGTGTTGTGTCGAATGCGAACCCGAGAAATGAAAGGGATTTCGAGCCGTTGGTCGATGACATCATAGATAAAGATCTTGACACGATTATTTCCATTTTCAAGTATTATTAAAACCATTCAAGCCCACCAGTCTACAATGTGGTTCCCAATTTGCGGAACATAATCCCATATTGTCTAAATAAGCGCTTTTATCATGTGTCATGTGGTAAACAAATACCAAGGGTGTATACAGATCTCTATTCGGTCATCTTTCCAAGCTTTTACACACGAATATGTGGTTCCCAATTTGCGGAACATAATCCCAGATTGTCTAAAGAAGCGTTTTTGTCACACCCCAACCGATGGCGAAAACATCGGGGCGTGGCACTAAGCGAAACAGATTGTCCATGAGTATCCATAACAACTATTAATTACCAGATATTTTAAACGTCATGTCCCATACCATAACATATCAAATAAAACAGTTATTACAAATAATTGTCTCATAAACAAATACTGAACCTACAATCAGATTTCAAAATAGACAAATTGTTTATTCATTTCTAGACCTTTCCTAGCCTCGATTTCACACCAAGCCAACCATTCTAACATCTTAAGCACCTGCCATATACGTTAAAGTAAAAAAGTCAATACACATAGTGTAAAGGTGAGCATACAAGTTTAATAGATATAATAGAGTTCAAAATCGTTTACGCATAACCAGCACGTACACAGTGTGAAATGAAGCACGTAAGTTATCGACATGATCCTATCAATACCAATGACTGCGGGTTGATTGTGCAAGGCTATTCATAATACATATTCACCACTGTGAACCATGTAATAATTGTCCTTAACAACCCCGGAGTGAGCAGGTGCTGAGTCCAAACTATAGTACTATCGTTGCTAAGGCAGGTAGACAGCAATCCATGTGTAAACATAACAAACAAGCATTCATTAAGTCACGTATGACATGCGGTAACGGTTAGCGTTAAAGTATTGCGTAGTGTGTTTGATGTGATTTAGAATAAGTAACGTATGTAACCCCCAAAAGTGCGTAAAGCAAAAAGGGTTCGAGTATACTCACAGCAATGATGGATTGAAGGGAGCGCTAGAGTGAGTTTAGCCTGATCAAAACGATAGCATAAATGATAAGAGGCACGTAAAACGATACAAGTGTACCAAGGATCGGATGGTAATCCGATCAGATGGCAATCCAATCGGATGGCCAGTCGATCGGGTGACAATCCATTCGGATGGTCATCCGATCGGGTGACCATTCGATTGGATTGTTACCTCGTTTGGGATGGATGTGTTTGTACTTTGAAGTTTTCGTTGTAGCATTTTGAAATCAGAGAAGTATCTCTACCTTTCAGGTCGATCGATCGAACGGCGGTTCGATCGGACGGCGATCCGTTCGGCGAGGTAATTCTCAGAGAAAAAGTTCACAGCCGTGTGATCACTCGATCTGGTAGTATGCCGATCGGGTGATAATCCGTTGGAATTAGTAATGCACTGAACATGTTGAAAATTGTTTAAGTGTTGAAGTCCAAACATCACATGGTCGGGTGGTAATCCGTGATCGGACGGCAATCCATTCGATGTTCAAAACCTCAAAATTTGAAATAAAAATTAAGTGTGGGACCACGTTGCAAGCCGATCGGGTGGCTGTCCGGTCGGGTGGCAATCTGATCGAACGGTAATTCGATCGGACAGCAATCCGTCCCGGTAGCCTGATCCTCTTGTGACTTGGCCATTTTGATAGTTTTGCGGTTTTCTCGAGATGGTACGATAACGTGCCAAACAACAGAAACCTCGTCCAGAGTTAGTGACCCGATTGGACAGGAACCACCCTAGTCTGACCAGTTAACTGTTCGAGACGGTGTTTCATGTTTAACCCAAAATCAGTAATCTCTTGGATAGAATCCAGATCATGGACCAACACATCACTAATAAGGAGTAGAAGATCAGAACAAGTTCCGATTCTATCGGTTTTGAGTGCATTGAGTGTAAAAGAGTTGAAAGAAAGTTAGAAAACCATCTTTCAATCCTTTTTACCATGAATATGTTCAGATCTATGCAAGATCTTTGTTTATTTATGTGGAAATCGTTCAGATCTAAGTTGTTCTTGGTGGATTGAAGCCAAAACATGAAGTTCATAAGAACACCATGATGACATCATCCTAGAACACCTTGAATCTAGTGATTTCACGGTTAAAAGTTAAGATTTAAAAGATAGAAAGGTGTAGGAGTGCGTGTATATCAAGAAAGTACAAGATTTAGGTTGAAAACTTACAAGAATCGCGAGAAATCGGAAGAAAAGTGGGCTGGAGCGAGCTTGGTCGAGTGAGAGCTGTCAATGTCAAGTGATGTGACATATGAGGGGTATTTATAGGGTTTCCATAAAAGGAAAGTGGGGAAAGTGGCTGGTCGATCGGGTGGCAGCCCGATCGGGTGGCAGCCCGATCGGGTGGCAGCCCGATCGGGTGGCAGCCCGATCGGGTGGCAGCCCGATCGGGTGGCAACCCGATCAGTTGGGCACTCGATTGGAGTGATCGGCGCGACAAGTTTTGCGGTTTCGATTCGCGTGTTGAGCGTTGCGATGCGATAGAGTTTCTCATTAATCCCAACTACTATATCTAACATACAATCATCCTAAATATCTTGCGTTTAGCGTTTGCGATTCGATTGCGATAGTTGCGATTGCGTTTCGATTAATCACCACAACATAAACATAAATAAACATGCACAAGTAACACATAAAAAAGCACACACACATACACGTAAAACAGTATCCAGAACGCATAAGTCGGGCTGCGAATGCGATTGCGATGCGATAAGCGATAAAACACACGATAAACATCGATTAAACCTCGATTATTAATAAGTACTCCACATAATACAACTAACGTAACAAAGTAAATAGATTATCTACAAGTCAAAGAAGTCAAAACAGCAGTTGAGCAAGGAGTGACAAATCGCAATTAGCAATCTTTTCTTCCTTTAACTTCAATGTTGACTTTGACTTTGACTTTCGAAACACGGGGTGTTACAGCCTCCCTTACTTAAGGGAATCTTGTCCCGAAATTAGGCCGAAGCCGTAACAAACAACTGCGGGTACTTCGCCTTCATGTCACTTTCGAGTTCCCAAGTGAACTCGGCGCCTCGTTTGCCTTCCCATCGAACCTTCACAATGGGAATGCGTGAGCGTCTGAGCTGCTTGGTTTGGCGGTCTATGATCTCAACAGGCTTCTCCATGAAGTGTAGTGTTTTGTTTACTTGAAGATCCTCAAGTGGTACGTACAAATCATGCTCAGCCAGGCACTTTCTGAGGTTAGACACATGGAAAGTCAGGTGGACGTTGCTAAGTTCCTCCGGTAGTTCGAGTTTGTAGGCCACTTTTACGATCCTTTCCAGAATCTTAAAGGGTCCAACATATCGAGGTGCGAGTTTCCCTCTCTTGCCGAATCTGACCACACCCTTCCAAGGTGATACCTTTAGGAGTACATGGTTGCCAACGTCAAATTCAAGGGGCTTGCGTCGTCTATCGGCGTAACTTTTCTGATGACTCCGAGCTTTCAGCAAATTGTCACGAATTTGGAGGATTTTGTCAGTCGTTTCTTGCAATAGCTCAGGACTGGTTAATTGCGAGAGCCCGATCTCGTGCCACACAATAGGCGATCGACATTTTCTTCCGTATAATGCCTCAAACGGTGCCATTTGAATGCTGGAATGATAACTATTATTGTACGAGAATTCGACTAAGGGTAAGTATACATCCCAATTACCACCGAAATCTATGACACACGAACGGAGCATGTCTTCAAAGGTATGAATCGTTCTTTCAGTCTGACCGTCGGTTTGGGGACGAAAAGCGGTACTTAGATTAAGCGTAGTACCAATAGCCGTTTGAAATGTTTCCCATAGTCGCGAGGTAAACCGAGCATCACGGTCAGAGATGATGTCGCGAGGCGTCCCATGTTGGCAAATGATCTCCTTGGTGTAGATTCGGGCTAATCTTTCTACCTTGTAGTCTTCTCGCATCGACAGAAAATGAGCAGATTTGGTCAAATAAATCAACGACAACCCAGATACTGTCGTGACCTGATGATGTGCGCGGAAGTTTCGTTATAAAGTCCATAGCTATACTTTCACACTTCCACATAGGGATCGTGGGTTGTTCAAGTAAGCTAGAGGGTCTTTGGTGCTCGGCCTTGACTTTTGAGCAGGTCAGGCACTTCGAAACATAGAGAGCGATATCTCTCTTCATGCCCGGCCATTGGTACTTGTAGCGAAGGTCCTGGTACATTTTATCGGCACCGGGATGAATAGAATATCGAGAATTATGGGCTTCGTCCATCAAAATCTGTCGTAAATCGGTCCGCTTAAGGATCCAAATTCGGTCCAGATAATGGAATATCCCATTCGACTTATTCACAAGATGGGCTCCATCGTGATAGATCATTTCCTTCTTCAAAGTGCGTTCGGTAAAACAAGCATGCTGGGCTTGAAAATTGTGGGTGCTATGCAAATAACTTCGTCGGCTTAGGGCGTCGGCAATGACATTTGCTTTGCCTGGGTGGTAACGAATCTCACAGTCGTAATCGTTGAGAAGTTCTACCCATCGGTGTTGACGCATATTAAGTTTTTTCTGGCTAAAGATGTGTTGTAGGCTCCTATGGTCGGTGAAGACCGTACACTTTGTACCATAAAGGTAGTGTCGCCAAATCTTCAACGGAAAAACAACTGCGCCTAGCTCGAGGTCATGGGTTGTATAGTTCTTCTCGTGGATCTTGAGCTGACGAGATGCGTAGGTGATAACCTTGTCCCTTTGGATGAGAACACAACCAAGACCAAGGTTCGAGGCATCGCAGTAGACGACAAAGTCATCATTTCCGTCACTTAAAGCAAGGACGGGAGCATTGCAAAGCATATGCTTGAGGGTTTGGAAGGCAGACTCTTGTTCAGTTCCCCAAACAAAGGATCTGTCTTTATGCGTGAGAGAGGTAAGCGGCACGGCGATTTTAGAGAATCCTTCGATAAATCGACGATAATAGCCCGCTAGTCCGAGAAAAGAACGGACTTCAGACGGGTTCTTAGGCGTAACCCAACTCTTAACAGCTTCAATCTTTGCGGGATCGTCGTGAATACCTTGACTATTGACAATGTGACCGAGGAATTGAACCTCCTCCAGCAAAATTCACACTTGGAGAACTTGGCGTAGAGTCGATTCCCCTGGAGTAGCTCGAGAACCAAACGTAGATGCTGCGCGTGTTCGGCTTTCAACTTGGAATAGATAAGGATATCATCGATGAACACGATAACGAAGCGGTCAATAAATGGTTTACACACCTGATTCATCAGATCCATGAAAACCGCGGGTGCGTTGGTTAGGCCAAACGGCATAACAATGAACTCGTAGTGGCCATAACGAGTACGAAAAGTGGTTTTGGGTATATCCTCCTCCTGAATGCGTAACTGGTGATAGCCTGAGCGTAGATCGATCTTCAAGAAACACGTAGCACTTTGTAGCTGGTCAAACAAATCATCGATTCGAGGCAGGGGATAGCGATTCTTGATTGTCAACTTATTCAATTCCCGATAGTCGATGCACATCCAAAACGACCCATCCTTTATTTTACGAAAAGGACTGGTGCACCCCATGGAGAGGTGCTCGGGCGAATGAAGCCTTTATCAATCAGTTCCTGGAGCTGACTCGAGAGTTCACGCATTTTGGACGGAGCGAGTCGATAAGGAGCTTTAGCAACAGGGTTGGCTCCAGGAATGAGGTCGATACGGAAGTCGATATCACGACTTGGCGGAAGGCCGGGAAGATCCTCAGGAAAAACGTTAGGAAATTCTCGAACCACTGGAACATCATTTACACCAGGTCTTCCTTTTTTTCCTTCTCCGCTACTACAATATTAGCTAAGAAAGCTCTGTATTCCTTGCGGAGATACTTGCTAGCTTGGACACATGACATGAGCTTGAGACCTTTTGAAGGAGTTTTGCCATACACACACAATTAGTCACCATTCGCGAGTGAGAATCGAATCATCTTATCAAAGCACACAACTTCAGCATGGTTTTCACGAAGAAAGTCCATGCCTACTAGGATATCAAAACTTCCGAGCTACATCAGAATAAGATCGATAGGAAAGATGTAAGTGTTGAGCTCAAGAGTACAATCATGAAGGACAGAATTGACAGCGACAGTTCTTCTGGTGGCAACTTCAACATCGAATGTCGAGGGGAGATGGGAGCGCTTACGGTTAAGGAGCTTTTCGAACTTAAATGATACAAAACAGTTATCGGCTCCAGTATCAAACAAACACGAAGCATAAATACCATTCACGAGAAACGTACCATTAACCACATTGTTGTCAGCTTGGGCCTGGCGCACATTGATGTTGAAAGTTCGGGCGCGGGCGGCTTGTTGCTGTTACTGCGAAGGCTATTGCTGCTGTTGCTGGGGCTGCTGCTGTTGCTGGGGCTGCTGCTGTTGTGGCTCTTGTTTCACAACCCTGTTCGGGCACATGTTTGCGAAGTGGTTGGGATCACCACCCGCAAAGCAGACTCTGGCATTGACCGCGGGTGCCGGAGCAGATTGTTGGCCTTGAGGGGCAGGAAGTAGTGCTTGATGAGCAGTAGCTTGAGCTGGTGCTTGTCGAGGACCTGTACGGCAGTTAGCGGTGAAGTGGCCGTACATGTTGCAGTGCACACAAAATTGGCAGGCGATTCCCACTGGATGATGATAAGTACATGTCGGGCAAGCAGGGTGAGGACTAGTGTGAGCACGCTTTGCAGGCGGTGCTTGGGTAACTGGTGCTGGAACTGATCGGTGCTGAGGTTGTTGTGGAGCTGGTACAGCTTGTAGCGGGGCAGCAGTAGTGACAGCACAGTTCTTGTTGCTGGAGTTGCTGTTCTTCCTCTTGCGACGAGAGGACTTTGAAGATTGAGGAGCGGCGGCGGTGTCAGCGGTTGGTGCGGCGGTAGCTTGATGCAGGTTCTTGGTAGCTTTATCCTAGAAGCCAGACTTGACTCGCTTGTCATTGATCTCAGCGGGAAGCAGGTAAGTCTCCTCGATTGTTGCTGGTTTTGCAGCGTGCACAAAATCTGCAATACAATCCGGCAGAGCTCGGATATACTTCTTGATCGTCATATCAGCAGTCTTGACTTGATCAGGACAGATTATACTGAGCTGCTTGAAGCGAGCAGTTAGAGCAGCATTGTCACCATCCTCCTGCTTTACATGCCAGAATTCGTCCTCCAACTTCTGGCGCTCATGGGGAGGGCAGAACTCTTCCAACATGACGTTCTTCAACTCATCCCATGTCAAACCATAAGCTGCATCATTTTCGCGTTTGTTCCTCTCAGCCGTCCACCAGTCTAAAGCGCGGGACTGGAAGACGCCGGTAGCATTCAGAGTGCGGAGATTGTTAGGACAGCCACTCTGGCGCAGGGTGACCTCGATCGAATCAAACCAGTGAAATAAGGCCGTAGGGCCATCTTCGCCAGTGAATTCTTTCGGTCTGCAAACCAGTGAAACACGCCCCCGTGTCCAGGCTTCTGTTTCTCTTGATTTAATTTTGTTACTGGCACTTGAACACGGGGCCGTGCCCGGACAACACGAGGCCATGTTCAGCGCCCAGTAACACAAATTTTTTGCTTTTTACACCTTTTTACACATTCAATCAACCTAAAAACTTACTTTTGGGACACATTGAGGACAATGTGTAATTTAAGTGTGGGGGGGATGCTAAAACCTTGAATCTTGCAAGTCCTAAATACAAGCCTTACACAAAACTCTATTGGAACCGCTAATCACCCCAAATTTTTTCAAAAATCTTCATTTTTTTTTACTTGTCTAGGTTTAACTTGGGAATTTCAAGTTCCAAAAAGGTTATATTTTTACGAATTTACAACCGATAGCGTCGTGATAAAAAGAACCAACATAAGAAAATTATGAAAAGGCATGGCAAACTTAATTAAAAGTTGATTATATATACTTGATCACATAAAAACTCATTCCCACAAAAGTGAGTTTTGAGCCTTTATTGAGCATACAATTACATATCATTAAACTAAATGCTTATTTTTCGTTTCTTGTGTGAATAGCCGCTTGGTTCTTACGACTCTAGAACTTGCCATGACGATACATTCCCGGTCCTTACCAACTTAAACCCGAGTAAGTAAATGATGGAGGCATTAGGACTAACCCCTTTTTATTTCTACACCATTATTTTTCTTTTTTTTTTACCACCTACCCAAAATCCCCCTAGTTAGCCCCTTTGAGCCTAAACCTTTTCATTTCATAACCCAAACCAAACACCCTTTTACCCACCAAAACCTTTTTCATTTTTAACCCTTTGTTTTAGTAACCAGCTCGGTCTTTCGTATGACTTTTCAAAAAAAAAAGTGTTGATGATGAAGCACAAGAAAATAAACAAACAAGTTCATCAAAAATAACTTTGTTTGAATAATAGCTTCATCAAAATAAAAGTTACAAAAATAAAAAGTCTTACGAAAACCAACGCTTGTTACGCTTTTCGCTTTTTTTCTACTAACCACTAGCCCAACCACCTACCTTTAACTCAAGCCTAACCCTTCACCCAAAAGTCTTCTTGATATTTACAAAGGTATATAAAAGGAGGAGGATTGATTGCTTGGCAAGCTTATGGTAGGAGTAAGTTCCATGCCGCTCTCGAGTGATCCACAAAAATACATTTTCGGCCGAGTGTTGAGTGATCCCCGTGAGGTATGTGAACTTGTATTTAAATAGAATTTTAAAGAGGCATGTTATGCCCTAATAAGTAATTTATCTTATGAAAAGTTTTAAATAAATCATGACGAATAGGATTGTAAATAAATAAAAATAAAACTAAATAAAGAATCTTGGAAATCCCGACACTCTATGACAAGCCCAAAAACCTTCTTCTCTACCCATTCCATTTGGGAGTGTAATAGCCACATTATAAAGAGTTTTGCTTGAGAACAAGCAAAGATTCAAGTGTGGGGGTATTTGATGTGTGCAAAATGCAACATATAAATTACATCAATTGTGGCATAAAACTAACCCTTTTTTAGTACTAATATTGGAAAAAGTGTACTTTTGTCTTCCTTTTATATTTTCAGGATTAAATGAGCTCAAATTAACAAAAGAAGCAAAAAGACATCAAAATCTAACATAAATACAAGAAAAGGAACAAGACGTGACATGCCCGACCCCACGACAGCATCTTCCCAAGCAAAACAAGATAACAGAAGACTGAACACGCCCCATGCTCAGCCAGCACGGGGGCGTGCCCAAGTGTCAGCAGAAAAGACAAAGTGGTAGAAGCTTCTATTGCCCACCACGGGGCCGTGCTCAGCGGACACGGGGCCGTGGTCAACTATAAGATTCGCACAATCCAAGCAAATCTTCATAGTACAAAGATTCTTCTGCACCACGGGGTCGTGCTCAGCGGACACGGGGGCGTGGTCAACTAATAAGACAAGCTGCAATTAATGAAGACAGAGAAGGATGTGGACACGGGGCTGTGCCCACTGGACACGGGGCCGTGCCCGAGCTTCTGTTCAGCCTATAAATAGGAGTGCTTGGCTCAAGCTCAAACCATCCCTTGGCACACCACCTCTCTCACACTTCACCCACCACCCACCACCACCATAACACCATCATCCACCACCATCATCCATTGTCCATCATAGAGTGTGTGAGTCGTCTCGGGATCCAAGATTGATCGTAAGAGTTCTTGACAATCAAGGCCATGTTTGCCTAAGTCTCTTACATCACTTGGTGAAGACAAGTGTCTAGTGTAATACTTTTTATTTCTAATCTTTTCGCACTTTTTATTTGGTTTTGTATTAATGACTTTAATAACTAGTTTCTTATGTTGAAGGTGATTCTTCCTTATCGTTTGTCCGTGGTGTCTTGACATTATTTTACTGTCTATATAAAATAAAAGATTTTCACCATTCATATCTCCACGGTCTATATGGAGGTATGTTGGCTACCTGGTCGGGGGTTAAGGGAACGGTTTGGTAAGAGTCTTGCCATTGTTCAGCGTTTAGAGGTCCTGCAATGGACCTGGGTCAAATTTAGTAGGACCTCCTTCAATACTTAACGGTATTGGATGGCGGGGGTCCAAACTCTTTGATCCCCTCATAAGTTAACTACTATTAATACTATAACCCGGCTATTTAGGACTGTATCCCTGCTGACTCAGACTACTTAGTCGAGGGTAACGTCACCTCCAAAAGAGGGGCCTACCATAATTTGCATTAATAACTTAATTCATTATCTTTCAATAATCCGACCCTTTAGGATTGTATTCTTGCTGACTCAAACTACTGGGTTGAGGGTAACGTCACCTTCAAAAGAGGGGCCTACTACAATAACTAGGATAATCTCTTAAATAAGTGCAAAAGTGCAGAAATAATCAAAGGTTACACTATACACGAGTCGGAACCAAGTGATTCATCTTGTCTATCTGTTTTTATTTTTATTTTTACTTTTCAGCATTTTAGTTAGTTTTTATTTTTCTTAGCTTAAAACATTTTTCTAAACTTTTTGATTTGATTAGACGTTGAGGATAAACCGGTACTAAAAGCTCTTGTGTCCTTGGACGACCTCGGTATCTTACCAACACTATACTACGCTCACGATGGGTGCACTTGCCCATATGTGTGTTTAGTGTTAGTAAATATCGTGTTTTATAAATTTAAAACTTGACTAAAAAAGTGTTAAAGGGGCTTAAAATATACACCTAATATATATAGCACTCGACACCCATCAAGTTTTTGGCGCCGTTGCCGGGGACACAAGGATTTTAAGAAAGTTAGGAATCAACGGCCTAATCTTTTTTCTTATTTTTCATTTTTTTTTTAGGATTTTTCTTAGTTTTTCTGTTTCTACAGAGTTCAGCACGGGCCGTGCCTGGTCAGACACAGGCCGTGTCCAGCACTATCACTGGCAGTTTTTATTTTCCGAGTTACAGAGAGCTGAGCACGGGGCCGTGTCGGTGCAACACGAGGCCGTGTCCAACTCCCAGTAACAGGGATCCGGAGAACAATTACTGTAAATCTGACCACGGGCCGTGTTCACTGAGCACGGGGTCGTGGTGAACCTTCTGACCAACATTCTTTTCTGTTTTTATTGCAGGACTTGGAACCTTGGCGCCACATTTGAACTTCCTACGTAGTGCATGAGCTCCAGTTCTAGTAGAGACATAAAAGAACCTCTAGAAGAACCCGAACGCTTTCTCAGAAAAAGACTTAAAGCTAAAAATCAAGAGAAAGTTTCGGGGGACCCACTTCCAATGGCGGACCAACGTACCCTCATGGATTACCTACGGCCCACCGTAGGTAATCTCGGCGCCGCTATCAATGCACCGAATGTCGAAGCCAATAACTTCGAACTTCGGCCACATTTGATACAAATGCTTCAAAACTCCGCAACCTTCCATGGGCTTGCGGACGAGGATCCCCATCTACATATTACTAATTTCTTAGAAATATGTGATACCTTTCGGATCAATGGAGCATCAAATGACGCCATCCGCTTTCGAATGTTTCCATTTTCACTAAAAGACCGAGCTAAGGCTTGGCTTAACACCCTCCCAGTTGGCTCGGTAAACACCTGGGATGAACTAGCCCAAAAGTTTCTATATAAGTATTTCCCTCCTGCTAAAACGGCTAAATTAATGACTGAAATTAATACATATTCACAAGAGGATGGGGAATCCTTATATGAAACTTGGGAAAGGTTCAAGGAGCTACTAAGAAAGTGTCCTCATCACGGTCTTGCGGTATAGCAACAAGTATCCACTTTCTACAATGGGTTGTTGCCACACACAAGACAAACACTTGATTCTAGCTCCGGGGGACTTTTAGGTAATCGTCGCCCAAATGAAATATAAAATCAAATTGAGGAAATTGCTCAAACCAATTTTCAATGGCACACTCCCCGAGGTAATAAATCTATTGCCCCGGGTGCCCAAAAGGTTGATGAAAGCACTTCTTTACAAGCCCAAATCGGGGCCCTCTCTTCGAAAATCAAAAAGCTAGAAATGACAAAAACGGCCTCGGTTATGGCTTGTGAAGGATGTGGTGGGCCACATGAAAATTGGAGTTGTATGAAAGAAGTAGATGACCAAACAGAAACGGTAAACTATATTGATAATAGACCTAGGCCGTCGGGTCCACCAACGGGTACCTACAACCAAGGATGGCGTAACCACCCTAATCTTGGTTGGAGAGATCCCGGCAATAGTAGTAACCAACAAAACCAACGAACTAACTTTCAACAACCATAAAATTTCTCTCAACAACAAGGTGGAAGAGAAAGGCTTGAAGATACTGTATCTCGCCTCATCTCCGACACCGAAAAGAAAAACTCGGATCGATTTCAACAATTGGAATCGAATTTTAGAAATCAACAAGCTAGCATTCAAAACATTGAAAAATAATTAAATCAAATAGCTCAAAATTTCTCCGAGAGACCACAAGGCGCGTTACCTAGCAATACCGAAACCAACCCGAAAGCACAAGTACATCTCATCACATTGAGAAATCGAACCGTGGGTCCCGAGGAGGCTCCATTACCGACAGATGAAAGAATCCAGTCTAGCCAAACCACAACTCCACCCGCACCAGAAAAGGCTTCTTTACCAAATCAAGAGCCCACCAAGACTCCTCCAATTCCGTACCCCGGTAGGTTAAATCATCAAAAGACCGATGAGCAATTCGAAAATTTACTAAAACAATTGTATGTTAATATTCCTTTTATTGAGGTCCTAACCCAAATGCCTAAATATGCAAAATTCACGAGGGATTTCCTCACTCACAAAAGGAAGATTGAATCATTGCCATTAGTTAACTTAGGCGAAGAATGCTCCGCCTTAGTACTGAACAAACTTCCACAAAAGAAAATCGATCCCGGAAGCTTCACAATTCCTTGCTAGATTGGGGAATCCCCCGTTCGTAATGCATTAGCCGATCTTGGGGCCAGCATTAACCTCATGCCCACATCAATGTTCAAACGACTCGGCCTAGGAACAACAAGCCCTACAAAGATGAGCATACAACTCGCCGACAGATCCGTCAAATTTCCACAAGGTGTCGCTGAAAATCTATTAGTCAAAGTTGACAACTTCGTTTTCCCAACCGACTTTGTCATCCTAGACATGGAAGAAGACACCGATGTCCCTCTCATCCTCGGGAGGCCATTTCTAACCACCGCCCAAGCAGTGGTGGATATGAATGACGGAACGTTAACATTGAAGTTTGGGGACAAGGAAGTGAAGTTTGAATGTGGAAAAAGAGTAGAGGACGAAGACCCGGTCAACTACATGAAGGTCATAGACTCAAGCTTGGATGACGCTCTCCGATGGTGTAACATGGGATGCAATACATCCCACTTAGGTAACATATGACCAGGCTTTGGGTCTAGCCAAGGACCCTTATAAACGTGGCGCACCACGGAGGCATTCCGCGGAACTATCCTTAGTTTAGTTTAGATTAATTTTCATGTTTTCTAGTTAGTTTTAATTTTCAGGAATAAAACACACTTGAGATGGCAAAGGATACAAGGGAAACTTGAACCAGCACCCCATGCAGGAAAACAGGACCATCCGACAAAAATTCTTCGTTTACAGTAAGTTCGGCACGGGCCGTGTCCGCCCAACACGGCCCCGTGCTGCACAGTCTGCAGAAAAGACCCAGTTCAGGTAACTGGACACGGGCCGTGTTCACCCAACACGCCCCCGTGTCCAGGCTTCTGTTTCTCTTGATTTAATTTTGTTACTGGCACTTGAACACGGGGCCGTGCTCGGACAACACGAGGCCGTGTTCAGCGCCCAGTAACACAAAATTTTTGCTTTTTACACCTTTTTACACATTCAATCAACCTAAAAACTTACTTTTGGGACACATTGAGGACAATGTGTAATTTAAGTGTGGGGGGGATGCTAAAACCTTGAATCTTGCAAGTCCTAAATACAAGCCTTACACAAAACTCTATTGGAACCGCTAATCACCCCAAATTTTTTCAAAAATCTTCATTTTTTTTTACTTGTCTAGGTTTAACTTGGGAATTTCAAGTTCCAAAAAGGTTATATTTTTACGAATTTACAACCGATAGCGTCGTGATAAAAAGAACCAACATAAGAAAATTATGAAAAGGCATGGCAAACTTAATTAAAATTTGATTATATATATTTGATCACATAAAAACCCATTCCCACAAAAGTGAGTTTTGAGCCTTTATTGAGCATACAATTACATATCATTAAACTAAATGCTTATTTTTCGTTTCTTGTGTGAATAGCCGCTTGGTTCTTACGACTCTAGAACTTGCCATGACGATACATTCCCGGTCCTTACCAACTTAAACCCGAGTAAGTAAATGATGGAGGCATTAGGACTAACCCCTTTTTATTTCTACACCATTATTTTTCTTTTTTTTTACCACCTACCCAAAATCCCCCTAGTTAGCCCCTTTGAGCCTAAACCTTTTCATTTCATAACCCAAACCAAACACCCTTTTACCCACCAAAACCTTTTTCATTTTTAACCCTTTGTTTTAGTAACCAGCTCGGTCTTTCGTATGACTTTTCAAAAAAAAAAAATTGTTGATGATGAAGCACAAGAAAATAAACAAACAAGTTCATCAAAAATAACTTTGTTTGAATAATAGCTTCATCAAAATAAAAGTTACAAAAATAAAAAGTCTTACGAAAACCAACGCTTGTTACGCTTTTCGCTTTTTTTCTACTAACCACTAACCACTAGCCCAACCACCTACCTTTAACCCAAGCCTAACCCTTCACCCAAAAGTCCTCTTGATATTTACAAAGGTATATCAAAGGAGGAGGATTGATTGCTTGGCAAGCTTATGGTAGGAGTAAGTTCCATGCCGCTCTCGAGTGATCCACAAAAATACATTTTCGGCCGAGTGTTGAGTGATCCCCGTGAGGTATGTGAACTTGTATTTAAATAGAATTTTAAAGAGGCATGTTATGCCCTAATAAGTAATTTATCTTATGAAAAGTTTTAAATAAATCATGACGAATAGGATTGTAAATAAATAAAAATAAAACTAAATAAAGAATCTTGGAAATCCCGACACTCGATGACAAGCCCAAAAACCTTCTTCTCTACCCATTCCATTTGGGAGTGTAATAGCCACATTATAAAGAGTTTTGCTTGAGGACAAGCAAAGATTCAAGTGTGGGGGTATTTGATGTGTGCAAAATGCAACATATAAATTACATCAATTGTGGCATAAAACTAACCCTTTTTTAGTACTAATGTTGGAAAAAGTGTACTTTTGTCTTCCTTTTATATTTTCAGGATTAAATGAGCTCAAATTAATAAAAAAAGCAAAAAGACATCAAAATCTAACATAAATACAAGAAAAGGAACAAGACGTGACATGCCCGACCCCACGACAGCATCTTCCCAAGCAAAACAAGATAACAGAAGACTGAACACGCCCCTTGCTCAGCCAGCACGGGGGCGTGCCCAAGTGTCAGCAGAAAAGACAAAGTGGTAGAAGCTTCTATTGCCCACCACGGGGCCGTGCTCAGCGGACACGGGGCTGTGGTCAACTATAAGATTCGCACAATCCAAGCAAATCTTCATAGTACAAAGATTCTTCTGCACCACGGGGTCGTGCTCAGCGGACACGGGGGCGTGGTCAACTAATAAGACAAGCTGCAATTAATGAAGACAGAGAAGGATGTGGACACGGGGCCGTGCCCACTGGACACGGGGCCGTGCCCGAGCTTCTGTTCAGCCTATAAATAGGAGTGCTTGGCTCAAGCTCAAACCATCCCTTGGCACACCACCTCTTTCACACTTCACCCACCACCCACCACCACCATAACACCATCATCCACCACCATCATCCATTGTCCATCATAGAGTGTGTGAGTCGTCTCGGGATCCAAGATTGATCGTAAGAGTTCTTGACAATCAAGGCCATGTTTGCCTAAGTCTCTTACATCACTTGGTGAAGACAAGTGTCTAGTGTAATACTTTTTATTTCTAATCTTTTCGCACTTTTTATTTGGTTTTGTATGTTGAAGGTGATTCTTCCTTATCGTTTGTCTGTGGTGTCTTGACATTATTTTACTGTCTATATAAAATAAAAGATTTTCACCATTCATGTCTCCAGGTATGTTGGCTACCTGGTCGGGGGTTAAGGGAACGGTTTGGTAAGAGTCTTGCCATTGTTCAGCGTTTAGAGGTCCTGCAATGGACATGGGTCAAATTTAGTAGGACCTCCTTCAATACTTAACGGTATTGGATGGCGGGGGTCCAAACTCTTTGATCCCCTCATAAGTTAACTACTATTAATACTATAACCCGGCTATTTAGGACTGTATCCCTGCTGACTCAGACTACTTAGTCGAGGGTAACGTCACCTCCAAAAGAGGGGCCTACCATAATTTGCATTAATAACTTAATTCATTATCTTTCAATAATCCGACCCTTTAGGATTGTATCCTTGCTGACTCAAACTACTGGGTTGAGGGTAACGTCACCTTCAAAAGAGGGGCCTACTACAATAACTAAGATAATCTCTTAAATAAGTGCAAAAGTGCGGAAATAATCAAAGGTTACACTATACACGAGTCGGAACCAAGTGATTCATCTTGTCTATCTGTTTTTATTTTTATTTTTACTTTTCAGCATTTTAGTTAGTTTTTATTTTTCTTAGCTTAAAATATTTTTCTAAACTTTTTGATTTGATTAGACGTTGAGGATAAACCGGTACTAAAAGCTCTTGTGTCCTTGGACGACCTCGGTATCTTACCAACACTATACTACGCTCATGATGGGTGCACTTGCCCATATGTGTGTTTAGTGTTAGTAAATATCGTGTTTTATAAATTTAAAACTTGACTAAAAAAGTGTTAAAGGGGCTTAAAATATACACCTAATATATATAACACTCTACACCCATCAAGAACGCATAAGTCGGGCTGCGAATGCGATTGCGATGCAATAAGCGATAAGCGATAAAACACACGATAAACATCGATTAAACCTCGATTATTAATAAGTACTCCACATAATACAACTAACGTAACAAAGTAAATAGACTATCTACAAGTCAAAGAAGTCAAAATAGCAGTTGAGCAAGGAGTGACAGATCGCAATTAGCAATCTTTTCTTCCTTTGACTTCAATGTTGACTTTGACTTTGACTTTTGAAACACGGGGTGTTACAGTTTTATCATGTGTCATATTAGATGTGTTATGGTTAGATTTTTCAAGTTTGCACAATGGGAGAAAAGACCAGCACCTTTGTCAGTATTGTCCTTTAAATTCGAATAAACATATATTCGTTTCATAACCTCCTCCTATAAATCAACCACAACTCACCTGAGACCGACCTCTGGATCACACATGATAAAAGCGCTTCTCTAGACAATCTGGGATTATGTTCCACTTTATGACACATGACACATGATACGACATGATTACCTTAATCACATCTTCCATGGAGTCACATATCCGACAATAGGGCCCACGAATCTTCTCCTTTTCTAATTCTCGAAGAATCTCGTAACGTATTCTCTGTTTCTCTAAATCGTCTGTAAAATTATAAAAAAAAAAAAACAAACTAGTGGTTTATCACCCTGTGTGAGCATTGGAAGCCCGACAAACAGTCTTGCAATTACATCTTCAATCGAGACCGTATTTTTAATTATAATGAAGCAATGAAGATTGAATGTGCAAACCGCAACCGTTTTTTACTACGAAAACGGTGGCTATGCGAAATACAAACCCGACACATCTTCTATGATGATTCGAAACATTCACGAACCACAATGGACTCAGACTTATACTACTCTAATATGACACATGATAATTGCGCTTCTTTAGACAATCTGGGATTATGTTCCATTTTATGACACATGATATGGCACGCTTACCTTAATCACATCTTCCATGGAGTCACATATCCGACAATAGTGCCCATGGATCTTATGCCCACCCGAGACCGACCTCTGGATCACACGTGTTTAATGATCGAGAGAAACTTCTTCGAGCTAACTGCCGATATATCATCCTTCTTATCTTGCTATTAAACGAGGTATAATAGCTAATAAAATATGTTTAACTTTTGAATTCTGTATATTCTCTAACTTTTGAAGGTTCTTTATATGCTTCGTTCCTGATGCCCACTAGACGAGCCACTTTTGTGCGTTTTAACCCTCTAGATTGTCTCTTCAAAGTCTCTATCTCCGTTGAGTTTGAAAGACGGATAAGGAAAACGATGGTATCTCCGTTGAGTTTGAAAGACGCAATTGTTTGTTAATTTTAATGAAGCAATGAAGATTGAATTTGCAAACGAACAGTCTGTTATTTTTGTTGTTCAGTACTTCCGAGACGATTCAAGTGAGTCCTATGAAGCAAGTGTCTGTCTATTCAATTGAGAGGAATCATTATATGCTTCTTTCCTGATGCATGTCTGTGTCGAACAGTTTCTCCGTCGCTAATTTTTCCACTCATCGTGAAATCGAACAGTTTCTTAACAGATTCCGTCCAGTTTCAAAGCCGGTTGAGGATTACGAGTGTTCTAGACTCGTTCAAGGCATGCCTGTTTGTGCGATTTACAAAAATAAGGATGCATTCCACGGTAAACGATGCAGTTGATGAAACCGAAGCTGTTATTTATGTTGTTCAGTACTTCCGAGACGATTCAAGTGAGTCCTATGAAGCAAGTGTCTGTCTATTCAATTGAGATGAATCATTGCATTACATTCCCGTTGAAAACAAGTGGTTGTAATGATGGAACCCTTGATTTGAAAAACATTTTTGAGAAATTTATAGTTCAATACGCATCGTATAGGCCTATACGATGCGTATTAAGCTGATATACGATACGACATAGGCCTATACGATCGTATATGGCATTATTTCAAATTTAGTTTTATCGTGTTTCCCTCGGTTCGACGCGTATATGTCTCGTTTTTTTCCGAACTTTCGCATATTTTGTCGTTTTATGACGTATAACTTCAACATAAGTCGTTTCGGTGCCGTTCGGTTGCGTGTAAATATCGTATTCTATGATTACGTACAGTTTTGTTTGAAATCCACTTGTACTCCATAGTGTCGTGTTATATGTATACGTGTGTGGAAATATCGTTAGTCGCGTATTTTGACGCATTCTAACATATTGTTGCGTGTTTAATAGTATTTTTGACGTATTTGAGCGTATTCTAACGTATTTTAGCTTATTTTAACATATTTTAGGGTATTTTTATGTATTTCAGCGTATTTTAACGTATTTTAGCGTATTAGCGTATTTTGGCGTATTTTAGCGTATTTTAGCGTATTTTGTCGTATTTTAGCGTATGTTAACGTATTTTAGCGTATTTTAGCTTATGTTGAAGGATAACGCAAACAAGTTCTCCACAGTTTGTTATTCAGATGTCTATTCGGTCATCTTTCCAACCTATAACACATGATAAGTTTAAACTTTATAGTATGTGATTTGACCAGGAAAGGATTGGAGGTGATTTATACTTTTAATAAGCTGTCACAGTTGTCAAATTCGTTGCGTGCATTCATATTGTTTAGACAACAACAGATAATAAACGGATTGTTGGACTTCTTGTTCCAAATGCAACTGTGAATATTGAATGTGCGATGAAGCAATGAAGAGACAATATTGAATATTGTTAATTTTAATGAAGTAATGAATATTTTTAGAGAAGCATTGGATTCTAGGGTTTAGTTGGAGCATGAAGAAACGAAAGCCTAACAACGCTGATACGAACACATACCAACTGATTCAGATTTAAACAATGCACAACTCAATTCATCGTTTTTACTCTTTTCTTCGATTTCAACAAATCTTTTCCTTTTCTTTCAATTTCGAGAACATTCTCTGTAACATGAAGACGTGTCGGGTTCTTCTACTAGTGGTATTTTAATGAAGTATTGAAGATTGAATGTGCAAACCGCAACCGTTTTTTACTACGGAAACGGTGGCTATGCGAAATACAAACCGCAATCGTTTGTGACTATGGGAAACACAAGTTTTCTTTTTGAGCTTGATGGATGTCCTTTATCTCAACGGTTCTCCTTACATTACTGATCTGGAATTGGAGAACCGTTGTTAATTTAGTGCTTCTCAATCAGATATTATTTATTGAAACATAACTGAAATAGTTGGGAAAAAACTGAAACAATCAGATATTATCTATCTGTGTGTGTCACATCCATCCTGTTATAGCAATCGATATTGTTTAATTTTACAGAATTGTTTCTTATTGGCCATTATTTGACCGAATATTTGGGTACTTCTTCTAATGGCGCCTCATTAGCGCTGTTAACTACCAAAAGAATGCATACACAAATAGTTCTAGTGGACGAAGCAAAGAGACCGCCTTGTTAATTTTAATGAAGTAATGAAGATTGAATGTGCAAATGGTAATCGTTTTTTACTATTGGAACGATGACTATGGGAAATACAAACCGCAATCGTTTGTGACTATGGGAAACACAAGTTTTCTTTTTGAGCTTGATGGATGTCCGTTATCTCAAAGCTTCTCCTTACATTACTGATCTGGAATTGGAGAACCGTTTTGTATTTGCTTGCTGATCTGGAATTGGAAAACCGTTGTGTATCTGAATCAGGTTCTCAAACAAACACTACTAAAGATGAGTTGGTATTGTACCAAGAATATGAAGATCACGGTGCAGACACGGGGGAAGAAAGTGTCACAACCCCCGATCCCTGTTCCCCGGGAACGGGCGGACGTGAGCTCAGAGTTTGGTGGTATCAGTTTTAATTAGTCTCGCAGCGGAATTTACATCAGGACCGTAGTTAGGAAATGATTATCAGAGTAAAACCACCATGCTTGATATTAATAAATACATGGGCAAAACCCAAGTTTCTTATTACAATACATTTATAGGGACAAACCCTATTTTATTTAATTTAAAACATTGTTTCTTAGATAACTTTTATAGCCACTTATTTTCCAAGCCGTCAGTGCTCTCGAGCTGGCTTTATCCCAGTTGGCTTTCACATTGTGTTACCTGAAACATGTTTTAAAAATATTTTGTCAGCGGGAAATACTGGTGAGTGAATCCCAGTTTAATCAAGAAACATTTTATCAATTAAAACAGTATTGAGGGCGATCACATTGTTTATTTCTACCCAAATACTCAATCAGTACTGTCAATCCTTGACTTGTGGGTCATATTACGCATTGGCTAACTCGTTGTCCAATGGTAACGTACTGTCGTCCCGACTTATTACTCGCAAGTAATAATTTTGTATACAAAACCCCAAATACCGGCAGTAATGGAAGAATTACAAAGACTCACATACTGCTTAATCGCATTGTAAAACATTTAAGGTTTTGTAAAAATTGTTAACAAAAAGGAGATTACTCACATTGCTGTCTTAGGCTTTTCGTAAGGGTTTCCTGGGTATAATCTATAATTTATACAAATGTACATTGGTTAGTACCATAACCCTTTGAAATTATTAATAATACCCTCCCCGAGACGGTATTCCAACAACTACGTCGGGCAGAACCACGACAGTTGTTACGGAACCCTAAATCGATCGGGCAGCGTAACTATTATGAAACCGGGGTTATAATACTTACAATGGAGCAGAACCTCGCTAATTAGGGGTATAATACCCGAAAATTATTTCTACTACTTCAGAATTTCGAGATTGAGAAAGAATGTGAGCGACGGAAAATGAAATCTGATGCTGGCTATTTATAATTGTGAAATCTGATCCTCACGCGGCCCGCGTTCGAAAACGCTTAACCTAAAGCGGGCCGCGTCAACATAAGTCAACGCGGTAGCTTAGCTGAGTCGTTTACTAGACTTGACACGATTACGACACGTGTCGACCTCTGGTGCATTCGCGTAACCAAGTCACTCGCGGCCCGCATTCACTTAACGTAAACCTAAAGCGGCCCGCTTTGACTAGAGAAGTCAGCGAAGTCAACACCTGGTCCTAATTCGGCCCGCGTTAGTCTGAGGTGAGGTCGTTCGCGGCCCGCCTCAGCTTATACTTTCAGAATTTTATTTATTTTATATAATTATAACATAACTAGGGCTCGGTTTTCACATACGGGGTGTAATATAAGATATATAAGGGTATTTTAACATATAACAGGGTGTCGGAATAATTTATAAGGGTATTGGTTTTACCGAGAGTTGTTACATTCTCCCCACCTTGTTTAGAGCTCGTCCTCGAGATCTACTGGAATAAGTATGGATATTTTATTTTCATTTCTGACTCGAGCTCCCAAGTGTATTCAGGTCCTCTTTTGGAATCCCACTTCACTTTGACTAGAACTAGTCTCTTATGTTTGAGATTCTTGATTTTCCTGTCTTCAATTTGTAGAGGTCTTTCTACAAACTTGAGTTGTTCATTTACTTTTATGTCCTTAAGAGGCACTATCAGTGATTCATCAGTTAAGCACTTTTTAAGATTAGATACATGAAACACATCATGTATTCCTGCCATTTCTTCTGGCAATTGTAGCTGATAGGCTACAGATCCTATTCTTCTAATAATCTTAAAAGGTCCAACATACCTGGGACTTAACTTCCCTCGTTTGATGAATCTTACCACTCCTTTCCAAGGAGAGACTTTTAATAATACTTTATCTCCTACTTGAAATTCTAACGGCTTGCATCGGTTATCAGCATAACTCTTTTGTCGATCACGTGCAGCTTTCAGTCGTTCCTTGACTTGAATAATTTTGTCAGTTGTTTCTTGCACTATCTCAGGTCCAGATAATTGTTGTTCCCCAATTTCTGCCCAACAGACTGGGGTTCGACACTTTCTTCCATAAAGTGCTTCAAATGGTGCGGCATTGATACTTGTGTGATAACTATTATTATAAGAAAATTCTATTAAAGGTAAGTGTTCATCCCAATTACCTCCAAAATCAATTACACAAGCTCTAAGCATATCTTCCATTGTCTGGATTGTTCTTTCACTTTGTCCATCTGTTTGTGGATGATAAGCTGTACTTAGCTTTAACTTGGTTCCCATTGCCTTTTGGAAACTTGACCAAAAACGAGAGGTAAATCTACTATCTCTATCAGAAACGATTGATAAAGGAATGCCATGTAAAGAAACAATTTCATTTACATACAATCTAGCTAATTGTTCCATGCTAATTGTTTCCTTCATTGGTAGAAAATGAGCTGACTTAGTTAGTCTATCTACAATCACCCAGATTGTATTATTTCCTTTCCTAGTTTTGGGTAATTTAGTAACAAAATCCATTGTTATTAATTCCCATTTCCAAACTGGCATTTCTAATTGCTGTAACAAACCTGAGGGTTTCTGATGTTCAGCTTTAACTTGTGAACAAGTTAAACATTTAGAAACATAGGTTGCTATGTCCTTTTTCATTCCTATCCACCAGAAATTTTTCCTTAAATCCTGGTACATTTTATCACTTCCTGGATGCATTGTATACTTAGATTTATGGGCTTCTTCTAATATACAATTACGTAGATTTCCTAATTTAGGTATCCATATTCTCCTTTCATGGAATCTCCATATCCCATCTATTCCTTGTTTTAATTCTTTTAACATACCTTTTAATTTTTCAGAATCATCCTTGATTACTGATTCTTGTGCTTCTCTTATCTGATCATTTAAATCTACTTGCAGATTTAATTTAAGAAAACGTACCCTTTTTGGCTTTTCATGATACTTTCGGCTTAAAGCATCTGCCACTACATTTGCTTTTCCTTCATGATACTGGATATCACAATCATAGTCACTAAGAAATTCCATCCAACGTCTTTGTCTCATATTTAACTCTTTCTGTCTGAAAACATACCTTAAACTTTTATGATCAGTGAATATGGTAAACTTACTACCATAAAGGTAATGTCTCCAAATCTTAAGAGCAAAAATTATAGCTCCTAATTCTAAATCATGGGTTGAATAATTCTCTTCATGATTCTTAAGTTGTCTAGATGCATAAGCTATAACCTTTTGTCGTTGCATCAATACACATCCATAACCTAATTTAGAAGCATCACAATAGACTACAAAGTTTTCAGTTCCTTCTGGTAATGCTAATATAGGTGTATGGGTTAATCTTTGCTTAAGAATTCTAAAGGCTTCTTCTTGCTTTACTCCCCATTCAAACTTAACAGATTTACAAGTTAACTTAGTTAAGGGAATGGCTATTCTAGAAAAATCTTTAATAAATCTTCTATAATAACCGGCCAATCCTAAGAAACTTCTAACCTCAGTTGGTGATTCAGGGGTTTTCCATTTCGTAATTGCCTCGATTTTGGTTGGGTCTACATGAATTCCTTCATGATTAACTAGGTGTCCAAGAAATTGTACTTGTTCTAACCAAAATTCACATTTTGAAAACTTAGCATAAAGCTTTTCTTTTCTTAACAAACTTAGAAGTATGTGCAAATGTCTTGCATGATCTTCTTTATTTTTAGAATAAATTAGAATATCATCTATGAATACAATTATGAATTTATCCAAATATGGCTTACATATTCGGTTCATCATGTCCATAAATGCAGCTGGGGCATTGGTTAAACCAAATGGCATGACAGTAAATTCATAATGACCATACCTTGTTCTAAATGCGGTTTTAGGAATGTCCTCTTCCTGTACCTTTAATTGATGATATCCTGACCTTAAATCGATCTTAGAGAAAAATCGAGCTCCTTGCAATTGATCAAACAAATCATCGATTCTTGGTAATGGGTACCAATTCTTAATCGTGACCTTGTTTAATTCACGGTAATCAATGCACATACGCATTGATCCGTCCTTCTTTTTAACAAACAATATTGGTGCTCCCCATGGTCATGAACTTGGCTGTATGAATCCTTTTTCTAATAATTCATCTAGTTGTTTCTTCAATTCTTGCATTTCTGCAGGTGCCAAACGATAAGGTGTTTTGGCAATTGGTGATGTTCCTGGTATCAAGTGAATTCTAAATTCAACTTCTCTGTCTGGAGGTAGTCCTGGTAATTCTTTTGGAAAGACATCTGAAAACTGAGATACTACTGGAATATCTTTTAGTTCTTTCCCTTTAGTGTTAGTGATTATAGAAATCAAATACACTATAGAATCTTTTCTCATACAACTTGCAGTTTTCATTGCAGATATGAATTTTGTAGATCTAAAGGGCTTATCTCCTTTAATTGTGATCATTTTACCTTTTGGTGATTTTACTTGAATTAACTTTTGATCACATAAAATACTAGCTTTATTGGCTATTAACCAATCCATTCCTAGAACAACATCAAATCCTACCAGATTCATGGGATAAAGATTTGCAATAAATTTCTGATTTAAAATTTCTATGCTTGCTCCCTGCAAGATTTCAGAAATTCTTAATGGTTTCTCCATTAGCTGTCTCTACTACACATTCTTGGGGTAGTTTAGTTAATGACTGATTTAGAAATTTGCAAAACGATGTATTAATAAAACTTTGGTTTGCACCAGAGTCAAATAATACTTTAGCAAAGACATCATTAACTAAAAACGTACCAGCTATAACATCCGGAATTAACTTGGCCTCATCTGCAGTTAGAACAAATGCTCTAGCATTTTTAGTATTCTTGTTGTCGGTGGCTGGAGCTAATTTTGGGCAGTTTGGCTTGATGTGACCATGTTCTCCACAATTGTAGCATATCCTGTTGTTTTTCTTCCTGCAATCTTCTTCCTTGTGTCCAGATATTTTGCAAAAGTTACAGTACCCAGAGCATCTTCCTGAATGCTTTCTTTTACAATTCCTACAGTAAGATGCAGAGGTAGAACCTACATTTCTTCCACGATTAGAATTCCCAGAACGAAATTCTTGAGTTAATTTCTGGGTTAGGTTTCTCCTTTGATTCTCTTCTCGAGTACGGACTAATTCATCAGTCAAGGTATTGGCTAATTCTACAGCTTCTTCTATGGTTTGTGGTCTAGCTGCCTTGACTACATGTCTTATTTCCCCAATTAATCCCCAAATATAACGGGAGATTAACACTGGTTCTGGTGAAGCAAGAGTTGGCACTATCCTAGCATATTCGAAAAATAGCTTTGTATACCCTTTGCTATCTACACCAGTCATCCTAAGGTTTAGGAATTTGTTTGCTATCTGTTCTTTCTCATTGGGTGGGCAGAATTTCCTTTCTACCTTGTTTTTAAATTCTTCCCATTCCATATTATAGGTTTGATCACTTCCTCTTGTCTGGAGGATAGTGTTCCACCATTCTAATGCTGCATTCTTAAACAGATTAGAAGCAAACAATATCTTATCTTCTTCAGCACACTTACTTATCCTTAAGACTGCCTCCGTCTTTTCTATCCAGCGTAAGGTTGCAATGGCCCCTTCGTTGCCCGAGAATTCCATTGGTTTACAAGACCAGAATTCTTTATAAGAACAACCGTTAGGCACGGTTCTTCTTCTTTTAGGAATAGGCATTTGAAGTATAGGTCCATTGTTCACGCTGTGTTCTGGTTCAAGTGGTCGCTTACTGCTATGCCTACTTTTATTATCAGCATCCTTAACCGTTTGAAGTATAAATGGCATTGCATCTATAATTCCTTGTGCTACTATATGTTGGATAGCACTATTGTCCACTTGATTTCCATTGTTATTGTGGTTCGGATTCCCATTATTCAGATTATCATCAACCACGTTAATGTTACTCTGGTTATCGTTATTCAGATTTTCTTGAATTTCTTCATCGGCCATCTGAATTTTAAACATTTATCCAATATTAATCTCACAAATAATATCTTAATATAATTAATCACATGACACGCAGTTTTGCCAAAAGCGTAGATCATTGCTACTTTACTCTTTTCATATACTTATGCGTCTAATACACACTAGTACAGAAATGAAATTACAATACCAACAGAAATAAAATAATAATATGCATCCGTACACACATATCTTATTTTATTTTATTATATTATTATTACTACTGCTTCCTCCATTCTAACATTCATGGATATGGATTTATCCAGAAATCCATATTGCGCTCATCGTATTTCCATACGAGACGCTCTCCCACCTGGCGCATCCTCTCACTACTTTCTAAGATCTCCTCCCCGAAAGTCCTAAGTTCTTGCACGTTTTCTGCACTCATTGGGGGTGCAGGTTCTCGGACTGGGTTTGGAATCTGGGGTACGGGTTCCTGATATGGGGGTGACATTTCCTGAAATTGGTAAGGATCCTCTAATATTTCCCTAATATAGTCATTTTGATAATAGGGATCTAAAGGGTCCATACCTGGGTAAGCTTCTATGTTCTGTATGGGTGGATAATCCTGGATAGGGTAACGTTGCACAAAGTCTCTATTGTCGTCCCACCAGGGGTCATAATTCGGGTCTATGGGGTTTGGTGCAGGCACTCTAGGAATTTCTTCTGGGTTAAAGTTGTACATCTCTTCTTGGTTTTCCTGATTTTCTATTTCCATGGGTTGTTCTGGGTTTTGTGGTTGTGGGGCTACTAATTGTTCCAGACCTGGGTCAGCAGCAGTCGTAGCTAAGATATGGAAATTAGCTAGGCTTCTATTAAGTATTTCTTGAGTTTGAGCATCTGTCTCTCTCTTAATAGCTGCTAAAGCCCTTTGCTGTTGCAATTTCCTCATTCTTTTCCTACGAGCAAAAGCATCTTTACTGAACCATCCTCGTTTCTTAGTAGGAAATGGTTCTTCAGATTGAGCTCTAAAAGCAAATATCCCGTCTTCCTGATCAGCAACGTACCCCGAGAGGGCAAGCTGTGATGATGTACCTTCACTCCTAGGTGAATCAGCTAACTGACGATTCACATCTGATGGCCCTTGATCACTCATACTGAAAACTAACAGATAGTCAAATAACACATAACACATAATTACAGTTATGCATATATTTCCTTATTTTATTTCCTAACATTAATTCAAAATTTAAGTGTCAGCAGAACACTTCTTTGGCTCAGACCAGTGGCTAGGCTCTGATACCACCTTCTGTCACAACCCCCGATCCCTGTTCCCCGGGAACGGGCGGACGTGAGCTCAGAGTTTGGTGGTATCAGTTTTAATTAGTCTCGCAGCGGAATTTACATCAGGACCGTAGTTAGGAAATGATTATCAGAGTAAAACCACCATGCTTGATATTAATAAATACATGGGCAAAACCCAAGTTTCTTATTACAATACATTTATAGGGACAAACCCTATTTTATTTAATTTAAAACATTGTTTCTTAGATAACTTTTATAGCCACTTATTTTCCAAGCCGTCAGTGCTCTCGAGCTGGCTTTATCCCAGTTGGCTTTCACATTGTGTTACCTGAAACATGTTTTAAAAATATTTTGTCAGCGGGAAATACTGGTGAGTGAATCCCAGTTTAATCAAGAAACATTTTATCAATTAAAACAGTATTGAGGGCGATCACATTGTTTATTTCTACCCAAATACTCAATCAGTACTGTCAATCCTTGACTTGTGGGTCATATTACGCATTGGCTAACTCGTTGTCCAATGGTAACGTACTGTCGTCCCGACTTATTACTCGCAAGTAATAATTTTGTATACAAAACCCCAAATACCGGCAGTAATGGAAGAATTACAAAGACTCACATACTGCTTAATCGCATTGTAAAACATTTAAGGTTTTGTAAAAACTGTTAACAAAAAGGAGATTACTCACATTGCTGTCTTAGGCTTTTCGTAAGGGTTTCCTGGGTATAATCTATAATTTATACAAATGTACATTGGTTAGTACCATAACCCTTTGAAATTATTAATAATACCCTCCCCGAGACGGTATTCCAACAACTACGTCGGGCAGAACCACGACAGTTGTTACGGAACCCTAAATCGATCGGGCAGCGTAACTATTATGAAACCGGGGTTATAATACTTACAATGGAGCAGAACCTCGCTAATTAGGGGTATAATACCCGAAAATTATTTCTACTACTTCAGAATTTCGAGATTGAGAAAGAATGTGAGCGACGGAAAATGAAATCTGATGCTGGCTATTTATAATTGTGAAATCTGATCCTCACGCGGCCCGCGTTCGAAAACGCTTAACCTAAAGCGGGCCGCGTCAACATAAGTCAACGCGGTAGCTTAGCTGAGTCGTTTACTAGACTTGACACGATTACGACACGTGTCGACCTCTGGTGCATTCGCGTAACCAAGTCACTCGCGGCCCGCATTCACTTAACGTAAACCTAAAGCGGCCCGCTTTGACTAGAGAAGTCAGCGAAGTCAACACCTGGTCCTAATTCGGCCCGCGTTAGTCTGAGGTGAGGTCGTTCGCGGCCCGCCTCAGCTTATACTTTCAGAATTTTATTTATTTTATATAATTATAACATAACTAGGGCTCGGTTTTCACATACGGGGTGTAATATAAGATATATAAGGGTATTTTAACATATAACAGGGTGTCGGAATAATTTATAAGGGTATTGGTTTTACCGAGAGTTGTTACAGAAAGTCAGTGGACTGCCGCAGATGAAGTCAAATGTGATCAAACATGGACATCAGACATAAATCTTGAAGCAAATGATAGGAATCATTGCATTACATCCTGTTCCAAATGCAGTTGATGAAACCGGAGCTGTTATCTCGGTTGTTCAGTACTTTCATGATAAATACAATGTTCATCTTCGTTATCCTTTGCTTTCTGCAATTCAAGCAGGCACGGATGTTAAACGTACTGTTATTACATCCGAGACGATTCAAGTGAGTCCTATGAAGCAAGTATCGTTCTATTCAATTGATAGGAATCATTGCATTGCATCCCTGTTGAAAACAGAATCGATAAATTTAGGGAAAATGAGGTTGAAAGATGATAACCCAACAGTGGAGGATCTCATTCTACAGCTTCGATGAAGTCAAATGTGATCAAACATGGACATCAGACGTACATCTTGAAGCAAATATGTGGTTCCTAATTTGCGGAACATAATCCCAGATTGTCTAGAGAAACGCTTTTATCATGTGTCATATGGTAACAAGAGTATGCTGTTCCAAGATCAATTCCAATTGTAGTTTTTTCAACTCTCCTGTTCCAAATGCAGCTGATGAAACCGGAGCTGTTATCTCGGTTGTTCAGTACTTTCGTGATAAATACAATGTTCACCTTCGTTATCCTTTGCTTTCTGCAATTCAAGCAGGCACGGATGCTAAACGTACTGTTATTACATCCGAGATGATTCAAGTGAGTCCTATGAAGCAAGTGTCGATCTATTCAATTGAGAGGAATCATTGCATTACATCCCTGTTGAAAAATAGAATCGATAAATTTAGGGAAAATGGGGTTGAAAGATGATAACCCAACAGTGGAGGATCTCATTCTACAGCTTCGATAAATTCAGGGGTATTCTCAAATAATGTTTCCTAGATCTTTGAAGACCGACAAATGTCCAAAGTGCTGTTTCTTCGTTCGCGTGACGGAAAGCTACCGCGTGACAGGAAGCTACCTTGCAAAATTTAAAAAATTAAATCGTCACCTTCAATACGCATCGTATAGGCCTATACGATGTGTATTACTTTTTGGTAAGGGGACATTGGCAGCCTTTGGCATAAATAGAAGTTTGAACCCACCTCAATACGCATCGTATAGGCCTATACGATACGTATTGAGGGTGTCGATTTAATCTCCCAATGTGTGCTAATAATACGACCCAATTTATTAAGTCTGAGTTGTCACTTTCGAACTAAATGACTAGTACCAACTAAATGACAAGTTGTCGAAGAACCGGGTTGGGGTTTTTAGTTTTTTATCTTCTTTTATTTTCTAGTGTGAAGTGCGTTATATTATTTTAGAGAAATTTATTTTTAAGATTTTGAAATTGTAGCTGTGCATGCATGTAATCTTCATGTTTGTATTTTATCAGGTACCTGCTTATCTTTTTTAATTTCAATTCGGCCGTTGAGAAAAAGTGAGTTTTGATCAGGGTAAGGTCAAATGTATTGAAGATGATCGAATAATAGAAATATTCACCACAGAATGATGAAATGGATAATGGTAATCTTACTAATCTGGTCGATCAAGTGTTTCGAGTTTTGACCGATGTTGTCAAATGTATACATATGGCGGTGACAACGAACCGACACGGTGTTTGAGTGAAACGTTACTGTTGGTTCAGGCCCTGGTTACACACACAAACACACACTACGGAACAAACTATATAATGTTAATTTCTCAAGATTAAAACAAACTATTACAAAGGTTATCTGAAAAACAAAAAAATATTACTCCTATTAGACCACGGGGTGTGGGGGCGTTAGTTGGGGCGGGGTTGTCAGGCAATGCTGGCTAAACCACATCGGGCCAACATTGACCATGGCGTTGCTCTGCTGGCGTGGGGCGAGGGGGAGAGGTGAGGTGGCTGGCTTGGATTGGATTGGCTGGTGAGAGATGACCGTTTGGGCTAGCCGTTTTCTCTAGCCCTTGGGGATGTCGGTTTTGGTAAGTAAAAAAACAAATTTTTAAAAATATTTACAATTTTTTACCTATAAATACCCATCCCAAACTTCATTTTTTCCACATTTATCTTCTTCAACCAAAACCAAACACAAATAACAAATCTTCAACCAAACTCACACCAAAAAAACGAAAATGGTGCATTGGACAGAGGAAGAGGAAATAGCACTAGTGACGTCGATTCTTGACGCACAACGAACCCTACAACGCGGTCAAACCGTATATTGGGGGCGGGCGTTTCAGCAATACCAACAACACGTTGGGAACGCGCGTCACAATTTAAACACGTGCCAGCACAAGTGGCATGAGCTCAAACCGAAGTTGGATCGGTTTAAAGTTTGCTTCGACCGTGTCCCTGCGGGCGACTTGACCCACGACGATAAGAGTGGAGATCGCGAAGATCAAGTATAGGCACGATGGGAATTCGGATTTTAAGTGGGTTCCCCACTTTAATATTTACCGAACTTTATAATTTTTTTCTTTTTTTAGGATTTAGTAACTGTTTTTTTTAGGATTTAATAAGTAGGTTTTTTTTTAATTTTATGTAACTTTTTTTTTAAATTAATAATTTCATTTTGCCTTGAACCTTTAAAAATGTTGGAACGGCCCAACAGATTTTAAGGGCTCTATGAATACATTGCCTACCCAAACTCAATTACGTCATCCCAAACACGACAATTTGACGAATAAATTAAAAACCCATCTCTATGCCGTGTTTAGAGGTTTGGAATATCGTTCAATTCAGGACAAACCTCATAAATATCTTTGAACTTACCCGATGACAAGAATTTCTATGCCGTGTTTAGAGGTTTGGAATATCGTTCAATTCAGGACAAACCTCATAAATATCTTTGGACTTACCCGGTGACAATAATTGATGTAACAAAGAACATCAAAAGGAAGATGTTATCCACACATCAAAAGGAAGATGTTATCCACACTTCAATTACTTTAGTTTTCCCGGCATATTAATCAATATGGTTGTGTCTATTACCATAAAAGATGGTCTTGTGGACATTTTATTAATCTTAGGAAACATAAAATTCATAAAAAAATTATATGGTTGGTGTATATGATTATACATGTGAATTGTTTACAAGTAAACAAATTTAGTTATACCTTTTGTTTGTTTTCAAGATATACATATATATAGTTTATACCAAATGCGACACCTGTTTTCAAGATGTACATATATAGTTTATACCAAATTCGACACTAAAGTATGCTAGGTAGAGTTATGGAATCTCATCGACAAAAGGGGTTCATGGTGCTACCGGATCTCTTTCATAATTTCATTTTTGTATTCTCAAATATTCATAATGTGAGTCAACTCAATACAATGGGCCAAAATTCTCCACTAACTACACCTATACTTTATAAACGAGTCAAATTGTACATTAGCTACTAAAAATCAGCTTAATAAAATTCCAAATCAGTCGGGCTTAAATTAGTTTGAGTCACACACGCGTAAGCCTAAACTAGTTTTTTATTCTCCGCGCTTCGCGGCGGAAGTTTGGTCGTTTCCCCTACGTTACATGACAGAGGCTTCGTCGTTACCGGTTTGGAAAACGATTGGGTTCGTTATGGCACCACAACGATAACATCATTGGCTATAACTTATAATACAAAAAAATAACTTCGTTTTCAAACTTACACAACACAAAAATATTTGATTCTAAATATAACTTGGTTTTCAAACAAAAAAGATAGTCAGTTTTATAAATGCTAATACATATTGATCTATTAAAAAAGTCATTTCTAAACTTACTATCAAAATCACCAACAAAACCACTATTGTTCATTGTGAGTTTGGTTTAAAAATATTTGATTCTAAATATAACTTGGTTTTTAAATAAAAAAGAAAGTCATTTTTATAAATACTAATAGATATTGATCTATTAAAAAAGTCATTTTCTAAACTTACTATCAAATTCACCAACAAAACCATAACTGTTCATGGTGACTTTGATCTAATATATATAAATAAAAATTGGGGTTCATAAAATATATACACAATATATAATACAAAAATTAACTTGGGTTATGTCTGTTTGTTTAAACATAGCGTCTTTTAAATACTAAAAGCCACCGAATAAATATGAAAGGGTATGTCTTTTCATGTTTTAATTTCACATAATCCAATACATATGTTCAATTAAACTATTCAACCATCACATGGAAACCATCCATTCATTTTAATTAACACTGATCTTTATATAACTTCCGACAATCCCTAATTTGGCGCCAGTTAACATTTTGAATTTCAATTCCCGTATCATCAGAAAGCACATAATCTCAAACTTTCGATTGAATTCCATATACATATCTTCAAATCTGACCTTTTTTTTTTTTTTTTTGAACCACATCTTCAAATCTGACATATATGTTCATCACAAGAACCGATAACGAATCGGATTTTGGTAGTTCCAGACCGGAATCGGTGTTTTACAAATGGGAATCAGGGGCGTCAAGTTTCTGTGCAGTCATGGCTTAGAGAAGGATATGAGGGAAGAGTGAAGTTTCTGTGCAAACAGGAATCAAATTATTACGTCTTATAAATTAATAAATTTGAGTTTCACTGGAATCTTGAATTATTACGTATTTATGAACAAATAGATTGAAGAACAACTAATTTTAATCAAATAAACGTTTTGAGTTATAGATTAGTTTTTATGGTTTATCAATGTTCTAACTTCGGATTCGATTTACTTATGAAGAAGTTTACAAGCATGTTCAATGGTGGAATGGTCCTCAACTATCAGTTGATGCCAGAGGATTTTGAGTTTAGATTACAATAAAATCCGTAGAAGATGTCCGCCACATGATTCGCAAATTCGATTGGCATGGACATGTAGGAGGGCGGAGAGTATGCGCCTTCCTTTCCTGGCGAACCTTATTGTTACTGTTAACCATTCAGGATCGATGGATCGTCATTCATTTGAGCAAAAATACATTAATTCCATCAATGGCTTTGTTGTTCAGCCATCACCCGTCAGACCACTTGATAACAGTTGTGGCCCATGCCCAGAATCACTAGCCATTGATACAATCGGGTCAGATGTTGTATATCGGGTTGATAAACCTGGGTCAAGAATGCATATTAAGTTACTGGAGCTCCATGATAAAAGAAGAAATCCAACAAAGATCTGAAGCCCGACCCTTTGGAACCCACGATGCATGCCATCAATCATCATTAAACATTTTAAAGTTTATGATATTTTATTTCATGCAATTTTATTTCCATGTATTTTAATTCCCAGTTATTTGATTTTTTCTCAAAGTTGTTTTCACCACTTTCATTGTTTTCGAATGAATGGAAAAGGTGGTAACTTTATTAATGAAAATTTTTGTGTTAATCATCTTTGTGTGTGGGTTAATTAGTTGTTTACGCTAGGTTAACCGTGACATGTTAGGTGGTGTTCTTAAACACGAGTTTCCAACCAAGGTGGTGAATCTGTGTCTTCGGTTAGCATCGCAACACTACGATTCGTTTGGTGGTGAATCTGTATCCAAGTGAGTCATAGATCTATCCTTAAATTTTATCGTTTGTTTTGAACCAGTACCTGTTTGGTCTGATTCCTATCACCACTCCCGGTTAATAAGAAATTACATTGCGTATACTAAATAATTTTCGAAACTTATACAACTTATTAAAGAAATTTATAATCAACATCCCGCCGCAACGCGCGGGTATGCGTCAACTCGTATATACACAAATAATAAGTATTTCGTATACAATTATAACAAAATTAAATAAAGAATATATTATTTGTTGTAGTTATGTATAAAAATTGTTATATATATAATAAAAACTATATACATAGTAAAAGAGTCGAGGATAAACCAAGCTTGTAAAAAGTAATTGAGTTTGAGCTATAATGCTTAAAAATGAGTCAATTAGAGAAGCAAATTAGATTTATTTACACCTAATTACCCCACCAATAAACCATACAAAAATTGTTGAGTTTCCACACTTAAACATATAGTGTCATAACATAATTTGACGTTTGTGCCTCGTAAGATCCTTAAGTTACATCTCAACACTTAAAACTAGTTTTTGATATATAAAGTATAGTTTTAAGTGTTGATCTATTATAATGGCTTTTCAAACGAATAAGTTTAAGGATATTATGGGGCAATCTATATTTCAAAGAAGACATCATTGCTATTTTTTAGTTCTTGTACCGAAAGGAAACTCCATTTTCCATATTGGCTCTTCTACTACATGTTCGATATTGACACTGACGTTACGGATATAGAATAAATTTATGAGGTCGAGATTGAATAAAGATTACAAAAGAGTCCTAAAGATATTTTGGTAGATGGTAGACTTTTGGAATCTCACTACCATCCAAAAGAGATGTTACAAAGATCAAGTGTCTAAAATTCGTGTTCCTTGATCATGATATTCTATTTTCAAATATGCTAAAGTCTTAACCAGGGCCGGCCCGTGGGTGGGTGACGGCACAAGGCCCAAACCTTCCGAGGGCCCAAATCTTTTTAATTTTGTATAAAATTTACGTTGTTTAAGATAGAATGTATATGCACTGAATTGAGAAATAACATCAATGAACCTTGTACTAGCGGTTACTGCCTTCCTTAAATAACAAGGAGACGCGAGTTCTAATCTCGGAGTCTCCAAATTCTTTATTTAAGCTTTTTTTTTTGTTTTTTTTTTGTTAGTGACATTTAATGCTTAATTTTGTCAACTGTATCTTTCCCTTTACCTAAAAATTATTTCATAAACTTAACAGAAAATAACTATTTAAATTACATCAACATAAATTTTAGTGATTCATGAGTTTATATTAAATAGAGATTTTCGAATAGGGCCCAATTTTTTAATCTCGCACAAGGCCAAAAAAAAATTTGTAATTTTCGGAGACGGCCCTGGTGTTAACCCCCACATATTGTAGTCTCCTTATTTTTATGTTCTAACGTATCTCTTCCATTTCAACTATATCTTGCATCGTATTGTATTACATCATATAGATATAATGTTCTTTGTATTATTTTTGTCATACGTGTGTTCGAAAGTCTATAAGTGGGATTCTCATATGTAGCTTGGTAAGAGTACATCAATACTTAGTTTGTAAGAAACAAAGTTGTTACTACACGTAAATGATAACATGGTACATCTTTAATGGACGTGTTTTCATTTCTTTGTCATGTGTTTGGACAACTTAGGCCAAACCCAACTAAGCTAAGGACTCACATATTGGCCCCAACTAGAATAAATCAAGCCCATTATGGACCCAAACATAGTGTAGATGACTAAATGTCCCGTAGAGTAACCAAGGATTTGTAGACTCTCTCTATGCAAAAAAAAATAAATAAATAAATAAAAAATAAAGTAAGGAAATGAATCATGTAAAGTTGAGACCTAACCATAAGTCTGTCTTTTCCTTGTTTACTAGGGTGGACGGTATGGTTCGGTGAGTGCCTTCAGAGACTTGCTTTCACCGATCGAATTCTCATCGCATCGCACGAGAGAATCCCGTTAGCATAATAAAAGACGGCTTCATTTCTATCTCACCTTTATCCTAGATATTATAATTCTTTCACTTAAAAAAACTCTCTTTTGTTTCCTCGTCTTCAGCAATATGTTAGTTTAGTGTTTTTTAAGTTTTTTATCTATTAATTTTGTCAAAATTACTTATGGTTTGAGGTATTGTAAACGTCAAGTATTAAAGTAATTTAGTTTTTTATACATGTATATAGCATATTCACAAGATTGAGGTCGGTTATATTTTTTTCTTCATGTTCTTAACATGCCACAAGTGAGAGAAATTTTTTCTTCATGTTATTCATGTTCATAAGGTTTTCGTGACATTTCTTTCGATCTCGACGGGCAGATTTCCTTTTTCTAGAAGTACCACTGTCTTCCAGTTTGGCGGCTTCGTTAATAAGATTTTGGAAAAAAAAAATTAAACTACTATCGCTTGAGGAAGAATCATCGTCTTCACTAATATCAATTGGAATAAATAGCAGTGGTATATCATCCATTTTTAGAAAATAGAAGTGAAAAATGGAAGAAGTTAATTTTTTAGAAAATAGTTGGATGGAGAAGAGAATGGTGAAAAATGGTGTTGTTTTTATAAAGAAAAGTTGAATTTTTTTTTATATAAACGGCTAGTTCCAACGGTCTGATAACGGCTATATTCCTCAATCAATCACACTCAAACAATCGGTGACTACACCGAAAAAGGGACTCACCGATCACCAAAAAAGAGGCGGGCCAATAGCACACCCAAACTAACTAAATTCTAACACAATTAGTTTTTTGCTAATGTGACACTTGTGTGTTGACATGACATCTGATGTGGAATTTGTTGATGACGTGACATCTGATGTGGCATCCGACTAACTAAAATTTAACCCGGTTAGTTTTTTTGCTGATGTGACATTTGTGTGTTGACATGACATCTGATGTTCAATTTGTTGATGACGTGATATTTGATGTGGCATCCGACTAGAACTTTTTTGATGACGTGGCATATGACTTGTCTTTTTTGATGATGTGACAACTGATGTAGCACTAGTTTGGTGACATCAGTGACGTTTCTGAAAATTCATGTACCCTGTTCGAGCTCGAGAAAATGTGTCATTCCGTAATGTTTTATTATTGTTATATTTTAGGGTAAATTACTTTTTGAGTCCCTGTGTTATATGTGTTTTAACTAGTTGAGTCCAAAAGCAAAAAGTTTAACGACCTGAGTCCCTATAAGCAATTTCTTTAACCATTTGAGTCCAAATTTCAACCTCAGTTAGATAATCTCAGTTAACTTTTTTTAAAATGACCAAAACACCCTTTTATATTAAAAAAACCATTTTATAATTAAATATATATACCTACACCATCTTCATCCCATCATCTCCAGAACTTTCTTTCTCTCTCTACATACACCATCTCCATCCCACCACCACACCTCCACCATCAACACCACCGTCGCCACACCACCGTCGCCACTGCACCGTCACCACCACCACTACACCGTCACCACCACAACTCCCCCACACTTCCTTCATCTTCAATCCCCATTTCAATGGCTTCCTTTTAACCTAATTTCATCCCCTTTTCATCACCCACAACTTCAATCTATGTTGCAGCAAGAACACTCATATCTGATAAGAGCTTTAATGTGTTTAACAAGAGATGAACTGCACTGATTGTCTCTAAACTCATGCTTATGGTGTTTTCTGATGTAACTGTTCTCCGACGAAACTGTTGCGTCGTCGTCTCCGGTGAGCACCATCGGTGATTATTATGAGTAACTGCAACGGCGAACTGTGACCGGAATTTGATCGGTGCGGTTAATAAAGGCACAAAGTCGGTTGAGAGTTTCTGCTGTTTGTTGATTTTGTTTGTGTTGTTTAAATTGTAACTTGTTTGATTGTTGTGGAATTTGTTAATTTGTTGTGCTAATTTTGTTGTTAGGTTGCTTAAAGTTTGATCATTTGATTCATTTCTGCTGTTGCTTTAATCATTTGATTCATTTCTGCTGTTGCTTTAATATCGGCTTTTGGATCATGAATTGCTTTGTGTTGGAGTAACACAGGTTTGATTCGTTCTTGATCGTTTTTTACACATGCTTGTTTTGGGATATTGAATTGATTGGTTTGATTGTGGGTGGTGGGGTATTGAACTGATTGGTTTGATTGTGGGTGGTGGGGAAAAGGATTCGTTTATGCTATGCAGGATTTTCAAAAAGAGCGGTTTGCAGGCGGTGACTGGTGGTTGTCGGTTAACGGAAGGTGGTGATAGTGGTGGAGGTGCGGTGGGGATGGTGGTGGTGCAGTGGTGTTAATGGTGGTGGCAGCGGTGGTGAAATGTGTGTGCAGGTGTGGGTACAACAATATATATAATATTAAAATATTTATGCATTAAAGACTTGTTCCTTATACTTTTGTGCATATAAGACTTGTACTTTGTGTGTAAATGACCAAATTACCCTTGTAGTTAACAAACTTGGTGGATGGAGTTAGAAATTTGGACTCAAATGGTTAAAGAAAATGCTTATAGGGACTCAGGTCGTTAAACTTTTTGCTTTTGGACTCAACTAGTTAAAACCCATAAAACACAGGGACTCAAAAAGTAATTTACCCTATATTTTAAAATCAAATGGGTATCCGCTCACTAAATATAATGCCAATGGGCTACCTTCAAAACCATGAAAATTATTTTGTAAATTAGCCTATCTTGAAGCTGTTTATGAGTATACTATTTAAAAAAACTAACATATATATATATGGCGGGTTCTAGAGTGAACAGTAGTGTATTTGTGAACTGAGTCAACAAATCTTGGTCATTGATTTACATCATCAAATCGGAAAATACACTAGTGTATTTTCATCTTAATATTAAGATAACTTAGCGCGAATTTTAAATTGAAGATTTATTATAATTTTTTTGAAAAATAAAAAATGAAATTTCTAAAAAGGATATTTTATTTAAATAACCTCAACTTTTATCAGTTGGACGATAAAACTCTCAACTTTCGATTTGTATAACAACACTCCCAACTTTCAACTTATTTTACTCTGTCAATCCCTAACTAATTGAACCCTAACCCTATTAGCTGATGTCAACTGCCATGTCATCAAAAAATGTCACGTCAGCCGCCATGTCAGCAAAAAGGCCACGTCAGATGTCACGTCACCGAACAAAGTGCCACATTATTAAAAAAACTAACCGGATTAAGTTTTAGTTAGTTTGAGAGTGACAGGGGAAAATAAGTTGAAAGTTGAGAGTGTTATGGTACAAATCAAAAGTTGAAAGTGCTATCTGTCAGTTGATGAAAGTTGAGGTTATTTAAATAAAATATATCTATTCTAAAATTTGATTAAATTGTAGTAGAACCTGATTTTCTTTTTTTTTTTTTTTAACAAAAAGCAAGGTTATATTACATCTTATTTATTTTTTAATGTTGAATTACAACTATAGCTAGGACTATATATTATATATATTTAATGAAATAGAACCTGACCTTTTGCTAGCAAGCGAGTTGTATTAGTTTTCTTCATAGAGTTTAGTTCCTTTAAACCTGGTTGGCTGGTTCTGTTAATTTTTTGAGCTTGCAAAAATATTATATCTTCTTTCTTTATAATCAAATTCTATTCTATTATATTAAGAGTGACAGATCTGTGTTTTTTAATTGTAGTGACTTATAATTATATAATTTAATTTTTAAATATTAATAATGTTCAATGTTCAATATTCAATATTCAAAGTATATGAGGCAAGCTTGTCACATGAGAGTGTTAGCTAAAAGATTCTTTGAGAGTGTTAACTAAGGTGGTGTTTGTTTTTTTCAAGAAGAGTTTCCTGGCCTCTTTTGTCTGCACCGTGCAGACGCGGGAAGAGGTTTAGCCTCAGAAGAGTGTTTGTTTTTTTTTTTTGAGAAGTGCTTTTTACCTCTCCCCAGCCTCTTCCTGAGGAAGATATAAACCAAAGCTTTTTACCTCTTCTTGGCACCACCTCCACCTCCACCCCTGCTCCGACACCACTGCTCCGCCACCACCACCCCTGCTCCGCCACCATCATCATCATCATCACCACCCCTGCTCCGCCACCATCATCATCATCATCATCACCTCCACCCCTGCTCCGACATCACCACCCCTGCTCCGCCACCATCATCATCATCATCATCATCACCTCCACCCCTGCTCCGACACCACTGCTCCGCCACCACCACCCCTGCTCCGCCACCATCATCATCATCAAAACCCCCAAATCATCATCATCAAAACCCCCAAATCGAACCCCTGCTCCGACCCCAAATCGAACCAAAACCCTAAATCGAACAAACACCCAAATCGAGAGAGAGAGAGGGAGCAGCAGGAGACCGAGAACGGTGGCCGGAGCCGTCGAGATGTCGTTCAGACCATCATCATCATCTCGAAATCTTCCGACTCGATGGAACCCTAGGTTAGGGTGGTGACGGTGTGAAGGCGGAGGTGGTGACGGTGGTGGTGATGATGGCGGTGGTGAAGTGGTGGCGGTGGTGAAGTGGTGGCGGTGGTGATGATGGCGGTGGTTCAGATTTTAGAGAGAGAGTAGAGAGAGTTTTGTGTGTGTTTTAAACTAGAAGAGGTTTTATATAAAAAAAACAAACCCTCTTCTCCTTGCAGACTGCAGACATTTGGTCCACCTCTTCTCCTGCAGATGTCTGCAGATGTGGCCTGCAGCAGAAGAGGTTTTCCTGCAGAAAAAACAAACAGCACCTAAAAGATTCTTATAGATGAAGAGATTATTAAATAGAGCCATAGAGGGATGTTAGGGTGTAAGGCCACCCGGGGTTAGAGGTGTACAAAAAAACTGGTTTTAGAACCGAAATCGGAAAAAAAAAAAACTGAAACCGTTTTTTTTTAACTGGTTTTTTTATAACCGGTTTTTTTAACCGCCGGTTTTTATACCGGTTACTATTCTTGACTTCAAAAACCGGTTATTAACCGAACCTGTTATTAAAAAACCGGTTTTTTTTGGGAAAAAACGGTTAAAAGCCGGTCCCAACCGGTTATACCGGTTATTGTTTTGGACCTCGAAAACCGGTTAGTAACCGAAACCGGTTATAAAAAAACCGGTTTTTATTTTGGGCGAAAAAACCGAAACCGGTTAATAACCGAAACCGGTTTTTGAAAAAAACCGATTTGTACACCTCTACCCGGGGTGGTGGTAAGTTTGTTCATGATGGATTTTTTTCACGCGTGGAAAATTGTAACACCACCGCCACCTTCGTTTTTCACACACGAAATTTTATAACGTGTTCCTTTTTTGACGCGTGATGATTTGAGTGTTGTGACTTGTGAGGGTAATTGTTGGTTGGGGGGAAAATTGTTGGGTGTGGTGGTGAGTGATGGACATTTCCATTAAAAAGGTTGTGAGTGATGGAATAATGGTTGATGACATGACGAAACTTGATTGGATGTTGTGAGTGATAAATGGGTGGTGAGTGATAACCACCCCTACCCCCCTAAGGGGTGCATGCTCATTAAGATTAGGCAAACTTTCTTCCCACTCAATCATGTCGTGCCATGTAATTTCCCTCTCATTCTTGCCTATTGCCTAAAAAACATAAGGGGTTAACGCTTAAAATGAGATTAGGCAAACTAATTAAAAAAAGGCAAATTGGAAAATAATAATCCCATCTTTCTGAAATTGGCCGACAATAATCCCAAGTCAGTTATTAGCCAATAATAATCCGACCTCGTCCAATTTTTTTGTAAAATAGTCTGCCGTTAAAATAAGCTTTGCGGAGTTAAGTGTTTTTCCGAATTACAAACCGATGTTTTAGGGCTTTTGATCAGAACGAGGATACGAGTCGATTGATGTAAAACTTACCTCGAAATTGTGTTCAAAATGGCTTGAATTTTGTTAATTGGAAGTTAAACACCCGAATTGAAGCACCGTTTTCGTGGGTTGGGGCAGTATTTTGAGGTAAGTTTTACATCAATCGACTCGTATCCTCGTTCTGATCAAAAGCCCTAAAACATCGGTTTGTAGTTCGGAAAAACACTTAACTCCGTTAAGCTATTTTAACGGCGGACTATTTTACAAAAAAATTGGACGAGGTCGGATTATTATTGGATAATAACTGACTTGGGATTATTATCGGCCAATTTCAGAAAGATGGGATTATTATTTTCCAATTTGCCTTAAAAAACATGTAATTGGTTGAGAAGTAGTGGGTCCCATTTTTATCCCCTCTCCCACACTTCACCGCATGCGGCATACTCTCCCTGAAAAAGCCACCCCGATCGGCAAACTTGGTGATGGCGGTGGACATGCCGTGCGGCATGTGGATTGCCGAAGTCACCCCACACACCCTTATGTAGTGTTTGGTATGAAGGAATGGGAAGTGGAATGGAATGGATGATTACGAGGGAATGAAGAAAAGGGTGTTTGGTTGGTCAATGGAATGGAATCACCCATTCCAAAAGGCATTCCATTCCCTCAAAATCATTCATTCCACCCCCCATGTTTTTTTTTCCATTCCATCCCCTCTGCACCATTCATCAACAACACCACAACCCACCACCTTCGCCACAACCCACCACCACCACCATCCACCACCGACGCCATCGCCGCCACCCGGCACCACCTCACCCCGATAGCCACCGCCGCCGCCGCCACCCACTCACCACCATTATCGCCCACAGCCGCGACCAACCGCCAACGCCACTTGTCGCCGCCGCCTACCACCATCATCGACGCCACCACCACCACCACCGCAACCACCAACTGTCGCCGCCCACCGCCACCTCTGCTGCCATCCACCACCAACGGCCACCTTGCCGCCACACCAACGGCCACCTTGCCGCCACCACCACTCGTCGTCACCGTCGCCACCACCACCCATCGCCGCCGCCGACACCCACCACTGCCACCTATAACCACCCACAATCACTACCACCGACCACCACCACCACTCACCGCTGATTTTATTACTCCGTTTTTCTTGCCTACCAAACAATATACAATAATAATTCATTCCATTCACACATGGTAACCAAACAAGACATGGAATGGTAATGATCCATTGCATTCCCTTGTTCATTCCATTACCTCGTCCATTCCATTCCCCAGTCCATTCCATTACTCCATACCAAATATACCCTTAGTCCAACATAAAGAATCTAGAGTATTCCCTATATTTTTTTAGTTATTGGGAATATATGATACATCAAAAATTCAAAACTTTTATTTTGTCAAAGTAAGAAATCATTTGAATATCTAACTAGTATTAACCAACCCCGCGTTGCGGCGGGGGCGAACACTAATGCCACATTACTGTCAGCGACCATCGACACTGAAGTTGCGGTGTTAATGCGAATAAATTAAACCGAAACGTAAAACATAGAATAAAATAACTAAGTTGATATAGGACTTGCGCGTTACGATGAACCCGCGTCTATTTTTTCCCGTTTGACAGGTTCATCCTAATCTATATCTATACTATATAATAAAAGAAACCATGTTTTGGACACGTGTCATTCATAGAAGGCATGCTCAAATCTATACTTATCTTATATTAACTAAATAAATAAATAAATAATAAATTAATATTAAATCTTATCATACTTTAATAAAATATTATCCTCAAATCTAAATTGTTAATTTAATATATTTTTAAAACAAATACCTCTCTTTTTTACTTATCATATATTAAATATATAAATAATAAATTAATATTAAATGTTATCCTAATTTATTAAAAATATAACTTCTTTTTATTAATTGGTATACAAAATTATATTTATTCAACTCGTGTAAAACCCGAGGTTTTAAAAATATAACTTTTTTTTATTATTTACTATACAAAGTTACATTTATATAACACGTGTAATACACGAAGTTTTTAAAGATATACTTTTTATCATTTGTTATGTAAAATTAGATTTATTCAACACGTGTAATACACGAGGTTTTTAAGGATACAATTTTTTTTATTATTTGGTAGATTTTTCAACTCGACTATACACGAGTTTTTTAAAGATACGACGTTTTAAGTATTTAATATACAAAATTACATTTATTAAATATGTGTAATACACATGGTTTTTAAAGATATAACTCTTTTTTAGATCTATTCAACACGTGTAACATACGAGGTTTTTAAGGATGTAATATTTTTATTATTTGGTAGATTTATTCAACCCGATTATACACGTGTTTTTTTAAAGATACGACGTTTTTAGTATTTAGTATACAAAATTACATTTATTTAATCTGTGTAATACACATGGTTTTTAAAGATATAACTATTTTTTATTATTTGTTATATAAAAATTACATTTATTTAACCCGTACAATATACGAGGTTCATAAAAATATAACTTTTTATTATTTAATATATAAAATTACATTTATTCAACCCGTGTAATACACGAGGTTCTAACCTAGTATAATATATATCATTACCACTATACAAACCATAATGCAAACATTACAACAACCATTGCATCAATATGTTGCAAATTATATTTATACAAGATTTTGACTAAATTAATTAGATTATTATAAATAATAATAATAATTTACAAATAAAACAACACAACTTTGAATGGATCAAACCGATTGACTATGGTAAGATAATAAAACCATTATTTGATTAGGGTACAACTATTTAAGTACAATTTACAACCGTACATGCATTAAAAACAGATTGAATTTGGTAAGGTAATGAAATCATTATTTGATTAAGGTACAACCACTTAAGCACAACTTACAACCAATATTTGATTAAGTTACAAACATTTAAGCACAACTTACCACTAAACATGCATACATTATTAAGATACAACCACTTATGCACAACTTACAACCAATATTTGATTAATGTACAAACATTTAAGGACAACTTACAACTGTTAATACCAGTGAAAAGATGCAAACAAATGTTTCAAATTAATAGTATATAAATTATACTATTAATACCAGTGAAAAGATTAGTGAAAAGATTGATGATGTAATATATCACTTTGAGGCCCAGCTAACAATACAATGAGTGGACGTGTATTTTATCTTAAAATTACATACTACTTTTTTTTTAACAGCAACAACAGAACTTTATTTATCAAACCGAAACATTGCGACACATAGCAAGTTACTATGACGACGCATCTATCTCAAGAGTACAATCAAGGATAAGAATACATCAAGTTCTTCCAATCTCTAGGAGATAGTTCATAAGTTTGTAAGCTACTTACTCACTAAAACAAAAGTTTTTCCATTCATTCCATGTTATTCCAGAAGACTTTGCTCTTAATTTTACCCAATTGAACGCCTCTTCCTTGATTTCTTCCACGATCTTGCTAGGACTATTGAGCGTGTCATTGAAGATTTTATTGTTCATGTTCTTCCATATTGACCATGCGGTTAAAAGATGAATGGCATATATTATTTTTTCCTTTTTTCTGGGCCACTCCTTCCTCTCCTGTAATCTTGTTCCCAAGTCTTCATTATGATCCCTCATAGGAATATTCATCCATGACCATACTTGCAGCCATATCTCTTTTGCGATCGGACAGTGGATAAGAATATGGTTTGCCGTTTTCGGAGCTAAAATTACATACTACTTACAATGAGTAGCAGGTCATAAACTATTTACACATAAATTACTATTTTACTAGTCTGTTAATAAGATATACAAACCATGGGATAATACATTTAAATAACCTTATTTTCACAAATTACCAATGTGGTGGTGGTCTATTGGTAAAGACAAAGCCTTTAAACACCTTGGGAGTAGGAGGTCTTGGGTTCAAGTTCCATAGACGACATGAATTAAAAATAAAGAGTAAATTATGATTTTGGCCCCTGTGGTTATATCACTTTACCCTTTTAGCCAAAAATAGAATTTTTTAACACCTGCGCCCCCATAATATCTATGACTAACTATTTTGACCCCGAGTCTAACTCAACCTATTACCCCGGTTAATTAATTGCCACATGCAACTCACATGATGTGTATATTAGTAAATTCACCTCCCACTTTACCAAATCAGTTAATCAAATGGCTAGAGATAATTGTAAGCTTTAATCCTCTGAGCAAATTCACTAACTTTTTAGCATAGTTCATCAAGGGTTTGTTGAACTTCTTTATAATGATATTCCTATAGCTGTAGACAAATCGTTGCACTACATTTAGTAGACTGGAACATTTTTTTTTTTTTGTAAAAAATCAACAAAACTTGTAGAAGAAAAACTCAAGAGGCTCAGATATGTTAATAATAATCAAAACAAAGAAGAACAAACCACCATGGCTGCAAACGTCACGTTTGTTTCAACAATAGAATCCTCCGGAAATTACCCCGTCAAGATACGGTCTGTTTCAAGCTTCGTTCGATTCGCTCAGACAACAACTAGAAAGTCATCATCATTGCCTCTAAAATCATTGTTGTTTTTTCTTCATAATTTAGCCTCTACGAGAAACAAGACCAAAAGAATACCGATATGTTTCATCGTATTCGAGGGAAATGATATTTGAAAGAGGCAACAAGCACAGAGATGACAGGATCGAAAATGTATGGTAGACAGAAGACATGAGCATTACATATGGTGTTGAATATTGGGGGGAATCGAAGATGATGGGCTGCGGAGGAGGCAACACCCAACCCTTCCCAACTAAGGATTGGCTTGAGTATGGGAGGTTCGAATGACATCTTCAATCCCACATCTGCAGATCACCGTTGTGAAATTAGGGTTTGAGAGGGAATGGTGAAGAAGATGAAGTGATAAAGAAAAGGCTAGGGTTTTGTTTATAAAGTCTGTAAAGTGGGAGGTGAAGTTACTAATATCCCATCATGTGAGTTGCATGTGACAATTAATTAACCAGGGTAATGGGTTGTGTTAAACTCAGGGGCCAAAATAGTTAGTTATAGAGACCATGGTGGCACATATGTTAAAAAATTCCATTTTGGGCTAATAGGGTAAAAGTGATATAACGACAGGGCCAAAATTGTAATTTACTCAAAAAGAAATTTGTCGTTCAAAAAAACTTTCACCAATTGGCATTTAACATTCTCAACTTTCGATTTGTGCTATAACACTTCCAATTTTTAACTTATTTTCCTTTGTAACTCCCAAACTAACTGAACCTTAACCCAGTTAGCTGTAACACCCCGTGTTTTGGAAGTTCAAAATACAAGTCAAAGTTAAAGGAAGAAAAGATTGTTAATTTCGATCTGTCACTCCTTGCTTAACTATGGATTTTACACTTTGACTTGTAATCGGATCTTTTATTTGTTTTGCTTTAGTTGTATTATGTGGAGTATCTGTGAATAATCGAGGTTTAATTGCATGTTTTATCACTTTATTGCTATCGCATCGCAATCGCAACCTGAATTTTGGCGTTCTGGATATTGTTTTACGTGTGTGTGCTTAATTATGTGTTACGTGTGCATGTTTATTTATATTTATGTTTTGTGGTGGTTGATCGAAAACGCAATCGCAACCCTATCGCAATCGCAACCCTATCACAATCGCAACCTAATCGCAAACGCTAAACGCAAGTTAATTATGGTGATTGTATGTTAGATATAGTATTTGTGTGGTTATTATTAATCTATCGCATCGCTTAATCGAAACACGCTTAAACGCATTGCAACGCTCAACACGCGAAACGAAACGCCGAAACTCAATTCTTCGGACCACTTCGATCGAATGGCCAGTCGATTGAATGGCGGTCCGATCGGATTGCCATCCGATCGAAGTGTCATCCGATCGGTGGCCTATCCGACACTTGCACCCTTTCTCTTTTTTGGCAACCTATAAATACCCCCATGTTACATCATTTGTGATGTGACAGCTCCCTCACTCGACCAGCAGCGTTCCAGACCTCCTTTCTCTCGATTTCTCACGATTCTTGTAAGTTTTCAACTCAAATCTTGTACTTCTATGATCTACACGCACTTCTTCATCATTTTCACCTTTGAATCTTAACTTTTAACCGTGAAATCAGTGGATTTGAGGTGTTCTAGGATGATGTCATCATGGGGTTCTTATGAACTTCAAGTTTTGACCTCATTCCACCAAGAATAACTCAGATCTGAAGGATTTCCACTTGATTTCATAACGATCTCGCATAGATCTAAACATTTTCAAAAGGATAAAAGAGTTGAAAGAAATATTCACAAGTTTTCTCATTCTTTTACACTCGATGCACTCAAAACCTATAGAATCGGACCTCGTTCAAACCTTCTACTCATTTCTGGTAAATTGTTGGTTCAAGATCTGATTCATATCAACGGGACAACCGATTTAGGGTTGAGCATGAACAACCATCACGAATAGTTAAACTGAACGGACTGGGGTGATTCGCGTTTGATCGGATAACTTGGGACTGATGGAAGTTCCTGTTGTTTAACGCGTTGTCATACCGTCTCGATCAAACCACGAAACTTTCAAAACTTAACAAACTTTCAAGATTGCAAAAAGATCAGATCGCGGGACGGATTGCCATCCGATTGGATTGCCATCCGATCGAACCGGAATCCGATCGGATTGCACTTGGACTTCAGCATACTGTAATTTTCAAAGATCATCAGTTTCTGACGGATTGCCATCCGATCGGTAGACCATCCGATCGAGTGACAATCCTGCTGTGAACTTGTTATCTGAGTGAATTAAACACTAGCCTTTTGTGTTTAATCTCAATGACACAGTTTGCACATTCCTCGACTTCCGAGTCTAGACAAAGAACTTAGGACTAATCCTAATTTATTTTATTTTGTCCTTTATGGTTATCCTTTGTTGTTTCTTTTGGTTTGTTTTGACAGGTTCAACAAAATGCCACCAAGGTTCCGAAGAGGAGGACGAGGAAAGGGGCCATTCAACGCCCCCAACGATCACGAGGCCGGACCTTCCCACTGGCGAACTCCGTCTGCGACAATGAGCACAAGTCCTCAAGAGGATTGGAGGACATATTTGGAGCCCGCGAGGCGATCCGTCTCGCTAAGTTCATCACCCTCGTACCATCATTCTTTTGGGCCGCAATCGAAGAACGAGCCCAATGATTCGCACCACTCTTACCTACCACTACAGCGGTCGGGGTCACACAGCGCATTTCAAGACCCGACCCTGTATTTCCAGAGCCGGTTTAACCCGGAAAATCAGATTGAAGAACCAATGGGTCATAACCCATTGGGCCCCGAAGACCATTTCCCTGAAGCTCAGGACATGGAGATGGATGATGACCCGGATCCCGCCAAACCACCATCTGGGATAGCTACTCACCCCATCGAGATTTCGGATGGGTCGTCTTTTCATGGATCACCTTATCGTGGTCCAGACAGCTATGAGGCAAGGTTTACCCAATACGACTGGGTGTTTACTCCCTCTTACAACCCGTCTCAGCAGCAGCAGGATCCCTCGGATGATTCACGTTTTGTAGCGGTCACTCCACCGCCACCACCACCAGTGCAGCAACCGCCTCCGGAGCCACCGAGGCGTAGGAGATCAGGAGCACGGATGTCCGTGCGAGGAGGGGATTTCCAATTTAGCACCCCTCAGCATTCAAGTGGCATTCATTACCCGCCACTATATAAAGATCCACAGATGGGTGGGCCTTCGAACCCGGTTTCTGAGGTGGACTCTGCGCCAGTCGCACCGCCACCAATGGGTTATGATAACCCGATTCCTTCATACGCCGGTGCAGCGGTGTACAACCCATTTGAGCAGCCTGCCTACCCGGGGTACAACTACTACAATGCCCCCGATGTTGACCCATACCTCGTAGCAGCCAACTACAATGCTCTTCACCCTGAAGGGCCCTATGCACCTTCGTACCAGTCAGAGTACCAAGCTTTTGGGTATCCATACCCGCCACCTCCTCAACCTCCACAGCAGCAGCCGCCGTAGCCGCCACTGATACCGCCACCGCAGCAACAGGAAATTCTTCAGAGCTTGAGCCAGGTGGAACGGGAGGTTCAAGAAGAGCGTAGGAACCACCGGGGATTTCTCAAGGGTCTGGCGAATCTAATCAAGGGAAAGAAGAAAAGGGATTTTTGAAGATTCCTTAATTATTTGTATTGTAATTTCCTAATTTCAATTAAGTCCCTGCGTGGACATCTATTTATGTATTCAGTCCCTGCGAGGACTTGTATTTTCAGTTTAACCCCTGCGTAGGCAAGTTATTTCTGTTAAAGTCCCGTTTAGGGCATTTATGTACTCTTTTTATTTAATTATGGAATGTGTTGAGTTTAGAATTTTAATTTTCATTATATACATAAATATAATATATAAAAATCAAACAAAATATCATTCCTTTTTAAAAATTAATTTGCCATTAATTATAAAAGAAAATCTTGAAGGCAAAACCTAGCCATGTGTCATTTTAAGACAGGGCCATGATGGTAGTTCCTTGTAAGATTCAAAATCCTTGTTAACATCTGAAAACATGTTAACACTCCTGGCAAATGTGATTCGATAAAGTCACATAAGTCATCCTTATATTGGATCCTTCTAATTCCTTTCTTATTTTTTTAACATCCATTAGTGATATAATGCCTGCGGGCCATATTCATTGTCATATAAGACAAAAGACAGTTGTAGTCTATGACTTCCTGTCAAGAAAGGTAATGAACTACGATTCAAGCCTTAATGCCTCGATCCTATAAGATCATGGCTTATAATTTAAATTGTCCCTGTGACTTGGCCTTTTTGTGCCATTATAATATATTAATAAATTATGACTGAGGATAATTATAATCCTAAATGAAAATACTTAATAAATTAACCAATATGGCTTATGGTTACCATGGTTAATGAATTTCCATAAAAGACAATTCCATAATGGACTTTTGAATAAATCTTGTCAATATCTTATGTAGTAATCAAGCTACATGGCTGGGTCAGACGAAGTCAACAGTCACCCGAGGGAGAAGCATGACACTTCCAGAGTTAATGTAGCGGGCACGGAATTGTTGGCATTAATAGATAATGTCGTTACTCGAGCTCTTGACAGACAATTTAGTGAATCGAGTGGAACTCGCATTAGAACTCAGTCTGTACCTCATTCAAAACCACCCTCCAAGACTGATACAGCTCGCAAGAGTGATTCTCATCACTCATCGAATCAGAGGAGTGTTCCATCAAGGAAAGTTGTGCTCAATCAAGAGCCACGTGTTAAGGGCTGTTCTTATAAATATTTTGTCTCCTGCAAGCCCAGGGATTTCACAGGGGAGAAAGGAGCCATCGACTGTATGACGTGGCTCGACGAGATGGACACTGTGGTTGATATTAGTGGTTGTGCAGAGCAAGACATCGTGAAGTTTGTGTCACAATCATTTAAAGGAGAAGTTCTAGCTTGGTAGAGGTCACTGATCCAAACTACTGGTAAGATCCCGTTGTACAACCTGACATGGGATCAGTTTGTTGCTTTAATCAAAGAGAATTTATGTCCTCAACATGAAGTTGAGAAGATCGAGACTGACTTTCTGACATTAGTTATGAAGAACTTAGACTATCAGGCGTATCTCACGAGTTTTAACACCATGTCTCGATTGGTTCCTTACTTGGTGACACCGGAACCAAAGCGTATAGCCCGTTTTATTGGGGTTTAGCCCCAGAGATCAAAGCTAGTGTGAAAGCATCTCGACCTACTACCTTTAGATCCGTAGCGGATTTGTCATTATCTCTTACCCTGGATGCGGTCAGGCAGAGATCGCTTAGGAACTCTGTTGCAGGGAAGAGGAAGCGTGAGGATGATAACTCACACCGTTCAGACAAGAAGCACAAGGGGAACTCTGATCACAAGAAGAGTTCAGGGTTCAAGAAAGATGACCAACAGTCGGGTGAGAAGCCCAAATGCAAGACCTGCAAGAAACGTCATCTGGGAAAGTGCAAGTATGAATCAAAATCCCAATCACAGCCTAGGGCTTGTGGGATCTGTAAATCTTCTGAGCATAAGATGTTGGACTGTAAAAAGATTAAGGATGCGACTTGTTACAACTGTAACGAGAAGGGGCATATCAAGTCCAATTGCCCAAAGTATGAAAAGAAACCTGAAGAAGGGAAGAAGACCAATGCTTGGGTCTTCCAAATGAATGCTCAAGAAGCGATCCAGAATGACAACGTAATAACAGGTACCTTTCTTATCAATGATGTTTATGCAAGGGTATTGTTTGATTCGGGTGCAGATAAGTCGTTTGTAGATAATAAGTTTTGTAAGTTGTTACATCTGCCTGTTAAAACCGTAAGCATAAAATATGAAGTAGAATTGGCCGATGGTACCATAGAAACTGCTTCAACTGTTTTAGATGGATGTTTTATATCCATTAGGAACCACTTTTTTCCATTGTCTTTACTTCCTTTGAAACTAGCTGGGTTCGACATAGTAATACGCATGGATTGGTTATCTCATAACCGAGCTCAAATCATTTGTGATAAGAAGCAAGTGGTTATTAAAACACCATACGGTGAGCCGTTGATAATTTAGGGAGACACTCAGCATGGGTTGCCTAAGCAAGTGTCTATGCTTAAGGCATCAAGGTGCATGAAGAAAGGTTGTGTCATCTATATGGCACAAGTGACAATTGATGAACCAAAGCCCAAGATTGAAGACATCCCTATCATTTCTGAATACCCTGATGTATTCCCTGAAGAACTACCTGGTTTACCCCAGAGAGGCAAGTGGAGTTCAGAATCGACATTATACCTGGAGCAGCACCTGTTGCAAGAGCACCTTACAGGTTAGCACCAATTGAGATGAAGGAGTTAAGGACTCAGTTGGATGATTTTTTTGGAAAAAGGATTTATTAGACCTAGCTCATCTCCTTGGGGAGCACCAATTCTGTTTATGAAGAAAAAGGATGAATCAACGCGTTTATGCATTGATTATCGGGAGCTGAACAAGGTTACAATCAAGAACAGATATCCATTGCCCAGGATCGATGTTCTGTTCGATCAACTTCAAGGAGAAAGTTACTTCTCCAAGATTGACTTGAGATCAGGTTATCATCAGCTGAAGGTTAGCGATGAAGATGTGCACAAGACTGCATTCAGAACTCGCTATGGTCACTACGAGTTCTTAGTGATGCCGTTCGGGCTCACTAATGCACCAGCAGCGTTCATGGATCTCATGAATCGCGTTTGCAAACCCTACTTGGACAAGTTTGTCATTGTCTTCATTGATGACATTCTTATTTATTCAAAGAATCAGGCTGATCATGAGAAGCATCTTCGTTGTATTCTTAAACTTCTTCAACAAGAAAAGCTCTACGCCAAATTTTCAAAGTGTGAATTTTGGCTTCGTGAAGTCCAATTCCTTGGACATGTGGTTAGTGAGCGTGGTATCCAAGTGGATCCCGCTAAGATTGAAGCTATCATGAATTGGCAAGAGCCGAAGACGCCCACAGAGATTCGCAGCTTCTTGCTTCTAGCAGGATATTACAGGCATTTTATTGAAAATTTCTCAAGGATTGCTGCACCCCTAACTTCGTTGACTAGGAAGAACATAAAGTTTGATTGGGGTCCTAAGCAACAAGAATCCTTTGAGATTCTTAAGAAAAAGTTGAGCAATGCTCCTGTGTTGACATTGCCTGAAGGAATAGAAGAGTTTGTGGTATACTGCGACGCATCACACACAGGTATGGGATGTGTGCTCTTACAGAAAGGCAAGGTTATTGCCTATGCTTCCCGACAATTAAAAGTGCACATGAAGAATTACACCACCCACGACCTGGAATTGGGTGCCGTTGTGTTTGCACTAAAACTTTGGAGGCATTATTTATATGGTACCAAATGTGTGACCTATTCTGATCATAAGAGCCTTCAGCATCTGTTCAATCAGAAGGATCTGAACATGAGATAGCGTCGATGGATGGAGACTTTAAATGATTATGATTGTGAAATTCGCTATCATCCAGGAAAAGCGAATGTTGTAGCGGACGCTCTCAGCAGAAAGGAAAGGGTTAAGCCCATTAGGATCAATGCCAAGAGCATTGAAGTGAAAAACAGCTTGAATGAGAGATTGTTAGCCGCTCAGAAGGAAGCTGTTCTAGAAGCCAACTATCCGAATGAAAAATTGGGCGTAACTGCTGAGCAGTTATCATATGGCAAGGATGGAATCCTAAGATTGAATGGACGAATATGGGTTCCAATTTATGGAGGACTTAGGGATGTGATTCTTCAAGAAGCCCATAGCTCCAAGTATTCTGTTCATCCTGGCTGTGATAAGATGTACCAGGATTTAAAGACAAATTATTGGCGGATAGGCTTGAAGAAGTCTATAGCCACTTATGTGGCCAAATGTCTGACATGTGCTCAGGTTAAAGCCGAACACCAGAAACCGTCTGGTTTGCTGCAACAACCTGAACTTCCCACCTGGAAGTGGGAAATGGTAACTATGGATTTCATCACAAAGTTACCAAAGACAAAGCGAGGAAATGATACTATTTGGGTTATAGTCGACAGGTTGACCAAGTCAGCTCACTTCTTACCTATATTAAGGAGACACATAGCTCAGATAAGTTAGCTCAGCTATACGTGGATAAGATTGTATCTCTCCATAGAGTGCCAGTGTCAATTATCTCCGATAGGGATACAAGATATACGTCGCATTTTTTGAAAAGCTTTCAGTAATCCCTAGGCACTCGACTAAACTTCAGCACTGCATATCATCCTCAGACGGACGGTCAGAGCGAACGTACAATTCAAACTCTGGAGGATATGTTAAGGGCTTATGTTATTGATTTAGGTGGAAGTTGGGATGATCATCTTTCGTTGATTGAATTTTCATACAATAATAGTTATCGTTCGAGTATTCAAGCTACACCTTTCGAAGCTTTGTATGGAAGAAAGTGCAGGACACCCGTTTGTTGGGCAGAAGCTGGAGATGTCCAACTAACAGGACCTGATATAGTCCTGGAGATGACAGATAAGATTGTGCAGATACGCGATCGTCTCAAAGCTGCCAGGGATAGGCAGAAAAGCTAAGCAGATAAAAGGCGTACACCTCTAAAATTTGAGGTAGGTGACAAAGTTCTACTTAAGGTATCACCCTGGAAAGGGGTAATGCGATTTGGTAAGAAAGGAAAATTAAGCCCAAGATACATAGGACCATTCGAGATCATCGAATGTGTCGGAACAGTGGCTTACAAGTTAAACCTGCCTGAAGAACTCAGTGGAATTCATAATGTATTTCACATCTGCAATCTGAAGAAATGTCTAGCTGATGAATCACTAGTCATGCCACATACGGATGTGCATATAGATGAGAGCTTAAAATTTGTTGAAAAACCTTTGTCGATCGAGGATCGACAGGTTAAGAAACTTCGGAAGAAGCACGTACTGATTGTTAAGGTTAAATGGGATGCCCGAAGAGGCCCAGAGTATACGTGGGAGGTAGAGTCCACAATGAAACAGAAGTACCGATTGTTATAAAGACACGTGTCATGGACTTTAAACATGTAAGGAATTATTTCAGAGGGACTAAAGTTGACAAACAAAGAAAGTATGTGTGTAGAAGGATTCAAAGTGTCAACATTTGATAATTGTACCTTTCAACAACCCTACACGATGTTTATACCCTTAAACGAATGAATCATGAATAATATGAAACCGTTTGTGGAAGAGAATGAAAGTTTGCAAGCCGCAAGGGTTAAAAGTGTCAAAATGTTTAAATTATTCCTGTGATTGACCCTTTAACGAACCCGAAGCTTTAAATTATACCTCTGTTTGTGTTTTTGACGGTTTTGACAGCCTTGTGAATGTTTCAGAAGTTAGGCTGTTTATTTGAAAAGGATTTCCTTGGATAAGCACATGGGCATTATCTTCTGAAAATTTCTTTTGAAAATAAAAACTTAAAAATCTTGGAAATAATAAAAATGATTTGTTATTAACATTCTTGACCATATCTTTGAAAATCTCCGGGGAGTAGTTAAAATTTTCTTCATTCATTATAGCATACCCCAGGTATTGGATTTTCAATGGTATCTCATTGAAAGCAGTTGTTTTATTTGACACACACATGAGGAGGGTATGAAATAAAAACCTCGTGGCAGGTGGAAAACTGCCCTTTTGTAAAGCGTTCTTTTTCATTTCCTCTTCACACCCCCTCTTAATGAAATCAGTTTGGTACTCTATTTTTGTAAAAAAGCTTTTACCTTCAAGATCATTGATTTCAAAAACCTCCAAAATGGTTTGAGGTGCAATGGTAATTGGAATTCCCTTTATTGACGAAGTAATAACTAAGGGCTTTTTGTCCTTAGTTTCAAGTTTTGCATTTTTCCCGAACTCTTGTTGGGTATCCAAGAAGATGGGTGCATTACAGGTCAACTCTAACACCTCGTAAAATCACGACCAATGTTATAAAGACACGTGTCATGGACTTTAAACATGTAAGGAATTATTTCAGAGGGACTAAAGTTGACAAACAAAGAAAGTATGTGTGTAGAAGGGTTCAAAGTGTTAACATTTGATAATTGTACCTTTCAACAACCCGACACGATGTTTATACCCTTAAACAAAAATGAATCATGAATAGTATGAAACCGTTTGTGGAAGAGAGTGAAAGTTTGCAAGCCGCAAGGGTTAAATGTGTCAACATGTTTAAATTATACCTCTGAGTGGCCTTTTAACGAACCCGAAGCTTTGTAACAATTAATTATGTTCCCGAGAATAAGTGATTAAAATTTCACAAGGTTTCGATATCGTATGAGGAAAATACGTTAACATTCGTAAATAAGGGGTTAAAAGCGTCAACATTGACATTCAGGACTTTTCGGTGATCGTATATCTAACCGGGAGCTTAACGAAGTTTGTTTATGACTTAGAGTCCTTAAAAGTCAAGTTTGAGGGTTAAAAGTGCAATAAATGAAAGTTAACACATGTTTAGAAGGACCAGGGACCAAAAATGCAAAGTCTGAAAACTTGTTGACCGGATCTGACATTCATACCGGCCGCCTAAAAGTTGCCAGCTCCCAAAAATGTTGACAGGTGCCTATTCAGCCTGTTCCACCGCCTTAGATGCATGGTTTTCGAATTCAGGGACTGCACCAGTGGTATTTCATGCATAGGGGACACCTGGGATGATCAAGAAACACTTGTAGACTTGTGTGGAGTAATCTTGTTGCATCTAAATCACTATATAAGGACCTTATGTTGCAACCATGAACTTGCTCAGTCACAAAATCATTCTAAACTTATTCTCTGGAGCTCTTTGGACTTCAAGCAAGATTCCCTAAGTTTCATTTTCGTGCTAATAGCCTTTGTAAGCATTCTTAGCCTTCCTAATTCAAGTTTTATTAGTCTAATGACCAAAAGTCAAAGCCGTCGTAATTAAGCTTTGACTTAGTGTTTAATCGCTAATGGTCTAGTCATTTTTCAAATTGAAAGTGGCTATGAGTTGGTAATTATGTGGGTAATAAACCCTTAAAAGGGCACCCTCTGATTTCCACTCTAACTATGTCAATTGTCGGGTCAAACTTAATATTAAAAAGTCAACAGAAAACTATTTTGCAAATTAACTCATAATTAACAATGTAGAAGCTATGAAACCTGTTTTAACACTTATATAACTTGGTAATTAATGTAAGAACATGTCTAAGCACGTTCAGCCCGACAATTTTGAGTTTAGGCTCGGTTCAGAACCGAAAGTCACAAAAATAGACTTTTGCCTTGACTTTCAGTTCTGACCCGATTTATCTTAGTTTAGATATGCCTTAGAGTTCCATTAGGACCAAGTTATAGGTTAGTATAATCCTCTGAGGTTATACAACTTGGTTCCTAAGTTATCCGATTCATTTGCATGTTTCCGTTAATTGCTTAAATATTGACCATTATGCCCTTTTGACCTTAAAACAAGATTTTTGAAAATGTGAGAGGACAAAAACCTTTATTACCAATTTGTAAACATGTCCTAAAAATTTGACATCAGTTTGAGGTATAATTAGGAGTTATGCTCGATATCGTAATTTGAAAACTTTTTATTAATTAAACGGCATTATTAGCATATAGCCTATCTAAACCCAAATTTTGACACCAAACTTTTTACCCACTGATGTAATATAATATTTTGGGATTTTTGAAGATTTTTATATATTTTTAAACTGATCATGGCATAGGGTTCTTGCTTTGATTCGGTAATTGTCGGTTATACCCTTTTTGCTAATAAAATGAGTTTTACATAACAGATTAATACCAAATCTTTTGCTACTGATTTTATATGATAAATAAAATATTTTGAACTTTATAAACTGATCAAAAACTCAGATTTCCTTATAAAACCTAAAAATCGCTTAAAACCGACTTTTACGCGTTTTAAACGCATAGTATGGGTAAAAACTATTTTTGGCATATAAGACTTAATACCTACTGATGTTTTAAGTAAATTTTTATACTTTAATAGTAAGAAAAAGTTTTGAACTCAGATTTCCAATTTTGACCTTTAAGGCTTATGTGAAATTACCAAAATGCCCCTACGGTGCATAGTTTGGTTATAAATGATAAATTCACATATATGCAATACCTTACTGATATGACTTGCAAAAATAAATATTTTTACTGATCATTTAAGACCAGAACCTCAGATTAATATTTAACCTCTTTTATAATCCTTAAAATGACCAAAATACCCCTACGGGGCTTAAATTGATTTTAAATTCGTTTTGGGCATAATGGAAGTTATCCTACTGATATCACAACATATTTAAGGCATATTAACTTAGGAAACCTGCTCATGACTCATTTGGTTACCCGTTATGCATTTATCGCGTTCGGTGCGGTTTATGTAACTAGTTTGCATAAATTAACCGAAACGGGTCAAACCTTATCATTTTCAATTCAAAATCCAGAATGTGGTTAGTTTACCCCTATTATATAAGTCTTAATACTTGTCGGGTCTAAATCACATTCTAATCCGGTCTTCGCTTAATCTTGCGTTTTGAACCGTATACATTTCTTTAAAACTAACCGGTCTAAGTTTAAACTTAAGTAAGACCCGTTAGGAATCTAATAGGTTATTAAAACCTTCGTTCCAAATTTAGGAGCCCAGTAAAAGATAACTGCACTTGCTGATTTGTACGGCTGGGATAAATTTGTATAATTTGCTCAGGTAAATACTTTTAACTTATTTTCCCTTATACGGGCTTGGTGTACGGTATATAAAATACCGCTTGGTCGGGTATTGAATTTTTAATCGTATGAAGGTTAAATTATTGAGATAACCCGTTTAATCTGTTTTGTTTATTCTAAGCCTTTGGGGGGTTAATGACCATGTCCTGGATATCCTCGGCTCATTCATTGAAATGGCCACGACTTAAGCACGGGGTGTAGGCATACACCTGCTGGTGCGTATGTAAATTAATGTACCCACGTGTTCGAGAATAACTTGCCGTGGGATATATTATGTGGTGTGACTATTAATCTTTAACCCGGTTTTCAGCCCGGGCTACTGAACGTATAATAAACATGTAATTCTTTAACAAGTTTATTTTTAAATAATTATCCCAAGTTATAAAAGATATTTTATGCCTTGTGCATTCAAATCAATTTTCTTAAACATTTTCAAAATGAGTCGGTTAATTCTATTTACCAGTGAAAACTGACGTATTTTCCAAAAAGGTTAAGTGCAGGTACTAATCAAAATGGGCTGGCTACTCCTAGCATCAATAAAGAGTCTTGCAAGCTTAGATGTTAAAAATCTGTTGGACAATGTTTCTTTTATCTTGGTCTGCCTGTGGATCCCTTACAACCCTTTTTGTAATAATTGATATTACTTTCATTCGGTTTGTAATGTTTTTATCTTTCGACTTCCGCTGTGTGTTATAATGTGATAAATTGTCTATGATGATATCAACTATGTCACGATACTCCCCACCGGGCCCACCGGTAATACGTGGAAATATCGGGGTGTGACATCAACAAAGTTTTGTACTTTGAGGACGAGAGAGGATCAATGACGGAGTTGAAGGTTGTGCTTTGACTTGGTTTTACAAGTATGAACAGGTAGTTGTGAGGAGTTTTGAATGGGAGAGCCACGGTGAATCGAAGTTGGTTTAGAACGAGTGAAGAAGATGAATGATTTTGAGAGAATTTCATGAAAACTGCTTTTGGAAGGAATTTTGAATTCGATTCGACAGTGAAAACCCTGTTTGGGGTTTTGATCAGGGTTTTATAATGTGAAAAAGTGAATGCTGACGTGGCAGCGGTTACAAAGATCTGACGGCTAAGTACTGTCCACGTGCCAACCTCTGATGAATAATGGATGACAGTTGTTTGGGAAACCACTGATGGATCAATATCAGTGGTTTACAATGGTGAAAATGAAAAACAGTGGCTGACTATAACTATCAGTGGATAGCCTATCAGTGGATTAAAACACTGAGGTTTAACAACAGTGATTAACGAGGAAAATTAGAGAACAGAGGATGACTTTCAGCAGTGGAAAGAATTCAACTGAACAGATGTTTGAACCAAAACAGTGGTTGTGGCATACTTTTAAGGATTAATGAAAATTTTCATTTTTAACTATTTTTAAGGATGAATTTTTGATTTTCTGGAAACATTTTAATGCTTTTATTCATAGAAAAACAGGATTTTGCCTGTTATTCCATGTTCAGCATGCAAATCCTAGAGATCAAGCTTTTAAGGTGGATGTGTCTAAAGCCTTTGTTAGCACATCTGCCAGCTGATCTTTAGTTGGAACATGATGCAGAGAAATCAAACATTTTTCATAGCAATCCCTCACAAAGTGGTGTCTAATGTCAATGTGCTTGGTGGTTGAATGGGAAACTGGATTTTTGATGATATTTTCTGCTGCCTGACTATCCAACATGAGAGGTGTCTTTAAGGCAGTGATACCAAAATCCAGTAGTTGATTTTGAAGCCACAGCAGTTGGGCTGTACAGCTTGCAGCAGCAATATACTCTGCGTCAGCAGTGGATGTTGAAACAGTTGCTTGTTTTTTGCTTTGCCAAGACACTAAGCAATTGCCTAGGAATTGGAACCCTCCTGAAGTGGACTTCCTTGTTGTATTGCATCCAGCAAAGTCACTATCTGAGAAACCTAAAAGCTTGATATTTCCATCAGCTGGATACCAGATACCAAGTGTGGGAGCACCTTTTAGGTATCTGAATATCCTTTTTACAGCAATAAGGTTTGACTTTCTAGGGGATGATTGGGATCTTGCACAAACACATGTTGCAAGCATGATGTCTGGCTTAGATGCAGTTAGGTACAATAAAGACCCAATCATGCTTCTATACAAAGTTTGATCAACCAAATCATCCTTTTCATCAGACATGACTAACTTGGTGGTTGTTATGGGTGTACTACATGGTTTGCAATCATTCTTATCAAAACTTGTTAAAAGTTCTTTGGCATATTTGCCTTGATGAATGAAAGTACCATTTTGCAGTTGCTTTACTTGAAGACCAAGAAAGCACTGTAGTTCACCCATTGCACTCATCTCAAACTCAGTTGTCATGAGTTATCTGAACTCTTCACACATTTTAGGACATGTGCTTCCAAAGATGATGTCATCCATATAAATCTGGACAATCATCAAATCCTTCCCTCTCCATTTTAAAAATAATGTTTTACCAATTGTACCTCTTGTGAAACCAATGGAAAGTAGAAAGGTGGAAAGAGTTTCATACTAGGCTCTAGGTGCTTGTTTCAGGCCATACAAAGCTTTGTTTAGCTTGTAGACATGATTTGGATTAAATGGATCCTCAAAGCCAGGAGGTTGACAAACATATACCTCTTCTTGAATTTTACCATAGAGGAAAGCACATTTGATATCCATTTGAAACACCTTTATGTTGTGGTTGACAGCAAAGGCCAAGAACAGTCTGATAGCTTCCAATCTTGCTACAGGGGCAAAATTTTCATCATAGTCAATGCCCTCTTCCTGTCTGAAACCTTGAACCACTTGCCTTGCTTTATTCTTAACAACAATGCCCCTTTCATCAGTTTTATTTTTAAAGACCCATTTTGTGCCAATAGGACTCACACCCTCTGGCAATGGTACAAGCTCCCATACTTGTTGTCTTTTAAACTGTTGGAGCTCCTCTTGCATGGCTTCTACCCAGCTGTTGTCTTTTAGTGCCTCTTGGTACTTGACTGGCTGATGGAGAGATAGAAAGCCAGCAAAAAGACAGATATTTTGGGATTGCTTTCTTGTGAGCACCCCTTCACTGATATTGCCAATGATTTGGTCAGGTGGATGAGACTTCAAGAAGATTAGATTTCCTTTGTATGGTACAATGGCATTTAAGGGTGAGGGCTGCAGATGTGAATCATCTAAGCTAACAACTGTTGGTGACTTTGATGATCCAACAATGTTTTGAAATGTAGGTAGAGGAATAGGAGGAAGTGGTGTGGAAACATGTAGATTTTTATCCATTGTTTGAAGATTTTTTTCAACAGTGTTTGATGATGTGGAAAGAGGGGTTAATGGGCTACTTTGGTCAACAACTGTTGAGGTAGCAGTGGTTGAGCTTTGACATCTGTTTTGAACATTTGCTGCTCTGGCAATGGATTTGAAGTTTTGTTGTGGAATGATCACTTCATAGCCATTGTCTGGTGGAGGAGTTTGAGATGGACCTGCACTGTTAGTCTTGACAGAAACATTTTCAAAGGTGAATTTATCAAGATCAAATAACTCAGCAGGATTTGCAGGGATTTTCATTGATGAAAGTTCATTGAACTTCACATTCAAGGTCTCTTCCACTGCTTTGGTCCTTGTGTTAAACACTTTGTAGGCCTTAGCAGTGGTTGAGTATCCCAAATGATAACCATAATCTATTTTGGCTGCAAATTTTGAAATTGAGACTTTTAAGTTCAAAATGAAACATGGGCAACCAAATACTTTAAAGTATGAGATCAGTGGTTTGATTTTATACAGAATTTCATAGGCAGTCTTTTGATGCCTGAAGTAGATCAAAACTCTGTTCTGGACATAACAAGCAGTGTTTACTGCCTCTGCCCAGAAAGTTAATGGCAAACCTGAATCAGCAAGCATGGTTCTGGCAACCTCTATCAATGTTCTGTTCTTTCTCTCAACAACTCCATTTTGTTTTGGTGTACTTGGAATGCTGTACTGCCTTACAATTCCTTTTGACACACAAAACTCATCCAACTCCCTATTTCTGAATTCTGTGCCATTGTCACTTCTGAAGATTTTTACTGGCAAGTCAAACTGCTTTTCAACCTGTTTGACAAAGTCTTGCAGAATGCCTGCAGTCTCATCTTTAGAATGTAAGAAATTAGTCCATTTAAACCTAGAAAAGTCATCTACAATTACCAAACAATATCTTTTCTTTCTAAGACTCATGACTTTAACTGGGCCAAACAGATCCATGTGCAGCAATTACAAGCACTTGGTTGTTTTGGACTCTTCAATGGACTTAAATGAGCTTTTATGTTGTTTTCCTTTTAAGCAGGAAACACAATGCTCAGGACAGGTGAACAGTTTTTGAGGAAGACCTCTTACAAGTCCCTGTTTTGACAAAGTAGTGATTGTCTTGAGATTTATGTGCCCCAATCTCATGTGCCATAGTTCTGTCTCTTTGTTAGAGGCAGCTGAGAACAGACAGGCATCAGTCATGGGGCTCTCTTTTGACAAATCAACTACATAAACATTGCCACTCCTTTGAGCAACAAGTTGGGTTTTTCCATTTTTGATTATTTCTTCAATCTTTTTAACCATTTCTGGTCCAACACTCCTTAGTAAAGAATGATCCATAACCTTTGTCACTCATTTAAGAGACACTAAGGAGGTTGTATTTTAGATTGTATATCAGATTGACATTTTCAAACTTAACTTTTCCTGACTGAACTGTACCAGAACCCATAACCTTCCCTTTATTATTATTACCAAAAGATATATCACATACCAAAGACTATTTAAGCATGCAAAAGCTAGTCATGTGCCTAGAGCCTCCATTATCTACATACCAAAGACTATTTAAGCATGCAAAAGCTCCCTACACATCAAGTAAATAATTAGTTCAGGAGGGTCTCCAAAGCCAATATGGCTTTGGATGGGGTCTCAACAGTGTCTGTGTTAAGTTCAGGTGGATGGACAGTGGTTAGCTCAGGGGTTTTGATAATTTTTGAAGCATTTTTCTCTAACCACTGCTGGGGGTCCTGTCCTATCAGCTGTTGATACCCAAAGGGATGCCTGTTCAGTCTAGGTTTAGAAGGCCTTTTGTAAACCTCATAAACGTGTGGGACCCTTGGGAATGGTGGTTGACCTTTACCTCTTTGGTATTGGTTAGCAGGGGGTGCATCAGTCACCTGAACTTCTCTTTTAACAGAGGTTTGGTTCAGCTATTTTGTAACAGCTGTTTGAACTGGCACAAACAGTGGTTGTTTCTTGACTTGTGGTTTTGATGAACTCATTGGTGTGTTTAAAATGTACTCTTCCTTTTTGACCTCAAAGGATTTCAGGTACACACACTGCTGAGTAGAATGGTTTGTTTTGCCACAGATGGTGCAGCTCTTTGAAGGCACAACAGTACTTATTTTGTTAAGATCATAAGCTTTTAAGTGAAAACAATCTTTGGTTAAATGATTTTTCTTTTCACAAAAGTCACAAAACAGGCTTTTAATCTTTTCTCTTTTCTTCTTCTTTTCAGACTCCTTTGCAACAGAGTTTTGAACTGTTGTTGGGATGTCCTTACGAGGAATGACCTTGGCCTTTGGAGCTTTGACACCATTTATAGTGGTAAAATCCATGGGTTCGAAATTTTCAAGGATGTCACACTCATCAGACCATGTGGGTTTGAATTGGTATTTCTCAATCTCCTCAAAAGTTGAGGACCCCACAGATCTTTTCAGAGTGATTTTGTTACTAAGTTTATCAGTTATTTTAACTTCTTGGCCATCCTTGTTGGTGGGTATGATTTCAATAGAGCCAGTTTGATTTGCAGCAGTGTTTTCAACTTGGTCATTTTTTCTAAACCCAATGCCAAATTTTACATTGCTTTCAAGCTGTTTTTCAAGCATAATTTCATAACCTTTGCAGGATTCCACCCATTTTTCACAAGTGATTTGGGTGGTTTCCAACTCCTTTTTACAGACTTGATATTTTTCTATCATGGTCTGGAGTTGGTCCTTGGTTATGCTATGCTCTTGTTTGATGCTGCAAATTTCATTTTCCTTTTCAGACAATTTGATTTTTAATTCTTTTAATGACTTTTCAAATTGTACTTCACCAGTTAACAATCTATCACTAAGGTTTTCATTCACCTTCTTAATGTTTGCAAATGCTATGATGCATTTGTCTGAACAAAGGTTTTTAAGAACCTGGGGTGATACCTTAGTTGCAGCCATCATGGCACAATCACAGACATATTCACTTTCTTCTGGCTCTTTCTCTCCCTTTTCACCTTGTTTCTTCTCTTCTTCTTCAGCAGACCAGGGGTCAGACAGTGGTTCTAACAGGGGTTCTGAATTTTCTCCCAACAGTAGTTCACCAGCAACAGCAGTAACCACTGCTTCAACAATTGTATCCACTATTTCTTCATTTGACTGTCCTTCTTCAGTTTCCAGCCCTTCTGGTATACACTTTAATGCTATAAAACAGAAATCATCACTAGAAACATTATTGTTAGCATGGAGTGCAAAATTTTCATCACCTAGCTCATCAGGTAAGCTACTCCAGTCAACAAATCCTTGGGTGAAAAAGCTTTGCTGATCTGGTTGAACAACTGCTGGTGTAGCTTGTTGTGGTGTAGTTTGTTGCACTTGAACCTGAGGAGCTGGGGCCTGGACATACTGTATCCGAGGGACAGTGGTTTGGACATAGTGCACATGAATAGGGGTTGCAGGGTGTGCATAGTGAGCAGTGTTTACATGAGCAGCAGGGGCATATTGGGAATAATGCACAGTGGTATGGTTATTTTGTGGTCTTGCGCTAGGGCTGGGATGTGTGATGATTGGTCCACTATTTTGACTCCTGCACTCTTTAGCAAAATGACCTAACCTATTACAGTTGTAGCATTTTATCTTTGATTTATCCAACCCTACTTTCAAATTCCCATGTAACCCTGGAAATTTTCTCCCTGTACTTTTGTAAAACTTGCTGGTTCTAACACTCATCAATGCAAGTTGATATGTCTATTTCCTCTAAATCAGTTGGATCAAAATGCTGAAGGTCATTGAGTTCAAAGCACAGATTGTCAGAATTCTGGTTTTCTCCATTAGCTGTAAAAGCATAATTGGATGAGTAAGAATCAGAGTCGTTAAAAGCTCCACCAGCTGTTATGTCAATGTAATGATCATAACCCTGATCCTTACTACTACCAGATTCTTTCTGACCCAAAAGAGTTGTGCTGCCAAATGAATAGTCATCTGCAACTTTTCCAGACTCTTGTAACTTCTTTTTCTGGTTCAACTCCCTTTCATAGGTCAGGAGTCTACCATGAAGTTGGGTTAGGGTCAGATCTTTGAACCCAACTGAATTCCTGGTTACAAATGCAATTGTATCCCATTTTTCAGGAAGTGACCTAAGAAACCTGCTATTTTGTGTTGCATTTGGAAATTCAACCTTAACAACTTTTAGTTCACTTATGAGACAACTAAATCACTCAAACTGTTGTGTTAATGATTCACCCTTAATGTGACAAAAGGTTTCATACTGTTGGTTAAAGATTTCCCTGTTATTTTCAATTACTTCTTCAGTCCCCCCAAACTGTTCCTTAAGTGCATCCGACAATTCCTTGGCACTGTTACAGTGTAACAGTCCAGCATAGATCTCATTTGGTAGTGCAGATGCAACGATGCTAAATGCCTTGGCATCCAGTTCAATTTTCTGAAAATCCTGTTCAGTATAGTTCTCAAGTTTCTTAGGAACCATGACCTTTAGATCCTCAGCACTCGGCACCATTGGAACATGTGGTCCAAAGATAACCGACTTCCAACATCCAGTATTCTGTTGAGCTAGGATGTGACCCATCCTTCGCGCCCAGATGTTGTATTCAGATCTCTTCAACATAGGTGGTTTGAAGAGTGAACCAATGTTATTATTGACATCCTATGATTGTGACGTCATTCTGGTTGTTTTTCAGGCACTGAATAATCAACTTTGTACGTGATTATACCTTACTTTGTTTTACAACAAAACGAACAATTAAAAGTATCAACGATTTTGAGATGAACTTTTACGTCAAAATGATTGTTAGATCAAGTTTGACTGTCCAAGCTCTGATACCAATTGTTAGGATCCGAGTTTGATAGGATTGTGTTTGTTTAACTAAAATGAAGATGAATAAGAAATAATTGCAGTGAAAATAGATGAATAAACTTTCAACAAAATCAAAGAGAGAATTGTTTTAAGCAGAACATGTTTAACATGAAATTGAATGATTATATTTATTACAATCTTCAATTACACTGCATGCATGCATACAATCTCCCCCTCAGCCTGAGCTCACAGTGAATGTTCGTACAGAATGACTTTGTGGTGAAGAGAGCTAATAGAACAGTACAGGGATTGTTCTATTTATAGTACAGAACAAACCACTGTGGCATCTTTGCTGACATCACCATGAGAGTGACATCTAACCTCCTAATAACCTCTAATAACTGATCTATACAAACACAGCTAGACTAAACTACTGATTACAAGTGAAATACAAGGTACAAAGAAAACTACTGCTTCTCATTCCACTGTTATACTCCTAGTAGTGCTTTGTGTCTTCAGCGGTACTTGAACCATATCAGCAGATTGAGCATCAGTGCTTTGTCTTCAACAGTCTTTAATGATCAGCAGTTGTTTATGAAGGGAAGTACTTAGAAGTCATCAGATGTTAGGCCACATTCAAGGGGAAAGACTGATGCAAACAACTGCTTATTGTGAATCCACTGATCTGATCCAGTTTTGGCTTTAATCAACTGTTCCTTTGGTAGGGTTCAATCCCAACAAGATGTTCCCGTTGTTCATGAATTTCCTAACGTATTTCCTGATGATCTCCCTAGTTTACCCCCGAGTCGTGATATCGACTTTCGAATTGATCTCATTCCTGGAGCAAATCCTGTTGCTAGAGCTCCTTATCGACTCGTTCCTTCCGAAATGCGCGAACTCTCAAGTCAGCTCCAGGAATTGCTTGACAAAGGCTTCATTCGCCCTAGCACCTCTCCATGGGGCGCGCCAATTCTTTTCGTCAAAAAGAAGGATGGGTCATTCCGGATGTGCATCGACTATAGGGAGTTGAATAAGCTGACGATCAAGAATCGCTATCCCCTGCCTCGAATCGATGATTTATTTGATCAGCTACAAGGTGCTACGTATTTCTCAAAGATCGATCTACGCTCAAGCTATCACCAGTTATGCATTCAAGAGGAGGATATACCCAAAACCACTTTTCGCACTCGTTACGGCCACTATGAATTCGTTGTTATGCCCTTTGGTTTAACCAAACCACCTGCGGTTTTCAAGGATCTGATGAATCGCGTGTGTAAGCCTTTCCTAGACCGCTTCGTCATCGTGTTCATCGATGATATCCTGATCTATTCCAAGTCGAAAACCGAACACGCGCACCATTTACATTTGGTTCTCGAGCTACTCCAGGGGAATCGACTCTATACCAAGTTCTCCAAGTGTGAATTTTGGTTAGAGGATGTTCAATTCCTCAGGCACATTGTCAATAGTCAAGGTATTCACGACGAACCCGCGAAGATTGAAGCTGTTAAGAGTTGGGTTACACCTAAGAACCCGTCCGAAGTCCGCTCTTTTCTCGGACTAGCGGGCTATTATCGCCGATTTATCGAAGGACTCTCTAAAATCGTTGTGTCGCTCACTTCTCTCACGCACAAAGACAAGCCTTTTGTTTGGGGAACTGAACAAGAGATTGCCTTTCAAACTCTCAAGCATATGCTCTGCAATGCTCCTGTACTCGCTCTACCCGACGGAAACGACGACTTCGTTGTCTATTGTGATGCCTCGAACCTTGGTCTTGGTTGTGTCCTCATGCAACGGGACAAGGTTATCGCTTACGCGTCTCGTCATCTCAAGATCCACGGGAAGCACTATACAACCCACGATCTCGAGCTTGGTGCAATTGTTTTTGTGTTGAAGATTTGGTGACACTACCTGTATGGTACCAAGTGTACGATCTTCACAGATCATAAGAGCCTACAACACATCCTCAGCCAAAAGGAACTGAATATGCGCCAACGCCGATGGGTTGAACTTCCCAATGATTAGGACTATGAGATTTGTTATCATCCTGGCAAAGCAAATGTCGTTGCCGACGCTCTAAGCCGACGAAGCTATTTGCATAGCGTTCGTAATATCCAAGCCCAGCATAATCTCGAAGCTCTTATCCACGAATCCCAACATGCTTGTTTTACTGAACGCACTTCGAAGAATGAAAGGATTCTAAATGATGGCGCCCAGCTAGTGAATAAATCGAATGAGATATTCCATTATCTAGACCGAATTTGGATTCCCAAGCGCACCGACCTACCACAGATTCTGATGGACGAAGCCCACAAATCCTGATATTCTATTCATCCCGGAGCCGATAAAATGTACCAGGACCTCCGCTACAAGTACTGGTGGTCGGGCATGAAGAAAGATATCGCTCTCTATGTTTCAAAGTGCCTAACTTGCTCGAAAGTCAAGGCCGAGCATCAAAGACCCTCTGGCTTACTCATCCAACCCGAGATCCCTATGTGGAAATGGGAGAGTATAGCTATGGACTTCATAACGAAACTCCCGCGCACGCCATCAAGTCACGACAGCATCTGGGTTGTCGTTGACCGTTTGACTAAATCTGCTCATTTTCTGCCGATACGAGAAGACTATAAGGTAGAAAAATTAGCCCAAATCTACACCGATGAGATCATTTGTCGACATGGGACGCCTCGCGATATCATCTATGACCGCGATGTTCGGTTTACCTCGCGTCTTTGGGAAACGTTTCAATCTGCTCTTGGTACTACGCTTAATCTAAGTAACGCTTTCCATCCCCAAACCGACGATCAGACTGAAAGAACGATTCGCACCCTTGAAGACATGCTTCGCTCGTGTGTTATAGATTTCGGTGGTAGTTGGGACGCATACTTACCTTTAGTCGAATTCTCGTACAATAACAGTTATCACTCTAGCATTCAAATGGCACCATTTGAGGCATTATATGGAAGAAGATGTTGATCGCCTATTGTATGGCACAAGATCGAAGACTCGCAAATAGCCGGTCCTGAGCTGTTGCAAGAAACGACTGACAAAATCCTCCAAATTCGAGACAATCAGCTGAAAGCTCGGTGTCGTCAGAAAAGTTACGTCGATAGACGCCGCAAGCCCCTTGAATTTGACGTTGGTGATCACGTACTCCTAAAGGTATCGCCTTGGAAGGGTGTGATCAGATTCGGCAAGAAAGGAAAGATCGCGCCTCGATATGTTAGACCCTTTAAGATTCTAGAAACGATCGGGGAAGTGGCCTACAGACTCGAACTACCGGAGGAACTTAGCAACGTCCACCCGACTTTCCACGTTTCGAACCTCAGAAAGTGTCTGGCCGAGCAGGATTTGCAGGTTCCACTTGAGGATCTACAAGTGGACTAAACATTACACTTCGTGGAGAAGCCAGTCGAGATCATGGACCGAGAAACCAAGAAGCTCAGGCGCTCAAACATTCCCATTGTGAAGGTTCGCTGGGAAGGCAAACGCGGCGCAGAGTTCACCTGGGAACTCGAAAGCTACATGAAGGTGAAGTAACCGCAGTTGTTTGTTACAGCTAAGGCCTAATTTCAGGACGAAATTCCCTTAAGTAGGGGAGGCTGTAACACCCCGTGTTTTGGAAGGTCAAAGTACAAATCAAAGTCAAAGGAAGAAAAGATTGCCAATTGCGATCTGTCACTCCTTGCTTAACTGTATATTGTACACTTTGACTTGTAATCGGATCTTTTATTTGTTTTGCTTTAGTTGTATTATGTGGAGTATCTGTGAATAATCGAGGTTTAATCGCATGTTTTATCACTTTATCGCTATCGCTATCGCAATTGCATTCGCAACCTGAATTTTGGCGTTCTGGATATTGTTTTACGTGTGTGTGCTTAATTATGTGTTACGTGTGCATGTTTATTTATATTTATGTTTTGTGGAGGTTGATCGAAAACGCAATCGCAACCCTATCGCAATCGCAACCTAATCGCAAACGCTAAACGCAAGTTAATTATGGTGATTGTATGTTAGATATAGTATTTGTGTGGTTATTATAAATCTATCGCATCGCTTAATTGAAACACGCTTAAACGCATCGCAACGCTCAACGCACGAAACGAAACGTCGAAACTCAATTCGTCGGACCACTTCGATTGAATGTCCAATCGATCGAATGTCCAATCGATCGAATGGCCGTCCGATCGGATTGCCGTCCGATCGGATTGCCATCCGATCGAAGTGCCATCCGATCGGTGGCCTATCCAACACTTGCACTCTTTCCCTTTTTTGGCAACCTATAAATACCCCCCTGTCACATCATTTGTGATGTGACTGCTCCCTCACTCGACCAACAGCGTTCCAGACCTCCTTTCTCTCGATTTCTCACGATTCTTGTAAGTTTTCAACTCAAATCTTGTACTTCTATGATCTACACGCACTTCTTCATCATTTTCACCTTTGAATCTTAACTTTTAACCGTGAAATCAGTGGATTTGAGGTGTTCTAGGATGATGTCATCATGGAGTTCTTATGAACTTCAAGTTTTGACCTCATTCCACCAAGAATAACTCAGATCTGAAGGATTTCCACATGATTTCACAACGATCTCGCATAGATCTAAACATTTCAAAAGGATAAAAGAGTTGAAAGAAATATTCACAAGTTTTCTCATTCTTTTACACTCGATGCACTCAAAACCGGTAGAATCGGACCTCGTTCAAACCTTCTACTCGTTTCTAGTAAAGTGTTGGTTCAAGATCTGATTCCTATCAACGGGACAACCGATTTCGGGTTGAGCATGAACAACTGTCACGAATAGTTAAACTGAACGGACTGGGGTGATTCCCGTTCGATCGGATAACTTGGGACTGATGGAAGTTCCTGTTGTTTAACGCGTTGTCATACCGTCTCGATCAAACCACGAAACTTTCAAAACTTAACAAACTTTCAAGATTGCAAAAAGATCAGATCGCGGGACGGATTGTCGTCCGATCGGATTGCCATCCGATCGAACCGCAATCCGATTGGATTGCACTTGGATTTCAACACTTCAACATTTTGTAATTTTCAAAGATCATCAGTTTTTGACGGATTGCCATCCGATCGGTAGACCATCCGATCGAGTGACAATCCTGCTGTGAACTTGTTCTCTGAGGAATACCTCACCGGATGGATCGCAATCCGATCGAACTGTCGTTCGATCGAACGACCTGAAAGGTAGAGATACTTTTCTGTTTTCAAAATGCTACAACGAAAACTTCAAAGCCATCATACACAAACACATCCATCCCAAACGAGTGGCAAACCGATCGAATGACCATCCATTCGGATTGCCATCCGACCGGACTACCATTTGACACTTGATCACTTTGCACCATTTTACGCGCCGTTCTTCGCTTATGCTATCGTTAACTGTTCAGGCTAATCTCTCAGTGCTCCCTTCAATCCAAGAGAGTGTTTACTTGTTAAGCATGATCTGTGAGTATACTCGATCCCTTTTTGCTTTTCGTAGTTTTGGGTGTTACATACGTTATCTATATTCAAAATCACATCGAACACACAACGCAAACACTTTTATATGCTAACCGTTACTGCATGTTATACGTGTTACTCGATGAATGCTTGTATGTTATGTTTACACAGTGATTGTTGCTTGACGCCTTAGCAACGATAGTACTATAGTTTGGACTCAGCACCTGTCGTGGACAGGGGTTGTTAAGGTTATTACTTCACGTGTCACAATGGTGATATGTGTTGCGCATTCTACAACTCGCAGTCATGTATGTGCATATCTCATTGTCGATAACCTACTAGCTTTCACTTTGCTACATGTTACATGTTACATGTTGGTTATGCGTAAACGATTTCGAACTCTATTATACTATTAAACTTGTATGCTCACCTTTACACTATGTGTATTGACCTTTATTTTAACGTATGTGACAGGTGCTTAGGAAGCTTGCTTGCTATTTGATGGAATTGAGCTAGGATGGAGTCTAGAAACAAACAAAAACAATTTATTTATTTTGAATCTGAGTTGTCGGAACATGTTATTTGTCTTAGAGATATCTATGTCTGTAATAATTAGTTTACTTGATGGGTTATGGTATGAGACATAATATTAACTATCCGGTAATTTAGTTGTTATGGATTTCTCCTGGACAATCTGTTTTGCTCAGTGTCGCGCCCCGATGTTTCCGTCATCGGTTGGGGTGTGGCATTAGCTTACTCAGAGGCCACATCATCAAACAAGTGACAAATCAGGTGCCACGTCAACAAAAAATACCATATGCCATGTTAGACGTCACGTCACTAAATGGGTGCCACGTGAGATGTCACATCCACAAAAAAGACCATGACATATGCCACATCATTAAACAAAGTGCTATATCAGCAAAAAAAACTAAATAGGTTTGAGTTCAGTTAGTTTGGGAGCGCCAAAACAAAATAAGACCTATACTAATACCAATAGGGCCATACGGGACCTATACTACACTTATAGGGCTACACGAGACCTATACTAATACCTATAGCCTATACGGGACCTATACTACCTTTATAAGATACGATACTATATTGTACTATACTATACCTATTGGGCTATACGTGATCTATGCTATACTTATTTCCCCATACAGGACCCTAACTACACCTATAGGCCTATACATGACCTATACTACACTTATAGGCCTATACGGAACCCACATCACACCCATAGGCCTATATGGGACCTATATTACAACTACAATCCTATACGAGACCTATACTGCACCTATATGATAAGATACTATTGTATATTATACTAAACTTATAGACCTATACGGGACCTATACTACAACTATAGCGCTATATGGGATCCATACTATACCTATAGGCCTATACGAGCCATTTACATGACTTATAATACTACACATGTAGGCCTATACTTGACCTATACTACACCTATAGGCTTGTACGAGCCCTATACGGAACATACACTACACCTATAGGCCTATACTACACCTATACGATACAATACGATATACGATACTATATTACACCTATAGGCCTATACGAGACTTATGGTACATTATACGATACCATACAATACTGCATCCATAGCCTATACGAGACATATAGTATACGGTACGTAACAATTTTTTTTTCAAAGTACTTATTATCTTATTATAAAATTTGCTACAATAATAAATATTATATAAAAGTTTTTGAAAATAAAAGAAAGAAAGAAAAACTTTATATACGCCTAGTACAGGCATATAAGAGGGGCAAAAAAACCATTTTACCCCTGGCGTGGGCTGCGTACAGCCCCAAAACCAAGGGTAATTTTTATTTTTATTTTTTGCATATACGTCTCGTATAGGCCTATACGAGACATACATGACATATGACAAAATCAGATATTCTCTTGGAAATTGAAAAAGGGTATACTCCCCGTATAGGCCTATATGAGGGTGTGTAAATAGGCACTTGGGTGTGTGAATATAGGCGCCAATACCTATTTATAGAAATTGATAATATAGATTGATTACAAGTTCAATATGTCCAGCTAACATAACAAAAGAAAACTGGAAATAACTACAATGAAAACTGAAAATGCAACTGTTGAAATGCTGTAATATATATGACTTTTTAACAAGTGATATCGGTAAACAAGCCATGAACAAAGAACACCATAACTTGCTCTAGCTAAACACACGAGCGACTCTTTTCTTATTAAACTTTGGCAAACGGATTATAAAGAAAACTTCAACTCAATAACTTAGAAAAACAAAAATAAACAAGGGTTTTTTATAGCACCCTAGCTTGTACAAGTAAACTGAATCGAATACAAATACTTTAATTTGAAATTCAAGCATATAAGCTCATCTTAGCTCCATCTTTCCAGCTGCGGTTTAGCATTCCTTCTGCTGGTCTTTAGCTTGTGATCTCCTTCGGCTGATGCTAGCTCCTCTAGTCGCGACTTGGCAGCCTTCCAGCCGTGGCTCGTGTCCTCAACTGAGCCCCAGCTGCAGCTCAATTCCCTTCGAGCTGCAGCTCTCTTCTTCAACTCTGATGTTGACTTTAAACACCCCCTCTCAACAGCCACGTTATTCATGCCAATACTCTCACACATTTCTTATTTGACTTTCAGACGCATGCAGAGAACTTTTGACTCGAATCTAGCCGTGACTCAAGACAATAAGTCACGTCTCACGGCTTCAGCCCATGTGTTGAATTCCAACAATATATTCCTCTACATTGGTCGAAACTCCAAACCACATATAATAAGGCCAGACATAGTTCCCTCATAAGTTATCAGTTTTAAATTCATAGGAATAAAATTCTTTCCAAGCTTTTTATACTTTGAGTTAAACTTCCACACCATAACCTCCATCCATCTATCTTTCCTCCGCGCTGGAACCCAGAAAGAATCATGCTGGTTCAATGAGGCTGGGCATCTAAAATAGATGATTTGGTTCTCTTTGTTTTTCCTAATGTGTAGATCCCGTACTTTCACAGGACAATGGAGCCCCCGACTCCTTTCCGAAACTTTAAACACAAGGTAACATGTGTATTCTGTGGATGGTGACAACCTCTGAATTTCGATCTCGTATTTCATTCTAAATACTTGTTGGGGTAGAAGCTCCACCACGTCTTGAAACCTGTATGAGAATGATTGCATACTTCTTAGAGACAAAGTACCATCTTTCTAACTAAAGCATAAGATTACAACCTTGATTTTTTAAAATGCCAACTAGATAAACAAATTTGGCCTAAAACATAAACCAGCTTAAAGTTTATTGTCAAATTTTAGCCACCAGCCTCATTTTAATAGATCTTACGTTTTAATAGCTGGTATGTTACTAGTTAATGCCCACCACATCAATCCCACATATGCAAAAAAACTAAAACTCAACTTATTATAGGTTTGTAAAGTATTTTGTTTAAATTTTATATTTAAAAATAGATGTCAAAGCAGATGTCACTGCAATACATGAACGCTAAAATGACAAACAATATGTTATGTCAACAAATTTTAAAAATCAAGCATATAAATTGCCTGCTAGTGATTGAAATTTGAACATGTCATTTCTTCCTGGATGTAAAACTGTATTGATTAACTCAAGGATTAAAAGTGTAGAAGCAACTAGAGACCACTTCTAACAATGTAGCAAATTATTCTAGCTAAATAATTATTTCTCTAACATTCCTCTTCAATCTAAACCTCCATGTCGACATTTAGCTGGCAACAAAAAAAATAACAAAAATAATTTAAAAAATACCATGCTTCCATAATCCATACTAATAATGAAACCAAGTAGATCCAACTAAAATTTAGGCCCCTAAGCTGATCCTTTAGAATAAGAGCCCATAAAAAAACAGATCCACGGCCCAAATAAGAGGATCCTGATCCAAAGAATTAGTGGCCCAAAGAAGTTTGAGCTGTTGGGCTTAGTGGGCTGCTAGTATCAATGGTATTATTTAAAACTAAATTTAGTAAATAACTTTTACATGTAAAAATGGGGAATTTACTGACTTAATAAATTTTAATCCAATATCAAACCTCGAGTCAGCTGAGGACTTGAAACGAAAAGACTTCAGTTTTGGAGAGTTGTACAAAACATCGGTTGCAGAAAGCATAAGATGTTTCTTTCCATTCATTTCGCTTAGCGAGAACGACTGTTTATCAAATGATCGAGAAAGATTAGTACAAACATCACAAGGAATATCTTGATTCTTCTAAAGACTTGAAATTAGAAAAGGACCTTTTCATCCCTGTCATCATCTTCCAAGTCTACGTACGATTTTCGAAGTTCCTTCATATTTTTGATATCTTCATGTGCTACCTGTGGATTCAAATTGTAACATCATATGATATACGTGTAACATACATCATAACGTAAAAATAAAAACAGAATAATATATAGAATGAGAACCAAAGTGTAATTTTCAAACTTGCATTTTTAATGGCTCGAAACTCAATGCCTTCAATATAGATGGCATCACTTTTGCAATAGTATCTTGAAAAACTCTCTAGTAGAAACTTGAAGGAAACATCTTTCTTTTGGTTCAAGAAACGGTACAATTTAATCATCATCCACTCATCGTCTCTCCTTGTTGCAAAATATGAATGTAAAGTTTCAGTCCCATTTGTGTACTTTAGGTTAACATACATACGTTCACGTGAAAATATTCTAGAATCACAAAATTTGAAGACCAAATAAATCCCATATACAACATCTGGAGATAAAAATTGGGTGTTTATCGTCATTTTGATCATTAAATTTGAAATATCCAACATCTTTGCCACTGTCCGAAACCTGTACATGTTATGAGCAATTAGTACTCTAAAACATTCTTTGTATTAGTGGAGACTATAGGTGTGAGGGAGAGGACCTTGATTTATGAATAGATCTCCACTTATGTGATCTATGGTTTTGATAAGAAAAAGCTGGTGATGTCGCTGATATCATTTTATTTGCTTCTCCGTTATCGCTTAGTATGAACCACTGATACACAAAACAAAACAAAACAAAACAAAACAAAACAAAACAAAGCAAAACAAAACAAGTTACAATTTATATAATGTAAAAATGCTTGTATGAGTTTTGTACTCACTTTGAGGATCTTATACTTTATAAGTGAATATTTATTATTAAGATTAAAAGATAATAAGATCAGTGATCTACGCCATGGAAATCAAATTGGATTTTATGTGTATTATATTATTAAGATTAAAAGATAATAAGATCACTGATCTAAGCCATGGAAATCAAATTGGATTTTGTGTGTATTATTAATTACCACTTTCTACCACTCATGACTTAGTGATCTAATGGTATGACGCTTGCCTCCTACAAATGTGGTGTGTGTTCAAATTCTTAAAAGTGCAAGGTTACGGGTATTTAGGTATAAGAAATTGTTGTTCAAAAAAAGTTTACCACTTTCTACCATAGGGCTTCTAGCTTAGTGGTATCAAAGTGGTACATAGTGATGTTTTCCTCAGGAGGTTAAAGGTTCGAGTAGGGTAAACCAGTGTGTAGATTTAGATGTAAAATTAGTAAATGTTTGAGTGTTAGCTTTACGAAAACCAAAAAATAACAATACCACTTTCTCCTTTGGAAGGATGATCCCATCGGAGAGCTTCTTGTAGAGATCCTTCTTCTTTTCGGTTTGGTACATTTCAGGGGTTTCTGAAGACCCAATTATTTCTTTGTAGTCTCTAGGGAGTTTGGCCTCCCATATTTCAAACTCCTCCTGTGTATTAATTGAACATTTAAATAAATAAAAATAAAGAAATTTCTCTTAGTTTGACATGGCTACTTCTTATTTTAAAAAGTAAATACTTGACATTTTTGAATAATATAAAAACTTACTTGAAATTCCAATGCTTTCTTAAGCTGTATTGCCACCTTATTGGCCTGTGGCCGTTCAAAGTCATCTTCATGCAGGCATTGAAAGGCAATATCTGCAAATGTAGTTAATGATTTTGGCACAACTTGTTCCTTTATATCCTTAAATACAATTTCATCAAGTTTTCCTTGTGTGTAGCAATGTTTAGCCAAAGGAACTAAAGACTGACTTTTGTCCTCACACCCCTCTACCCATGCCAACCTTCCACACAATATTTCAAATAAAACCACGCCAAACGAATATATATCAGATTTTTCGGTTAAGAAACCACGGTTGTACTGTGGGTCAAGGTAAGCATCATGGATGATATGTTCCATGCCCTGCTTCGATAGATATAATGAGCACAGCTCAAAATTAGAAATCTTTGCATCCCAATCATCATTTAGTAAAATGCCATGGCTTTTGATGTTCCTATGTACCACTTTCTTTAGTGTTACATCACCTCCATGAAGGAATTCCAATGCACTTGCAACATCAATGCATATTTGAAGCCTTTTCATCCATTTAAGAGTAGAATCTTTTAAATGTCTATCAAGAGTTCCTTTAGACATGTACTCGTAAACAATGATTTTCTCATTCATTTCATTACAGTAGCCTACAATACCAATAATGTTCATATGTTTACGTTTCAAAAGAATATCAAGTTCTGCCTGAAACTGGCCATCAAATTTGCCATTCCACCGCTTTGCAATCATGCTAGTATTAGCACCAGCACGTGGTAGTTCTCCTGTGTATGCCTCCCAACATCTTTCACTTCCAAACCAATTCTTTTCACTATACTTTTCCGTGGCCACCTCAATGTCTTTGAGTGAAATTTGTAGGTTTTTCATGAGGTTTTCCTGTGAATTGTGATTCTTTGACATCAAATAAACATCATAATAAAAATAATTACAATGCACAAAATCCGAAATGTGGAGAAAAGCATGGAAGAAAAAGCAGAAGCAAAGCAAAGCAAGTGAAGTGAAGGCAAATATTATTAGTATTGCCTATCACTATTATTGTTATTATCCGATTAGTTATAATGGGTGGGGTTCGGCTACAAATTCCAAATTTCCTAAAAAGTGTAAAAAGTCATAAAACGCTATAATTTCAACATAAAACACGCCTAAACCATGCAAATAACAGAGTGAAGATCACTAAAACACCATATTCAAACCATAATAGTCCATAAAAAGTTCAAATACACAATCGTAGAACTTTGAACGTAAAACACAACATGCTAATCAACATAAAACACAATAATGTTTGTCATTTGATAATGAGAGCCTTATCATCCAAAACACAAAACACAACCCACATATATGATGTTTTAGTAATCTTCATTTTGTTATTTGTGAGTTGGGCGTGTTTTATAGTTGACATTTTAATGTTTTATGACTTTTTACACTTTTTTAGGAAATTTAGACTTTGTATAGCCAACTCCTAGCCTAGTTATAATTTCATCTCTTATTTAATTAAATCAGTTTAGCATTTCATATATAGGTAAAAGTATTAATGTTATTTTAGGATTAGGTTTTATCTACAAATAGAGATAAGGAACCTGGTGTATATTAGGATTGGATATCTTCTATTACATTATTCTAGTGAAATAAAGTTGTTGCTTGATCTTATAATGTTCATATTAATTTGTATTTAATATCATAAGGAGAGTTAGCCTCTTGAACGTAAACCCACAGATCAACATCAATCTAGTTATTTTACAAGTGTCAAAGTCGGGTCTTAGGAGTATGACAGTTAACATGAATCTCACATTTCCATAAGATTAATAATGACCAAGCATAATACTTTCTACTAGTGATCAAGAATATGAAGAGAAAGAATGTATAGTGTGAAGATTTAACTTACTTGAAAGTTTAACGCTATCTCAAGTTCCTTGATGACGACTTTCATTGTAACTTCAGGTTCTACCAAACATTGATATGCGATTTTTAAAAATGTGTCCAAAGAATCTTGATTTGGTCCTATGTTTGAAGTAAGAATGACTTCATTACTTACTTCATTTAGTTTAGGATCTATCATACTCTTTATTGTTCCTTCATGAACATGGTGGCATGCAATGGCTGCAAGCCCTTGGTCATTTTCAGTTATATAAATTGGATCATATGCTGACCTCCAACAGAAGATCTCAAATAGTATAACTCCAAAAGAAAAAACATATGGTTGTTTTTTCATTGCACGTAGATTGTTTGATTCTGGATCCGAATAAACTCTTTTGCTAATCGGAATGTTCCCATCTTGAGTTGTTAAGTAATACGCAGGGATCCCATAGTAAGCAATCTTCGGCTCCCAGTTCCTGCCTATCAGAATGTTGGCACTCCATATGTCGTCGACTTTTACCCTTTGGTGGTTGTGTATCTTGGTGTGAAGGTGATCAATTCCACGTGCAACCGCAAGGCACATGTGTAGACGTTGCGTCCATGTAAGATTATTCATGTTATCAACACTTATCAAATAGTCGTCAAGGCTTTTATTAGAAGAATGCTCATAAACAAGAATCATTTCATCACCTTCATCACAAAAGCCAATAAGAGAGACAATGTTGGGATGCGTATAACTAGTCCGCATTTCAACTTCTGAAAAGAACTCCTCTTTTCCTTGTCCGCTTATTTTACTAACAATGCGTTTTATAGCTACAGTGATGCGTGTCTTTGGCAATTTACATGAATTATTCTCTTCAAATTCAAGCGAAGATTTATTGTCAGAAGCATCAATTTCTGCTTTGTACACCTTACCATATGGAAGCGATTCAATGCAGTATATTTCAGAAAACTTTTCAGTGGCCAATTCTATATCACTGAACCGAAACCTTGAGAGAACCATGGATTCCCCCTGCAACATTGTTTGTTAGTATGAAGGAGATGTTGTAGCCTATATGCATGCTAGTACGTTAATGAAATTAAAAAGGCAATTGTCATATGTTCATGTCCTATCAGAATTGCACGAAATCATATATATATAATTTAGGTTTTAGTATAAATGATGATAACAAACATATAAAAAAACAAAACTGATAATTGGTGCTAAAACTCAAGACAAGATGGTGATAGATTGCGATAAAATAATTGTTATCAAATAAAACATTAGAAACTCTTACAAAATTATGGATTGAGATTATATCATAGTATTACCACTCGTAATACATCCATAATTCTAAGAGAGGAATGAGTTATTTATGAGTTCATATATTATGTGTACTTTTGCACAAACAAAATACAAAAACAATGCTTTTTGAAATCGGAAATATAGGGATCACAAAGTATATACATCCATACTTGTGTACTTTTGTAAGAAAGTTAATAATTAGTACAATATTTACTAAAAGGGACCAAGATAAGAAGATAAATATTGCAATCTTTGTAACAAACTGACTTACTTGCAAGTTCAATGCATTATTAAGTTCCTTGATGACGACTTCCATTGTCGGACGCTTGGCTTGAGTTTCTGCCAAGCATTGATATGCGATTCTTGAAAATGCTTCAAAAGAATCTTGATTAGGTCCTCTATTCACAGTGATAAGATGTTCGTCATCTTCTTCTATCATTTTAGGATCTATCAATTCTTTTAACGTTCCCTCGTTGAAACGCCGCCTTGCAATCGGTGCTAGTCCTTTTTCATTTTCCCCCACATAAGTTGAATCATACGCCAACCTTCCAGATAGGATCTCAAATAAAACCACTCCAAAAGAGTATACATCAGATTCTTTTTTATATTTACAAGTAGTCAAATACTCTGGATCCATATAAAACTCTGTGCCTGCTATATGTTTTGTATATATAGTGCTTGCTTGTTGATCTGTATGGTGAAATTTGGAGAGCCCAAAATCAGCAACCTTTGCATTTAAATTTGCATCCAACAAAATGTTCTCGCTCTTTATGTCGCGATGTATTATCCTTGGTTTGCCCTCCATCTGGGTGTGAAGGTAATTAATTCCATGTGCAATATCAAGGCAAATTTGTAATCTTTTTTCCCAAGGAAATTTAATTGTTTTAGAAGTACTTCCCAAATAATCACTTAGACTTCCTTTAATAGCATACTCATACACAAGAATCATATCACGAGCTTCCGTACAAAAGCCTAGAAGAGAGACTATGTTTGGATGCTTACAACTTGAAAGCAGTTCAATTTCTGTTAAAAACCCTTGTTTACTGTTCTCGTCTTCCCAGTCAATGATGCATTTTATAGCTACAGTTCTTCTTCTCTTAGGCAGTTTATCTTTACATTTACCTTCCATCGATGAAAAATTTTCCATATCTAAAACATCAAGTTCCGCTTTGTACACTCTGCCGTACCCGCCAGCCCCTACATAATATGCTTCATCAAAACCACTTGTAGCCGACTTTATTTCGCTTAAAGGAATCTTCAACCATTCCATCTACAAAATTACATATGTTTATAACGTGGAGTGTATAGATAGCACCAAAAATAACAGATACTTGTTTAAGTTAAGTATTAATATAATGGTGATAGGGGGAGGTTCATTTGAGAATAAAATTTAATTGAGAAGAAAAAGAACGAAGGGTACAATTGTAAAATGTTAAGTAGTTTTTATTTCTTCTCATTTATTACTATCTTTAAATAATTAATTACTCATCAAGACTATTATTCTCTACACTAATTTTTTGCCTACACACATAAAAAGTTACCCTACACATTTCAAAATTTATACTACACATATTTAAATTTATCCTACACAGCTCGTAATTTATCCTACACACCTAGTAATTTGTCCTACACTCTAAATTCATTTTTTTATTTTTTTGAAAATATATATATTTTGAAAAGGAAAAATTACAAGTTTTGTCCTTTATCTTTATACCACTTTACAGGCGGTGTCCTTTACTAGGTATTTTATTGCAAGTTTAGTCCTTTACACCCAACCCAGTTAAAAAACCCTGTTAATCAATATCACTGAAAATGACAGCAACTTTTCGACCCCTCAGGGGCGAGGCTTTGTTTTTAGTAGATTAGGGTTTTCTATTCAGAAAGGGATGGCGGCGCAGTTTGTTGCTCGTCTACCTGCTATTCTTATGTAATTTTCCCTGGTGATTGAAATTCAAATAAAATAAAAAAAAATTTACAAAAAAATATATATATATATAAAATAAAAATATATATTACCTTTAAGAGATTTGATGATGTACCTTCATCTGCAAATCTTGATTGTTCCTTTATAACAAAGTATCGCAAAAAAAAGTCAATTAGCAAACAAAGGAGGTAAGAAAACAAACACCAAACAAATAATTAAAAAACTGAATGGTGATCTTACAAGATATTCATATGACCATTGAAGTTCCAACATGTCTTCGAGTTCTTTGACAATATGATCCATGGTTGGACGTTTCACAAGTTGTTCATTTAAGCAACTATACATTATTTTTATGAAGACGCTCCACGATTGTGTGTCCATTTGTTTCCTTAAATTTGGATCAATGATGTCATCAAGATCTTTCTTAACGCCATGGTCTCCGATCATTGGTTTCCTCCCACAAACGACTTCAAATAATAACACACCAAAAGAGTAAACATCATATTTGGGTGTCATATTTGTGTTGTTAAAGTAGCGAGAGAAGAGAAGACGATGCCTCAAACTTTGAGGATATTTTGTGGAAAGTTCAAAACCAAATATTTTTGGTTCCCAATCTTTGTCCAAAAATATTTTAGAGCTATTGATGTCACAGTGTATGACATCATAATGGAGGTAATTCAATGCACGTGCAACACCTAAACATATTTTTAGTCGTCGATACCATGTGAGATTTGGATCGCTTAGATGTTGATCTAGACTTCCATGAACGGCGTGTTCATATATGATGATCTTTTCATCGTTCTCATCACAAAACCCAACAAAAGAGATGATATTTTTATGCTCGAGACTAGAAAGCATTGAAATCTCCGTCTTTAATGCATCTCCTTGCCCATACTTACAATCAAACCTCCGCACAATAATATCCATCAATTTCGATTTCCCATACAACATGAGTCGTCCTTTGTACACCTTTCCTAATCCACCTATGAGATTTTCCTCAGAAAAATTGTTGGTGGCTAGTGATACCTCTTGAAGTCGGTATGCCTAATTAAGTAAAACAAAAGGAAAAAAAGTTTCTAATTGTTCAAGCTAAAAAATCATTCTTATTCAGCATTCCAATCATTACATGATGATAACGAAAGAGAAAAGCCAAGTCAAAATGGATTCTTCAAGGAAATTGAAAGGTTCAAGTAGACTTTGGAAGTGAGAGTGCAAAATAGAGACCTTGATAATTAATAATGGACAAATCTGTCTGAAGTCTCTCTGAAAGTGGGAACCCTCGTTATTTTATCTAGTCGGTATTACATTGTCAAAAAACATAGTGTGGGTAAATAATTTACTAACATAATTCATTGAGGATCACCGATGGAGGGTATCACCAGACGGAGAAAAAATTATTTGTGTATAGAGAAAAAACGAGATTAACTAACACACAAACAATTGTGTATAGAGAAAACACTCTTTGTATTGATTCTCCAAACAACTGAACTACAATAGAAAACTAACTTGCTCATATACAAGCCCTCACTTTAAGCAACAGATTAACTAATAAACATAACTAACTATTATTTATTTTTGCCCTTTCTACCCTCTGACTTCATATTATGATTATAACCATTTGATTTTAGACTTGATCCAACTTTCTCTTTTGGTCATAAAGAGTGATTGATAAAAAATCTACGAAAAAATAGCATGTTAGAAAAATATATGAGGTGAAAAATCATTTTGGTACATAAAAATTGTTATGGATAAATGTCATTCTTTGATCCCAACTACAGTAATTATACCTTAACTTCTAGTGGTTCCATCCATGATAATGTTCTTTAATGTGATAATAATCGCAATGACTCAAGGTAATATACTTATAGGCTACTAAGCAGATATACAAAAAAAGATGAAAGTTAGAAAAGAGTAGTCAAAGGATTGAAGGTCTTACCTTTAAGTGGATGGATGACGACGTACCTTCAATTGCAGCAGCAACTATTGATTGTTCCTTTATTATGAATAATCAAAATAATGAGAATTAAGTTAATAGATGAAAGGTAGAAAAGAGAAGTTAAAGGATTACATGTTTGTGTTGAAGTTCCAAGGCTTTCTCAAGTTTTGTGAGAAGTTGATTTGTATCTGGACGTTCTGATGGCCGCACCTTCAAGCAATCGTATGCCACTTCAGCGAAGATGTTTAGCGATTGCAAGTTCATTTGTCTTCGAAGATCCGGATCGATCAAATCATCCAGTTTTCCCTCTTCATAATGTGATCGGGCCAGTCGAGCAAAATACCAATTATCATTGTTTTGGATGGATGCTTCTCTCCCAAACAAGACTTCAAACAACAAGACACCAAAGGAGAAGATGTCTGATTTGTTAGTCAAAAAATTATGGGCGTTTTCATGCGCTGGGTCTAAATATTGTAAAGCACGGAGATATTTACTAGTGCTTTGAGGACCATCATGCTCATCAACAACAGCGAATGCAAAACCATGTAACTTGGGTTCCCAGTTGTGATCTAGTAAAATTTTGGAGCTCTTAAGATTACCATGTATGATGTTATAATCATGATGAAGGGATTTCAATGCATGTGCAACCCTCACACATATGTGCAATCTTCGCATCCAAGTGAGGATTAGGCCACTTAGATGTTTATTGAGGCTTTCATTAGCCTCATACGTGTGTATGATTAAAGTCTCATTTTCATTGCTAGAAATCTTTAAGATAGAGTTGATGTTCTTATGTTTAAGCCCTTTACAAAACATCAACTCGTTGAAAGTAAGGAATTGTTGTCGAGATTTACGTACAACAATATTGATCAATTCTCCTGATTGTAAGAGTTGTCCTTTGTAAACCTTACAATAGGTACCTTGTGTGAGGAGATTTTCATCAGCAAAGTTGTTGGTGGATGATTCTATCTCGGCATATGGGATATATAATGATGCCATATATTCATCCCAGGACATGACAGCTTGGTCCTTGGAAGATGAAGACATGATGTGTGTGGTGATCAAAGAGAGGGGGAAATTTGTAGGTTTTATGTGAAAACTAGAAAGGGGTATTGTTTGTTCCTTTTGGATTATCAATAAATCAAATCACATGGTTTCATTTCATGTGCTTCAGGTGTAAGAGGGGTTGCTGAGGAAAGTGAGAAAGGCACAAGGTCATATATAAGTGAACCATATATAAACAAATCTTCTTATACTTAATATCATATAATATGTCATTGTTCAAAAAAAAATACTTGATATTATAATACGTAAATGATTATTGACTTCAAATTGTTCAAAAAAATAACTTGATATTATAATATGTAAATGATTATTGACTTCAAATATATAATTAAGCAACTTGCAATGGCCTGTCAACATTCATTGCGCAAGACATGCATGTGTCATTGAATATATATATATTCTTTTATTACACAGCTCTTACTCTCTTAGACCATGTGTAGTGGTTAAACAAAATAATGCCCCCACCATGGGGCATTATTCGACACGTGTCAGTCCAGTCAGCATGGGACGTTATTGCAAAAGTGGCGTAGTGGGAATAATGTCTGATAATGCCCCTTCCAATCATTAAATAAAAACAAAAAAAAAGAAGAAAAAAAAGCAAACTATTTTCTCATTGGCCAGTCAAACCTTCCACAATCCATTTTAGGCGTTTTTATAAACACGCCAAACCATTTTTTTTTTCAAAAATAATGCCCTATAATGCCCTATGTAATGGGGGAGGGGGCGTTTTTTTTCAAAAATAATGCCCAATGCCCCACTACGGGTGGTATTTGGTTATCACAAGTATTAAATCTAAAACAATAAACTTAAACGTAATACACAAAGAAAATTTAAATATCAACTCTTTATTATTTCATATATTAAATTTGTGTGATTACATTTTGTCGGAATTACCAATCCAAGCACATACGAAAACCTTTTGCAATGCAAAAAGGTACTTTATTTGACTAAATATAGACTCAAGATATAAAAAACTATTCATCATCATTGTTGGTAGTCGAAGCAAAACCGAAAATCATAAAAATAAATATTGATACTCTAGTTAAAGAGTGAATTTGTTAATAGCAGGCAGGCGATAGAAGCTTTGGGGGATAACATGAATCGTATTCAAGGGTTGTACTGATCATTTTGTTTAGGTATGTTATCGGCACAAATTGGTATTAAATAAAAATGCAAAAACTATTTTATAAACCTTACACGTGGCATACCTAATTGAAACATAAAACTTTTTATTTCTGTTATTAATAAAAAAAAATATGTTTGTTTAATATAACAATAAGTATTATTATTTATTTTAAAATCAATAATTTAATAATTATAGTTAATTGATTCGAAAAAAAATCTAATGGTACGCAAGCAGAAAGATGCGCTGTTGACGGCCAAAGCGTTTACCAATTTCTTTAATTGAATTAAATGAATTATTTTATTTTGTTAGAGAGAAATCAAACACAATAAAAAATAAGTTAGCTGAGGTGGTGGAAGGTGTAGTCTTCTAGAGCTACAAGTAATGGCGAAGCTTAACATTCCGACCGGGGTCGAAAACGTATATACAGAGACGTCTCTGAGAATTCACGTACCCTGTTCGAGCTTGAAAAAATGTGTTCTTTCATAACGTTTTATAATTATTTAAAAAAATCACTTTAGTATTGGGCTTAGTAAACCTAATGTCAAGTGGGCTAAATTTTAAACCATAAAAATAATTTGTAAATAGGCCTATATTGGAATTGGTATGTGTTTACTATTTTAAACAAATAACATATACATATCGGATTTTTTTTAAATCGCGTGCCCCTCAAAATCACGGGCCTTGTGTGGAGGTCCTCCCCGCACACCTTCAAAGCCGCCACTGCGTATATACCTAAAAAAAATTATAAAACCAGGGGTCAAAGACGTATATACCTAAAAAATTCTATACGAAAACTACATACCAGACACTACTGCCCCCCCCCCCCCCCCCCCCGCGGGCCCTTCTATCTTGTGCCCATGGATACAAGTCTACAACTGCGATACTAAGATCATGATTCGTTAAAATTTGTTTAGTGAAAGAACTAGCCTATGAAGGAAAGGGTACAACAGACAGCTCTTCTTGTAGTATCTTTAGCTACATGATTAGACTTTAGAACAAACTATAGTTTTAGCGTAGGATGAGGATCAATGTTCAACATAGGTCTGTTAAAACAAAAACTAATAGTATGAGCTAAAATCATGAACAGTTTTAAGGTGTTATGTGCGTTGATTAAACACATAGCGACTATCAAATAAGTAAAACCAGTTTTAAGGAGTAGATGCGAACAAGCAATAAATATGTAGCTCTAGTAACAATAATGTAATCCTGAACACGATGAGAAACTAGTTACCAGTGTTGAACACGGATCCTCATCCAACGAGTAAAAAATCTAACACTAATGCTAGCTCGTCAGAATTTGCAAAAGATTAAAAAAATACCGATTGAGTAAAAAAAATTCTAAAAAAAAACGAAGAATCCGGTCAAGGGTAACCCCAAGTGCATTCAAACTAATCCATAATCCATGTTTTTAACTATTAGAATATATAAACTTGATTATATTATGTTTATTATGTGTATTATGTGTTATAACTTTAATGTACTTATATATGTGTGAATGTATCGAAAATATGAGAAGGGATATGTCACACATGACACACCGGTTCGAATGGTGGTTACTCCCGCCAAAAGTAACCGCCGATAACAACCGTCTCTCTCAATATGTATATAAACGTTTTGCCGGGAACATTACCGGTACCAAGATATTTTATAACAATATCCAAAACATTCTTCTATTCGTTTTGAGTGTGTGTTGTTTGTTCGATTAATTCATTATGAATCCACAACATGTTTATGGTGAATCAAGTTCTACAAACTATGTTTGTGATGAAGATAAACTTCCGCTGCCAACATGTGGTATCAAAGCCACTGCAGATTATGCAGGAGAAAGAGTTTACACATCTGCAACGGTTCTTCCGTGCAAACACTGTTCCGATGAACAACGTGAACGCTCGATGGCAAAGACAATCCAAAGAAGATGCTACTACTGCAATCAACCAGGACATCAAATTGCCTACTGCAAAGAAAAAGAAAATGATGAAGCAACTCTCTTGATCAGGCAAGCCATTGAAACCGGCATATAAAAACATGAAGAAGATGAAGTCCGAAACTCAGAATTCATCGTCGACGGCACAGATGGTGGCCTCTGGTCAGAAATTTGGTACGTAAACATGAATTTTAAGCGTCATTACTCCGGTAATTTAGATGTATTCAAGAGGATCAAGAATATGTTCGGTGTTGAAACAAACACCGGTGAGAATCATTTCTATTTTATTAGGGGTATAGGGACTGTGGATGTTGTATCAGGAAGTGAGAGATTTCGAATTCAAAGTGTTTACTAAACTCCCGAATTGGATAGAAATGTTCTCAGCGTTGATCAACTGGTAATTCAAGGTTTTACAGTGAAGTTTAATGGTGAAAGATGCAAACTTTTCCCTACTTTCAGTACACCCATTATGAATAAGAGAAATAACATAACTGGGTTAACTAGAGAAGATGAAATCGGTTCGAGAGAGAAACAGTCTATAATCGATAAAGAATCAAAACATGAAACTTTCAAATCTGATTACTTGAATGATTATTTCGAAAAATTGAATCTAACTTCCAACGAACCCGATTGGAATGTAATGATTCGGCAAGCAATGAAATTCAATGAATTTCAAGACTGTAAGGCCCTCTTAGACATGTTAGAAGATAGTGAGTATGTGATGAAATACAAGTACGAGATAGAAGTGAAATTCGAGGAGATGATCGACTGGTTTTTGAGAATAAAGATGGGAATTACTACGAGACCGATTCCGGTGTACATGGGTAACAACAAGAAGGTGAACCTGTTAGAACTTTACATGGTTGTAAAGAGAGAAGGAGGCCATAGAACTGTGACTTCAAATAATCTATGGGCAATGGTTTCGAAAGATATGGGTCATGATTATGAAGACGGAGATTACATGAGAATATTGGATATGCAGGGAATGAAGAAAAAGCTGTCGATAAAGGAAGAAGGACAATGAGCACAGGCTGCATTCCAGAAGATGATAGAGAGCACTACGCTCTATATGCTGGAAATGACTGGATGGGATTGAAGAAAGCACAAAAGAGGAGGAGGTTCGACTTCCGGCAGGATGAGAAGGCAGTGAACGAAGCAAATCGGAGCGTTTTAATGCACTCCCGCAAATATAATCCAGTTTAAGGGGGAGTATTAGAATATATAAACTTGATTATATTATGTTTATTATGTGTATTATGTGTTATAACTTTACTGTACTTATATATGTGTGAATGTATCGAAAATATGAGAAGGGATATGTCACACATGACACACCGGTTCGAATGGTGGTTACTCCCGCCAAAAGTAACCGCCGATAACAACCGTCTCTCTCAATATGTATATAAACGTTTTGCCGGGAACTTACCGGTACCAAGATATTTTATAACAATATCCAAAACATTCTTCTATTCGTTTTGAGTGTGTGTTGTTTGTTCGATGATTCATTATGAATCCACAACATGTTTATGGTGAATCAAGTTCTGCAAACTATCTTTGTGATGAAGATAAACTTCCGCTGCCAACATTAACTTTATATATAAAAAAAATAGATTACTATTATAACAACAAAATTCTAATCACTTAAGCTCATTAACTATTTACACACTTTTAATAAAGAGCAAGAAAGTGTTTGTGAGTCATGAACCGGACTCATTGTGCAAATGGGTCAGGTCAACCCTTTGACCTTATTGTTCAAATTTAAAAAAAAAGTTATTAAATAGGAATTGTAAAAACTGCATTTCTAAATAATGATTGAAAAATAAAAAGCAATTTAAAAGTTTTAACTATTCAGCTTGAAGAACTTCTAATGTGTTTAACCCCAGTTGACCACTTTGGCCCAGAATTTGACCCATTGGAGATAAAATACATACAGGGTTGAAACTACCAACTCTTCCAGACTATGTCTGTGAGATTTAATATGCCACTTACTTGCATGAAGAATGGTGAATCTTGAAACTAAAATGTTTCCTTGACCAGATTAATAGAGTAGATAATCTTTTGTTGATCCCTGACTAAAATGTTTTGGTCCCACTATTGTTAAGTTAAAACATGACAAACACAACACAACACAACACAACACAACACAAACTAAAATATAAACAGATGAGATATATGATAACTCTGATAGCTTTATTTAATGTTGTGTAATCCATCATCTTTTATAGATACTAGCATGGTTGTAAAACAAGGTTTCCAAAGCCGAATACTCTCCGAGTAGTCGCTACTAGGTAGACTGCCGAGTCGACTTTCTTTGACTCCGCCTAATTACTCGAAATCAGTCAAACGCGGTCAACCTCGGCCAAAATCGTATCTAGTAGGTCAACTTGGGCCGAGTTTGACTTAAAAAATAATAAAACATAATTTTTATGCCTATCATATTAAATAATTAATATCATTTTCACGTATTTTGTTCTAGATATTAGTAAATTTATGTTATTTGACATATATATAATTTCCAAAAACAAATTTCTTTATACTTTAACATGTCCGAGTACTTTCCAAGTACTCTCCGCCTAGGCCGAGTACTCTCAACTCCCCGGTCGACCGACTAGGTAGCGGCTAGCGACTTTTGCAACCATGGATACTAGAAAGGCTTTGATATGTAAATTGTAAACATATGTTAATGAACTAGACGGTAGCCTACACGATGCAGCGGAGATGACAATTTACATTGCGGTATTTGTTTGTGATAGTTCTCTTGTTCGTATAATATTTATTGTAACATCATTGCGGTGGATATACGTCATAAGTGAAGTCAGCGATCAATCCATTTCATTGTGGAGTGTTAGGTTCAGTCAGTTCGGCTATTATCCTCAACTGAAGTTCCAATCGAAGGTTAGTCTATTTTATTAACCAATCGGTTTCCGGTTAATCAGTTCGGTTTATTCGGTTAGATTGACGTTTTTTTTTTTTTTTGGTTCTTTTAATTCGGTTAATAGCCGAAACAACACTTGGGCTAAAACTTTTACTTAAATATACATGAAATTGATGTATAAATATATGAGATGGATGTATAAATACATGAAGTGGAACAATAGATACATGAAACGGAGGTATAAAATATGAAATACATAAATCGAAGGTATAAAAGCTAGAAATATATAACAATTTGAAAAGTTCAATTCGGTTAATTTTGGTTAAACGAAGGTACAAAAAAAAATGAATAGCCAGTTTTTTGTTCATTCGATTTTCAGCTAATTATTTTTAGTTAATTCAGTTTTTTGTTGATTTCGGTTTGGTTTCTTTTGTTTTACGTTAGGTTTCGGTTTACACTTTAGTTGTTGCTCACACCTGGACACTGTTAACCATGTAACATATCAATTTTTATAATTAAAAAATTATATATATATATAGTTATACTACACACAAATTAAAAATTAAAGAGAAGAAATGTTTGTTTTTATGGTGTAATTTTTTTTTTTTTAAAAGAGTAAATTGCCACAATCGTCCCTAAGGTTTAGGTTTGTTTGCCAGTTTCATCCAAAACGACTTTTTTGTACCAAATAGTCTTTCACCTTTGGCATTTTTTACCATTTTCATCTAAATCACTAACTTAGTTTATTTTTTCTGTTAAGTTGAAGGATATTTGGATGAAACTGGCAAATATAAAACCTCAGGGATGATTTTGGCAATTTACTTAAATACTTTTAATTTCTTTTATTTAATTAATTTGGTCACATATATATAAAACAGAATATACATGCAGTTTTTATAAAAAAAAAATTAATAGTTTCATCACATAATTTTTATAACTTTTCATCCAACCACTAACTCAGTTATTTTTTTTGGGAATTGGCCTGTAATAGTCTCACTTAGACCTTATTGGCCTTTAATAATCCCACCTCAGAATATTCCCCCCACCAGTCCCACCTTTCACCTATTTTTCCTACAATGGTCCCCCGTTAAAAAAACTTAACGGAGTTAAGCTTTTCTCCAAATTACAAATAGATTTTTTAGGGATTTTGATTAGAACGATGATACGAGTCCATTCATGTAAAACTTACTTCGAAATGGTGCTCCAAGTGACTTGATTTTGGTTAATTGGAAATTTAAACACCCGTATTGAAGCGCCGTTTTCATCGTTTGGAGCACCGTTTCGAGGCAAGTTTTACATCAATGAGCTCGTATCGTCGTTCTAATCAAAATCCCTAAAAAATCTATTTGTAATTTGGAGAAAAGCTTAACTCCGTTAAGTTTTTTTAACGGGGACTATTGTAGGAAAATATGTGAAATGTGAGACTGGTGAGGGGAATATTCTGAGGTGGGATTATTACAGACCAATTTCCCTATTTTTTTCTATTAAGGGGAAGGATCTTTTAAATTTTATAAAGTAAGACAAAAATTAATTTCCAATTTTTTATATACATCAGTTTTATAAAAATAAAATCTACTTCAACCTCTAAATTTTATAAAACTAAAATGCTAGGGACCTTATAGAAAAAATGTCAGATAAACAAATCTTATCATATGTACCAAGTTTGTAATTCATCTTCTACTCTTTTAAATTCACTCCTAACAAAAAAACAGAAGCCACCCCCCCCCCCCCCCTTATCAAACAACGTATCGTTACCAAACCCTAAAATTAACCACCAAATAGTAAGTATAATGCCATGAACCAAAAGTTTCTTTACTCAAACCACTCAGAATAAATATTAGTTAGTTACCCTCATAATCTTAATTAGATAAATATTTTATTTCTGTCAACATATTTCTTAGGTGCTCTACACATTTAAAAATATGTAACGTTTTATAATTTTTTTCTATCTCTACACTTGATTAAATACTAAAAGTTGTAATCGATTGTTATGTGTTGTACATCATTGATATTTATTTTATATATCGTTTTCTCTTTATAAAACCGATCTATATAAAAAAGCAGGATATTAATTTCTGGCTTAATTTATAAAAGAGTAAATTGCCATTTTCGCCCCTGAGGTTTGGGCACATTTGCCATTTTAGTCCAAAATGACACTTTGGTACCATTTTGCCCCCCACGTTTGTAACTTTTTGCCATTTTCGTCCAAATGGCTCAAAAAGTTACTTTATTTTTGGACGAAAATGGCAAAAAGTTACAAACGTGGGGGGCAAAATGGTACCAAAGTGTCATTATTTGGACGAAAATGGCAAAAAGTTACAAACGTGGGGGGCAAAATGGTACCAAAGTGTCATTTTGGACTAAAATGGCAAATGTGCCCAAACCTCAGGGGAGAAAATGGCAATTAACTCTTTATAAAATTTAAAACATCCTTTACCTTAACAGATTAAATAAAACTGAGTTAGGGGTTTGGATGAAAATTTATAAAAATTATGTAACAAAACTATTAATTTTTTTTTATAAAAACTGCATGTATATCCTGTTTTATATATATGTGATAAAATTAATTAAATAAAAGTAATTAAAAAGAGTTTGAGTAAATTGCCAAAATCATCCTTGAGGTTTTATATTTGCAAGTTTCATCCAAATATCCTTCAACTTAACATAAAAAGTAAACTAAGTTAGTGATTTGGATAAAAATGGCAAAAAAAATACCAAAGGTGAAGGGCTGTTTGGCACAAAAAAAGTCATTTTGGATGAAACGGGCAAACGGGCCTAAACCTCAGGGACAATTTTGGCAATTTACTCAAAAAAAAATATTAAGTTACGAAAAAAAATTATGGTCGTTTAAAAATCATGGGGTAATTAGTTTTTTTATAGGGGGAATAAAGTGTAACTATTAACTAATTATCTATAATTTGGTAAAAAAAATAAGGGAATTAAAGTGTATTTAAGATGAGGGGATTAAAGTTTAATTATTGTTGGAAGAGTAAATTACAAGTTTTATCCTTTATGTTTACATCAAATTGCAGGCGCTGTCCTTTTGGCCAAAAGTTTACAGACGGTGTCCTTAACCTTTCAAAATCTTGCACGTTTTGTCCTTTAGGCCAAACCTTGTTAGAAATCTCAGTTAAAAATTGTCATGTGCAACGCACATGAGGGTAAAATGGTAATTTCCCTCTCAACCCTTTGAAACTCAACACTCACTCCATCATCTTCCCCAAACTTCTAGCGTTTAAACCGCCTGCAACTCCAACCACCAATGGCCGCTTCAACCGTCCACATCAATCCTCTTGAAGGTGCTCCACCTATCATTGAACCACCGTCACCCTCATCTACCGTCTCACACACCACCACGGATGAATCGATTGCAGGACACCAGCCCCCTTAATCATCTTCATCAATGTCAAATATATCAATCTTACTAAAAACACATCCAGAACACACCATATATCAATCTTAATGAAAACCATGGTTGTAAAACAAGGTCTCCAAGGCCGAGTATTCCCCGAGTACTCGCTACAAGGTAGGCTGCCGAGGCGACTTTCTTCAACTCCGACTAATTGCTCGGAATCGATCAAATGCGGTCAACATCAGCCAAAATCGGATCTAGTAGGTCAACTCCGGTCGAGTTTGACTTAAAATAAAATAAACCATAATTTCTATGCCTATAATATTAAATAATGAATATCAATTTCACGTATTTTGTTATAAATATTAGTAAATTTATGTTATTTAACATATATTTAACTAGGTTAATGCCCGCGTAATACGCGGGCTTCCACCAAAACCATATTATTTACTTTGAATACAAATGTTGTGTACAAATACATACATTGGAAGGAAAAACAGACAACTTATCAAATGCCGAAAATAACGTCATATAATGCAAAAAAATGTAATAACTTGAAATTGAAAACCATAACGAATGTGAAAAACCAACAAAACCATATAAAAAGTTAATATCTGCCATATGAAAGACAAAAAACATGACCTAAATGTAATATAACTAATGACTACGCCTAACGTAAGGTACAACCAGTTCAACACTCAACACCTGGTCATTCTCATCAAAAGAATAATGAACCCTGTCACGGTCGTTAATTCGAGCTGCTTTCATAAACTTCTTCCACCTGGTTAACGCGTATCGAAAACCTCCGTCGCTTTTTTTTTCACGTCTGGTACCGTTAGTAAATTGTCGAGGGGGATCGAGATGCATAAGCCTAACGGTGATATCTTTTAAACCTTCATCAAGTCTAGCCATCCGTGATACAGGATCAGGAATCCTCTGTATTGTTGTAAAAATACAATTAATAATACATATGAAACTAAAAGAAGAATGTTTATTAAGTAACAAAAAATTGTAACACATGTTTTTTAGCGGTTTGTAAAATGATATTCAACTTACAAAATAACGTTCACAAGCCATACGAACAAAACGACGAACACCACCAGTTATTTGTTCATCAACTTCATTTTCAGCATCGATAGGTGCAACGTCAGACTGCAAAATAAATATATAAAATGTATTCCATTAACATATATAAAATATATATTTAAGTACCAAAATGTAACTTACCTCATCGACATCTTCATCAGGAAAATTGATTTCAACACCGTTTTTTTCAAAAAATTTTAAATGGAAAAAATTACCAAAAGCTTTTGTAAATAACAAAAAACAACCAGCCTTCAACTGCAACTTACTGACAATTACGTCAATACCAACGGTAAAACCGACTTTACCGTCAGAGGTTTCAATGGCAACATTAAAAGTTTTGTTATCTATAAGTACAGTACAGATTACATCATTTGATGAATAATCATAAACTTTTGGCAGGATACATTCAGGAATGACCTGTGGTAATGATCAAAAAAGGAAAAAAAAACAAATTAGTTTTAATATAAGTAGACTAATACATCAACACATTAAGAAAAATAAAAAATAGAATTTATCTTACATAAAAATGAGATGATGGAGGGAGCAGATACGTCCAGAAAGAGCCACGACTAACCCCATCAACGAAATATGTTAATTTAAACGTAGTAGAATCTACAGGATTAAATACTACCAAAAAGCCTTTGGTTAGTTGCAAATGTTCTACAACATTGGACCAACCATGAAAAAAGAATAACTTTCCTTTATCAGCGCTTAAAGAAACATCAAATTGTCGGCCATCTTCAATGTGTATAATAACATTTGTAGGGCCTTTATCTACACCCCATAGTTTGACCGCAGCGTCATCTGGAATGGACTAATAAAACAAACAATTGCAAAATTTATTATAATTACAGTGAAAATATATAAAGTATGCAATAATAAAAAACTGTATTTAATACTAAGAAAATAAAAGAACAAAAAATAACTTATGTAATAAATTATCATTTACCAGAATAACTTCATCTGCTACATTCATTAGCCTACAGAACCAGGGTCCTCTGAACCTGATTTAAAATTTTCGATATTAATAAAGTGTAAAATGTTAATGTTAGTGTGAGAAAAAAAAACAAAAACATGAAAAAAAAAACACAGATACTACATATGAAATGTAAAATATACTAACAAAATGAACAAAAAATACCTTGATGAACTTTCTGCCATATGAAATACCTACAAAAACTGGTTACATAAACAAACCACATCAGATCAATTATTAACAAAATTATAAATAACATAAAAAACAATGTGAACGACATGTTATAATAACAATCCATATATAACAAACCTCATCAAAAGTATCTGTTGTTCCAAAATCTATAATCAATGGAGGCAACCGATGATATAACCATTATGATACATCATAATAAAAAAACGTGTAGCCAAATAATTTACACTGACAATTAAGAAAATTTAAAACCCCTTAAAATATATATAACTATTACCCTATAATAAAAAATAGATACAGTGACCTCAAAAGTTAATATATTACCTAAACATCTGATATAAAAACAAAATCATAATAATTTCCATGACGATCAGAATCAGGCTTTGTATAACATAAATTTTAATCAATAAATCAGACTAAAAAAATCATATAAACGGAATCATATAAAAAAATCATAAACAAAAAATATTCAATAACAATACGAATCAGGGTTTTCAATGACATTCACAAACTTATTAACAATTCCAATCCAATAAAAGTTATTTTACATAACTTCAAATAGAACTTATGAAACATATTAATAACAATCGGATCATGGGTTGCGGGTAAACATTGTAGAATAAATATACATTACAAATAAAAAGTATTCTGAATGAAAATCGGTTTTTGGTTTTGCAGAATTAATTATTCGTTAAGAAAACCATAATCTTAAAACCCAAAAAATGAACATATTTTTAAATACCAATTGGATTTAGGGTTAAATAAAAAAAAATTAAACACATTAAATAAAAGGAGAAACACATGAATAATGATTAAAGAAGGAATTTAAGAAAAACAACTTACAGATTTGTAGAGGGATATGTGAAATTCAGAAATCGATTCAAGAAAAAGTAGATGTAGATGAACACAGTAAAGAATGTGAAAAAATCTATATATGTAGATCTACTGAATAAGTTTGTTCTTATATGGAAACCCAAGGTATTCTTGGAAGAAGATTGGAGTGAAGTTGAATTCAAAGTTTTGAACCACAACTACAAAGAAGTAACTAAATTTTTTTAAAAATATAACGGCAATCTAATTATAGAAAAAATGTATAATTACAGAAACATACTTATAATATCAAATTGATAAATTAAGCATAAAAACATTACTCTTTTTATAGAAAAAAAAACGTTTTTAAAAATAAATTAAATTTCATAAATTAAGTAAACTGCAATAAATATGGTCGTAACTACAAAAATCAATAAAAATCAAAAACTTTATTTTGTTTGAAAAAAACATTCAGAATATATTATTAAGTAAAAAAATGAACAAAAAGCATAAATAAAATTATATATGACAAACATTAAAAAAATAAATAAAAGTATAAGATTTAACTAACCTCTGTTGCTTGACGAATGGTGGGATTCCGCTCGTTATGACGGAGTTAGGGATTCACATGAAAAAAAAGCAACAAAAATTAGTAACTGCGATAAATATGGTCGGATCTACAAAAATCAATAAAAATCAAAAACTTTATTTTGTTTCAAACAAAAATCATATCTCCATCCATAAGTATTCATATATCCTTCCAACTCTCTCTTTCTTCTCTATTAAATATCACAAAGATCCAACTATGTATTTCTTGTATATTCATGTTGAAGTTGCAAAACATTTATATTTTCAGACTGTCAGGCTCAGATTATGAAAAAAAGATGACAACACCATGGCTGCAAGAGAGGTTGCATGAACAACTGCCATCCTACAACCTTGCCATACCATAATGCTATCTTCATTCAATTTTCAATCAAATATACAAAATCATCATAGCCTTATGTTCAAAGGATATGTCCAAAGCACTTTCAATTCATTTTTATTCACCTTCACAGTCAACACTAAATGATTTGCTCAAGTATTTCAAATGATTTCTCAAAGTCAAACCTCACTTATTCGGACAGACGTCTGCTTAATCATAGTTTTAGTCTCAGATGTGTAAATCCTAATTGAATAATCATGTAACAACACATACAGGGTCAGTCAACACAGTTGTGATGATACAGGTTCAGGTAACAAAAAGAAACCCTCTGTTGTAGAAGCAACCAGTGATAGAGTTTTGATGGAATTTTTAAGAGGGGTCGGTGACATTGTCGATGAGTGTAAGAAAATGCTATCACTTAGCATTTCCTGACACTCCTCGACAACATCACCGACCCCTCCATGTTTCAGGCAAAACACTCTCACTGGTTGCTTCTTCAACAGAGGGTTTCTCCTTATTACCTTGAACATGTATCATCTAAACTGTCTTTGACACATCCTTTGTGTCTTCCTCTCTTCATTAATAGCTAAAAACATGACACGTAGGCAAATAGAGGTGATCCTGTAATCTCCCTTAATAGATAGTATAGATTCTGAAAACACTACATGTAATCAAAATACACGAATTAGATCTCTAATTTATAAAATTAAGCAAATTATTACAAAAATGTAGTAAAATTATATAAAACATATCAAGGCAAAAAGGCACTAAATAGCCACATTCAGTCCTAATTAAAGATATCAGTTATTCAAAATCTTCATAACCAACTATAGATGATTGAAGGAAAAAAATGATTTATAAGTGAATAAATTGAATGGATTAAGTGAATATATTTACAAATTTCGTTTAATTATTTTTTTCAAGTTGAAATATCAGTTGAGTAATATAAAAATATGTTACCTAAGTTAAGAAATAACTATTTTTAGAAATGGATTGACATTTCTAAAAAAAATACAAATGTCAAAAAGATTAGGCACCAACTTTTTTCGTATATTTAAAAGGAATGCATAAAAAACAACACAAAATGAAATACCACCCTAAGTAAATTACCATATGTTTCACATATTAAAAAGGTAAACTCAAACCGTAAAACAAAGAAAATTCAGGTTTTTGACCAACCCAAGAAAATAAAAAAATGCCATATAATTTAGCATACGGTTGTTTAGTTTTAATGGTAATATATATGTAGTTAATTTACGATTTTCTTTTACTAAACTTAATTGTTTAAATACAAAATATTATATGTCAGCAACGATTTTATAAAATTTATATATATAAGATTGAAAATTTGTTTTTAATTTCCAAATTTAAATAAAAAAACGTTAATAATGTTGATTATAATAAAAAAAAACCAATTTGATATAAATAATTAATTAAAATGTATGTTAAAAAAGATTTCAATTATTTCAGTGAACAAACTTTAGTTTATTCAATGAAGATAGTACCATATTTAGAATAAAATTTCCATGTGTAGATATTAAATGAAGATTAAGAAAACTCTAAATTGATTAAAATGGAACGGTTTTATTAAAAAATTAATTATAGTCAGTTATACAATTTAAAAAAGGAAACAAAAGCATATTAAATTTTTGTTTTACGTAAATCTTTATAAAACGGACGGTTTATTATAATAATATTTAATGTTAAAATAATAGATTTGGCACTAATCAAACAATGTACTTAAATGATGTTTAATATGATGAATACTTAAATTGATTCCTAAATTAAGATACATACAATTATGAAGCACTAATTATTTACCACAAACATGTAGCAATACCAATAACATTAACGTCTACCAATATATATTCAAATATGTTCAAAGACTAAGCAATCATCGGCCACACATATAAACGGCCCAAAAAAAGTGTCAGCAACATATACCATCACATATGTTTAACGTAACAACCACAACAAAAAACTACCATTCAATGTATACTAACACCACACCTTGTAAAAACTACCAAAACATACCATGTACCGTCACCAAGTCAGTTATAAAGCAACATACCTTTACTTTTAACAAATACCATATGAAACGAAGAACCGTATACCAACCGTTTGTCTCTAACAAACTCCCTCATACCGGTCACATTGAATCGCGGACAGCCTTGCGAGAACTCCTTACCAATAGACACATCCCAAGTTCGACCAGCGCTGTCCCTGATGATCAAAGCCATCTTTCGATCTAAACCATGAGTTTGAGCCCACTTCTTCTTCAAACGCTACAGATGATAATATAAATGTTAATAATACATACCTAAAAAAACTGCTTTTCCTACAACTAATGATTTAAACTGGATTCACTTAACATAGTTTAATGGTATGAAGAAGTAAATAATACAAACTTACGTAATGATTGTCAACAACAAAAGTAACCGGTACTTCGTCATCAACACTCTCTTCAAATACAGGTGCAGCAACCGCATCAGGCACCTCATCATCAGACACTTCAATAAAGGCATCACTTGGTTGTTTTTTGATAACAGAAACTTCAGGCGGGTAAGTTAGAAGGGCAGGCTTACAACAAAAAACACTCAAATCAAACGTATTACGATCAATCATTTCAAATACCAACAAATGATCATCAGTTATCGACATATCCTCCTTGATCCGACTCCAACCTGTGGTAATGTAAATGTTATGGTCTAAAATTTCCATCCGAACAACCCATTTACGATTTCCAGCAGAACGAATCAAAACCGGATTTGAAGGACAGATATTCAGCATAGAGTGATGAACAAACAACCTGTTCACATACTACACAAAGAATAAAACAGTATCAGGATCAATGGTATAGCCGAAATAGAAAAAAATGAACGAACGCAAGGATAAAATAATTTAAAAACGTATAACTTCAATTACCATGCAGTCGTCTCGGTCACTAAAATCATTTTTAGGTTTGTAGTAGAAGTACTTAGATGGTGCTAGAGAAATGTCTTGATAAAAGTGGAATAGGCGGAACAAAGATAAAGTTTCGTCATACTGACAAACAACCCACGAATCATCCGGTAATTTCAATGATGTGATAACATCAAACCAGCCATTGTAAAAAAAAAAGTCGCCTGCAAGTTTAAACACTTTGACTTGAAAGGTACTCCCATCAAGGGTCCTGATGATTGCATTTTTCTCTGGATAACCAAACTTCGTAATCCAGTCACCATACTCAGCAGGAAGTTTCTGCAAAGGAAAATATAAGTATCGTTAAATGAATTTATAATAACAGTTATCACAATGTGTTATATTAAAACATCTTAATTTTTTTTTTCTTTAAATGATTATAACTTCAACACTCACCAACGATTTTCTGTCGCACTTCCGCACATGCGCTGCGAATCCGTACACCATATCGCTTCCAAATTTGTTGTCTTTCACAACCCCAAATTGTATATCATAACAGGTACATGTAACAAATATAGAGTTCAAATAAGAGGCTTGTAATAGAATGTGCAATAAAATAATCAAATCACATATTTAACAATCCGATATGAAAACCCAAAACGTTTTTACTCATTGTTTGAACAGTTTAGAAGAGTTGCAAATTTCTTTTTTTTTTGTGACTGCTGTTATGTCCTTTACAGAGCTTGCTTATATGGTTAAAGAAGGTATTGAAGATTGGAAATAGAAGTAACAGCAGGTTTGTAATTTGTTAGATCCATTTTATAAAGTTTCAATCTTTAGTTCTTGTCACTTTCCAACATATAACAGTAGATGAAAACTGTAATTAGAACCCTAATACACCAAAAACTTAAAACGTACAATTTATCATCAAGGTAAATCTGAGGAACAGAATTGAACAAATCAACATATTCAAATGAAAAACCCTAATACACAAAACATATATACACCAACTTAAAAATCGGGGATTCTAAACCCTAACTAACCCACAAAACTTATTTAAGAAATCGATATTAAAATCACATAAACAAACAACATGATATCGGGTTTTAAAACCCTAAGAAAAAAGGAATAATCTAATCGATCATCAAATCATGTACAATAAATTCATACATCATCACATAACAGACAATACATCACAAATCAAAGTAAAACAAACCATTCAAACAGAATCGATCAATAAGATGATGAAGAAATTATCGGAATCATTACCGTCGATGATGATCACTGTTGAATATTTGAAGATTGATTAAACCTCGGTTCACAGGATCGATTGAGAGCGCAAGAACCAGAATCGCCGATTAGGGTTTTTTTGAAACGGTTTGGGATAATGAGAGAGAGAGATGAGAGAGCCTTTTATATAGATCCGAATTCAAAGTATAGGATGACCCGAAATCAAACGGATCCCGCGTCCAATTGAATCCCAATCCGTGAGGTATGCCACTTGTCACATTATTAGCCTTTAGCCATGTCATTGCTTATGTGGATGCTTAGGTGGCTTGCTCCATTGGGTGACATGTGTCCCCCAATGGTTTGCTTTATTAGAGATATAGATTTTCATAAACTAATTTCTTTATAATTTGGCATGTCCGAGTACTCCTCGTGTACTCTCCACCTAGGCCGAGTACTCTGAACTCCCTGGTCGACCGACTAGGGAGCGCCTAGCGACTTTTGAAACCATGATGAAAACACATCAAAAACAGGTGGTGTGCATTCAACAGAGTAAGCAAAACAATTACCGTCTGGATGAATCCATTGCAGGACACCAGTAGTAGATGGCTATAAAAATATCATCCGTCAAAACCCCTGTCGAACCTCCTGAAAACCATCGAGCAGGTGAAGTCCGATGGGGGTATGGTTTTTCTGAAGCATGGTCGTTGGATGGGTGAAGTCCGGCGAGGTTACCGTCATCGGAAAAGCATGAGCGTCACCGTCATCGGCGAGCACTATCACTGTCGAGCACCTTCAATTTGGGGAAGCGGCCATTGGTGGTTGGAGTTACAGGCGGCTTAAACCCTGGAAATTTGGAGAACATGATGGAGTGAGTGTTGAGTTTGAAAGGGTTGAGAAGGAAATTACCATTTTACCCTCATGTGCAATGCATAAGACAGTTTTTAACTGAGATTTCTAACCAGGTTTGGCCTAAAGGACAAAACGTGCAAGATTTTGAAAGGTTAAGGACACCGCCTGTAAACTTTTCGCCAAAAGAACGGCGCCTGCAATTTGATGTAAACATAAAGGACAAAACTTGTAATTTACTCTTATTTGAAAGACTAATATACTCTCGTTTTAGGTTTTACATTATACATTAAACAAAAAAAAATTCTTAACTTTTGGGTATCTTATAATGATAGCCAAAGTTATCTTAAATTTCAAAGTCATTCTTTCATAAAAATACTTTCATGAATCTTAAACTTTTAACTTCCAAAAATATGCAAATCTCCCACCTAAAACAATCCACAAAACAAAATCTCAACTTGAGACTTGTATGTTTATATAATCAACTCCATTATAATAACAATAATAGAACCCAAAAAAATTTAGTTCCTATAGTCAAAAGCAAAGTCCGCTATCAAACTAACGACATTGGTGTCTCCTTAACTTACACAAACTTTAGCACCTAACTCCCACAAACTTTGATTAGTAAAACTATAGTAGTGGGATAAAGATTTAACCCCATTTTTGTATAACTAAAAGTCAACAAGTGACGTACTACTCCAAAACAATGACACCAGGTTCGTCACTAGACTTATCTTGATGACCATCAGCGTCTTCCATCGCCACGTCAGCATTTGCAGCCCCGTTGACTGGACCTGATTCATGCTGATGTGGACTTGAACTTGCCACATCACCGTTACTCTTCTCACTTTCAGTCACAGGAGAGACGATTTTGGTGATTTTTTCATGTATTGCTACCAGTGGTTGAAGATTCTTTTTAAGCTTTAAATCTGCAGGCTTCTTCGCCAAATATGTCTCTACCGCATCAGCAGCATTTTCCCCTACCACCGTGCACATCTGCACAAATCATAAGTTTAATACATAATTAATATATTAAATAAGATTACATCAATATAACCGACAATATTAATTAGTAACCTCGTTATAAAGGCGGGGCATTGCCAAACGATCCGGTTTATCATCACAAGCAGCTGCCGATATTTCTTCTTCAGCTGTACAAAAAATCAAGCACTTAGTCCATGTAAGCATTGATGATACTTCAAGAAATAAGTAATATAATGTAATGCATTGCCATCAAATTATTTTAGATTATTATATATAGACGCTTACAGATAACTTCGATTTGAGGCAATTGACTGGTCAACTGGGACAAAGTTCCGTTTTGACTTGCAGTCGGTCTGTCTACAACCTTTTGTTCAGTCTCCATATCACTTCGAATCCCGTTAGGTTTTTCATCACCCTATAAATAGATACATTTTCTTTTACGATATATAACTATAATAAATAAAAACTTCAATAATAAGAGGAAACGTATACTTACTACATGTGTGATCAGTAGGTTCAAAGCAAAAAGAATTTGATCCAAAAAAACGTGTAATAAAGAAACAAAACGTGTAATAAGCCCGACTTACGTAGAATTCTTTTTGGTATTCTGCATTAAGTCCTTTTTCGAGAAGTTGGACCCGTTTTTTGACAAACTCGACCACTCTTCTTTGCATTTCTCGGAAGTGATACAATGCGTTATTTGAAGCAGCAGAATCTTGTGGTTGACCACCAGGAGCCACAGTTTGACCGTCAAGACTTCCGCCAGCAGGGGGCGGGGCCGCTCCCGGAACACTGAGATTTGCAGTGGGAAGATGCAACTCTTGACAGATCACTTCCGGAATCCGCAAGTCCTTGTCATCAACAATAGCTTGCCGTCTTCCATAACCGTGCCTTCATATAAGATAATTAAATAATAAATAAGAAAAAATATGATAATAATAAATGAAACAAAAGAGTAAAATACCATTTTCGTCCCTGAGGTTTGGCTACTTTTGCGACTTTCGTCCAAAGGTTTGTTTTTCCGTATCTGGATCCAAAAGGTTTGAAATCTTGTCATTTTCATCTGACTCGTTAACTCCATTTTTTAACGTTAACTCGTTAAGCCATGGGTATTTCCGTCTTTTTAGACATTAAAAAATGTCTAAAAACGCCCCTCATTTAACAGAGAAAAGTGGCTGGAGTTAACGAGTCGGGTGAAAATGACAAGATTTCAAATCTTTTGGATCCAGATTCGGAAAAACAAACTTTTGGATGAAAGTCGCAAAGTGGCCAAACCTCAAGGACGAAAACTCGAAATAAAATTAATGTAAAGATTTATGAAAAGGTTACTTTAACACAGCACGGAGTAGGGTTCGATCATGTTCATCCTTCCAGTGTTTCAATCCTCTTAATCCCGGATACCGATATATGATGTCATCCGCAAATAGCGGAGCAGATGGATTCTCTGAAGAAGATTTCACCTGAAAAGTTACGGTAACAAAAAAAGTTAAATAAAATAATGACATTAAATTACATGAAAATCACATGGATGGAACTTACTTTATCTCTTACAAGAAGCAAGACTGCAATTCTGACAAGTACGTCCTCAATTCTTAGCCCTTCTTTTGGAACACCGTCTGCGTTAAAAATATTACATATTAGATAAATAATTAATTTACTCGATAACAAGACTTTATAGAGACAAGAAAGTAACCTGAAAACGTTGCGGCATTGGCAATATCTTCTGAAATGTGTGACAGGAACAGAGTTCCATAACTGCAGGTCCATAATAAACCAAAAAAAAAAATAGAAAATAATCATTTTTAATATTTTAATCTGCCGATAAAAACTTGTGATAAATCTAAGGTTTTGCACAAAATCACGGATTCTCGTCAATATTTGATATTTTTCAATTATTTACTTTTTCTGTTCATTCACCATTATATTTCCCCCAAATATCAGCATCTCCAAACAAACGCTAATCCTATTAATGAACATAGACACATAAACGACAATAAAGAAAGGCAAATATATGAAGAAAAAAAAAATACTAGATAAGTCAAGAAACAGAAGACTATATTTTGGTTTCAGAGTTCAAATTGAGCGACACTTTTAGCTTTACAGACTTGAAATATTATGATATAATATATAACTAGTAGGTTACCACCCGCACTCCGCAGCAAGTTCGAAACGTAGATAAAAATAGGCAAATCGCAAAAGGACATTCTATGTGACGATGAAAAAACAACGCCACGGCGGTATATTCGAAAGTCACGAAAAAGTTCTCGGTCCAGTTCGTTACGGTATCGGCAAAAACGAATACCCGGGCGGGTTCGGAACGTAGTTAGGATAACTTACTTACGACGGTACATACAAAACTCAGGAAAACATTGTGTTTAGAAAAAAACTAAAAAGAAACGACCAAAAATAAATAACATAGGAAAGAAAAAAAACTAAAAGTTTAGAGTCTACATAGTAATTGCTATAAAGTTAAAGGAGAAAAACTAAAGCTGAGGGTCTAAATAGTAATTATCATAAAGTGTAAAGGAAAGAAAAGAAAATTAAAGTTGAGGGTCTAAAGAGTAATTAAAATAAAGTGTAAGCAAAGAAAAACTTTATTAGAGTTGAAGGGCTAAACATGTCATTATCAAAGTTGAGGCGTCTAAGTGTAAAGGAAAGAGAAACCTTATTATAGTTGTGGGCTAAACATGTTATTACCAAAGTTGAGGGGCTAAAGTTGTCTTGATCAAAGTTGGGGCGCTAAAGTTGTCTTGATGTGACAACTTAGCCTTTTAATATATATGATAATGATAATGCTATAGTTTATGTGCCTCAACTTTAACCTACAATTAGAACAATTCTATTAACCTTAGGGTGTAGGGAGTGGTTAGACACTTGAAAGTGGTAAACTTCAAAATCAACCAATGAGAGTGTGCCACGTCATTCAGTCAAAAGTGTTTAAACTATGCTGAAAAGTGTTGGCAATGGTTAGACACTTTCTGAAGTGGTAAACTTATTTTTTTTAAACTAGTATATTTAATATTTAAAATAATAAATGTAGAATAAACTAAGAATAATATTACATTAAATTAAAAACATTAAAATTACATTAAATTAAAAAAAATTACATTAAATGGAAATAAATTAAACTAGTCTTCGTCGGAATCGACTAAAAGGTGAGGTAAATCTTGACTTGCGAGATGATTCGTGAGATCGTGTTTTAGTCTCCAATGCGTGTCATCATCCATCAACTCGTCCAACACCGTATCGTCTAGAGCGGGCTTGACCGGAGGATCCCGAATGTGTACCGGTGATATCGCGTTTCCGTCGTCTTTTAAAATCATGTTGTTTAAAATAATACACGTGTACACAACACTCCTAATTTTTCTAACGGTTCTTGCTCGCATCGGCCGACTCAATATACCCCATTTAGCCTTCAAAACACCAAAAGCCCGTTCGACGTCTTTTCTTGCCGCCTCGTGTTGCCTCTTGAATTTCTTTTCCTCTACTTCGTGAGGGTATGGGATCGACTTCACAAACACGGACCACGGAGGGTAGATTCCATCCACGAGCAAATAACCACGTTTGTATAAATGGTTGTTAACGTAAAATGGACATTTGGGCGCGGTTCCATTTCGTTCCGTTAAAAATAACGGAGATTGATGTAGCACATTAATATCGTTTTGTGAACCCGGTGGACCGCAAAAAGCATGCCAAAACCATAAATCTTGAGATGCAACCGCTTCGAGCATAACAGTTGGGTATCGGTGATCTCCTCGCATATATTGGCCTCGATACTCTGTGGGACAAAATCGCCAAACGAAATGGGTGCAATCAAGGCTACCGAACATACCTGGAAGGTGATGTTTTTCCTCATGAGCTTCGTATAAAAGTGCCACGTCGTGGCTTGTCGGTCTACGTAAGAACTCGGGAGCGTATTTTTTGGCGACCGTCTCGCAAAAATATTCTAGGCACTCGCGGGAAGTTCTTTCGGCCATTTGCAAGTACTCGTCGTTCTCGTCTGGAGTGTTACCAGTTGCAAGCTGTTTAATAGCCGATGTCACCTTTTGCAACGGCGTTAAGCCCTTCCTACCTCGCGCATCGAGTCCCTCTTGAAACCACGGGTCGTTCGCCTCCACGTCGCTCACAATTTTTAGAAACAAACGTTTCGACATACGGAACCTATGCCGAAAAATATCGTCGTTGTATTTCGGGTCTTCGTCAAAATAATCCGCCATGAGTTTCTCATGCCCCACCTCACGTTGACGTTCAATATATCTCCTTCGGTTAGATGTGCCCGTGTCTTGAAGTTCGGCGTCTTCGATGAGATTTTGGAAAAAAAGAATGCTACTATCAGATGAATCGTCGCTACTATCGGGTGGGAACCATAACGGGTGTTCATCCGACATTTTTTGAAAGTATTTAGGTAATTGTTTGGTAATTTTTTTTGAGAATAGTTGAAAATTGAGAGAATGATAGTGTAGTATATGTGAAAATTTGGGAGGATTTTTATAAAAATGAAGAAGCAATCTGTGATTTTTATAAAGAGAATGAAGGAATTTTTTTTTTATTATATTCCAACAATTATTGCCTCTCCCACGTGATAACTGCAACTCCCATGTTCTCCCCATGTGTACCGATCGGTAACCCATTGTTGATCGACAAACATTGCCGCACGGTAAAGAAGATGGCGTCGGTGTTTGCCGCTCGGCAAAGTCTTCACCGCACAAGAACCCCGCACCACTCCCTACACCCTTAAAAAGTTTGAGTTGACAAAGAGAATAAAAGAACTTTGACACTTACACTTTAATTTCTTCATAACTTTTTTGCTTCAAGCGTGAAGTAAATTCTGCCCAATCAAAGTCTCCAACCCCAAATCTGCAATATACTTCCTACACAATTAATATAATATTCATAAAGATTGAAAAAATCATCTATATCTTTAATAAAGCAAACCATTGGGGGACACATGTCACCTAATGGAGCAAGCCAACTAGGATTCCACATAAGCAATGACATGGCAAAAGCCTAATAATGTGACAAGTGGCATACCTCACTGATTGGGATTAAATTGTACGCGGGATCCGTTTGAGTTCGGGTTATCCTATACCTTGAATTCGGATCTATATAAAAGGCACTCTCATCTCTCTCTCATTATCCCAAACCGTTTCAAAGAAACCCTAATAGGCGATTTGGTTCCTGCGTTCTCAATCGATCCTTTGCAACGAGGTTTAATCAATATTCAAATATTCAACTGTCGTCATCATCGACGGTAATGATTCCGATATCTTCTTCATCATCTTATTGATTGAATCTGTTATAATGGTTTGTTTTACTATGATTTGTGATGTAACGATTCTGTTTGAATGCTTTGTTTTACTTTGATTTGCGATCTCAACAATGATCAGAAGTTGAGTATGTCTGTTACTTTGATCGATTAGCTTATTCCTTTTTTCTTAGGGTTTTAAAACCCGATATAATTTTGTTTGTTTATGTAATTTGAATATCGATTTCTTATACGGATTTGCTGGTCTGTTAGGTTTTATAATCCCCGATTTTTAAGTACGTGTATGTATGTTTTGTGTATTAGGTTTTTTCATTTCAATATGTTTATTTTTCAATTCTGTTCCTCATATTACCAATATTTTATATTATGTTAATTAGTATTGTCTGTTATGTGATGGTGTATGAATTTATTGTACATGATTTGAAGAACAGACATTTGATAAGTTGTCTGTTAGTTCTTCCAATGTATGAAATGTAATTATTCCGATATCTTCTTTATCATTTTATTGATTGAACAATTGGTGTATATATGTTTTTTTATTGGGGTTTTTCAATCGAATATTTTGGTTTTTAAAATCTGTTCGTTAGATTAAGAAGAGTTTATATTATGTTAAATAGTAACCGTGTTTTATGTTTGAAGTTTTATTCGATGCATTCACTGAATTGGATATAATTTTACAGGAAATCAAATCCTTGATGGTTTTGTTATGTATTAATTTACTGATTGAATGTTATGTGAATATCGATTTTCGATTCTCTGTTTATATAAACCCTGATATCATGTTGTTTGTTTATATGATTTTCAGTTTTCAGTTTAAAATGATGAATAGAAAAGGGTATGGTCTGCAACTGATATGATACGGACAAGATTACTGTGGTTTGATTACCCTTGTGTCATTCCTTCTTTGTTTCTTCTGTTCCCCCATTTCTATTTTATAGTTTTCGTCGAGGCTATGATGAGTTTGAATTTATGATTAAATATTGTTGAATATGGAACCTTGGCTTGGCAGGGTTGAAGGATGGTAGACATTCATATGCAACCTCCCTTGCAGCCATGTTGCTTTAAATTTTTTTAAATATCTGAGCCTGAATGAAGGATGATTTGTGATGTATTGTCTGTTATGTGATGATATATGAATTTATTGTACATGATTTGAAGATCGATTAGCTTATTCCTTTTTTCTTAGGGTTTTAAAACCCGATATCATGTTGTTTGTTTATGTGATTTGAATATCGATTTCTTATACGGATAACCTGGTCTGTTAGGTTATGATGAGTTTGAAGTTCTGATTAAATATTGTTGAATATGGAACCTTGGCTTGGCAGGGTTGAAGGATGGTAGACATTCATATGCAACCTCCCTTGCAGCCATGGTGCTTTAATTTTTTTTAATATCTGAGCCTGACTGAATCAAATTCATTATGATATGATTTTTCTAATCTGATTGTTAAATCTGTGATTTGATTATTATAGTTCACATTCTATTTTATATATTTGTGATTTGTTATTTACTTTTCATACGTTGAGAGGCGATATGGTTGACGGATTCTCTGCCCGTGTATTGAAGAATGACAAAAATTCGTTGGTGAGTTTTTTATTTTTTTGATGTTGTTTACGGAATTTCGGATGTTGTTTTTAAATTTTTTGAATATAATGATTATTTTTTTTAAATTGCTATACGTGCCCAAATATTTTATGTTTTTTTGGAATTTGTTAAATGTCTAAAAGAATCAAATGTTGGTGTTTATATTTGTTTTTTTTTTTTTTTGGAAGTAATTGAATTTTCTTTAAATATGTGTATTAAACGGGTTTCTTAAATTAAAGTATCATTTTGTAATATATAAATAGTCCTTTTGATGTAAATTTAAAAAAAATCAAATTTATTATGGAAGTGTTTTTAAAACCGTAAAGATTTGTAAGTTTTTTTATATTTAATTCCATTTCTTAAAATAGATTAGCATAATTTCGGTAATAATTTTTTCTAATAATAAACTGATTTTTAGACTTTACAAAAATAATTTCCCGACATCTGTATATATATTTACTAAGTAGATTCATTTTAAGTCAATTAGTAACCATTTTCTAATATCAATCACCTATTCTCAGATCGTATTTCATCGAAATGGATGAAAACAATATTACTTTTCTAAACAATCTTGATTGGAGATCCAAGTTGTTTACGATAAAGGTGAAGGTGTTAAGACTTTGGATTCGCATGAATCCAAAGAGAGAAGGAGAAACCCTTGGTATTGAAATGGTGGTTATGGATGAGCAGGTTTGTTTTAATGTCATATGTTTTAAAAATTTTAGTTTAATTTTTATATTGTTCTTTATACTAACCAATTTTAATTTTTTTTTATTAGGGGACTAGGATGCAGGCAACTGTTTGGAACAAGTTTATGAAAAAACAAGAAATTTTGCTTAATGAAAATGAAATTTATTACATTTATAAATCTCAACTTTCTGTCATTAAGTCAACTTTCAAACACTTTGAAAAAGAACATGCTATTAGTTTAAACTTTGATACATCTGTTAAAAAGTGTGAGAACTTTGATGGAAGTGTATATGGTATTCGGTTAGCATCATTTGAATCCATTAAAGCTGGTGAAGTCGATGTCAAGTATCGAGTTGGTTTGTATTTTATCATATCTATGACAACAACATGCTAAATTAAAAACTTATATAAGTATTGAATTTTATTATAAATTTTTTTTTCTGATTACATTTCTTATTAATCAATTTTTTTCAGATTTTATTGGATATGTAGATGAGTGGTCTGAACCAGAAATGACCAAAACGAAGATGGGAAAAGATAGCAAATTCATGAATTTGCAATTGCTGGATGAAGAGTATGTTTATTAAATTTCATTTTTATTTTGATTGCATCTTTTGTATTATATATTTTTTACATGATTTCCTTTGATGTGTTTAATTTATATTTATGTAGGGGTATTAAGTTAAACTGCACTTTATGGGATGAGTACTGCGATGAGATGTTTGGTTATATTCAGAAGCATAAAGAAGAAGTTCATGTTGTTTTGCTTGTGCAGTTTGGTAGTTTCAACAAGTATAAAGGTTTTTACTGTTTATAAACTTTGTTAATATTATTTATATTTTTATATTATTTACGAAATTCAATATCATAATCTATGATAATAATTTTTTTGCCCAGGGAAGACAACGCTATCTAATGCTTTCCATATAACAAGGTTGTTTATCAATTCTGACATAGAGGAGATTCGTTCATTCAGAACCAAGTAAACAGTTTATAAAACAATATGAAATACTTATTGATGTTTTTAATTTATTTTTTATTTTTTTTATTGTAAACAGGTTTGTTGAGAAGATATGTAAAACATCCTCTAATGGTCAGAAGTCAATTGGTTCATCTGGAAGCACAAGTCTTGCGGATGACTTTTTAGTGAAGCATCAGTTTACCAATTTCCGTGATATTACGCTATTTGATCAGGTTTGTGTCAACTTTTTAATATTTTAAGTAAATACATTAAACAAAATTTTTGAAACAAATTTATATGTATAACTCTATTTTGTTTCATTTTATTTCAGCCTTGTGAGGTGATAGTTCTTGGTACGATCATGGGTGTGGATGATAAAGATGATTGGTACTACCTTGGTTGTGAAGAGTGCAATCGGAAGGTGGAGACAACTATGGTCATCGAGGAAGCTGAAGACGGTTCTGAGGAACCGAAGTTTAAACAAGTTTTACTTTGCTCAAATCCTGAATGTCCTAAGGAGGTTGTGAATGCCACACCGATGTAAGTTATTTAAATGGGAATGTATTTTTATAATATTTATGCTTATGTTATTCTACTTTACAATACTAAGTTGTATTTATTTTCTAAAATTATTTTTGTGCATTTAGTTTTAGGATTCCGATTAGAGTACAAGATCATGCAGCTATTGCCTCCTTGACTTTGTTTGACCGTGAATCTAGAAAAATGTTGGGTATGACTGCAATTCAATTGCTTGAGAAGTCAAGAGTGGATCAGGTAGAGTGTTTCATATCATTATTTACTTAAGTTGTTATTTATGGTGCATATTAATAATGTCTAAATCGGATTATTATGTTTTTTTAAATAATTTTTTATTCACTTTTATTAGGCATCTTTGGTAGAGAAAACCATTCCCTATCAGTTTAGAGCATTCAATGACAAAAAGTATGCTTTCAAGATTCAATTTAGTCAATTTAATATTGACAACCATATTGATGGTTATGCTGTTCATAAGTTGGTGAATGATCCAGCAATAATTGAATCGTTGGAGAGCCGAATTCCAGTTGATCAGGTTAGTTAAATACAAACCTTTTAATTAAATATATGTTAGAAATTTAAACATTTTTGTTGTGTCTAGCCTTATTATTTTTTGAATTGCAGGGTGTGGACGAGGCTGCTGCTGATGTTTCACTTAGTTATATAGTTTCTAATTTTGAATATATATCATACAGGATGCTGTGGATTCTATTGGTGATAGCTTCACACCCGATTGCACATCTAAAGATTGTTCCAAGACTTCGTCCGCGGAACTAAAGCGCAATCTGGCTGACGTGTATGAAGTTGAAGAAAGCACATCTCTGTCATCAACAAAGTTTAAAAAGGCTGGTGTGTCGGATGTCTAAACTGATGAGGAAACGATTCTGTTGGTTCCGAAGATAGAGAAATAGTTCATGGTTGAAGTATTTTTACAAAAAACAATTTCTTTCTTTCGTAATATTGCTGGTTTTGTTTTGGTTTGTTTCATACATTGGTTTGGATTGATTTGTGATGTTTGGTTGATTTGGTTTTTTTAAACATATGGTTGTTTGTTTTTTTATTTGAAATATATCGTTTATTTGTTTTAATGGTTTTATTAGGCTTACCTATACTCCTTTAACATTTATCTTTTCTTACTTTATCTTTGTTTTATTTTGTTGCATGTATAAAATGTCCCTAAAAACATTTGTTTATGTTTTTGAAATTAGAAATTTTTAAACCTTTATCACAAGGGCATAAAGGTTTTGTATCATTATTATATACGAATTATAAGTATATTTTCGGAAATCTATTTATTTAAAAGTTATAATTTATTTATTTTTGGAAACCCCCAATTCGATAAAATTTTAGGAAACACTTAAATTGGTATGATTTTGTTTCCTTTTTTAAGTTTTATAACCGAAATTTTTTACTTTTTTTAAAAAAAATTCGGCAATTATAGAAATATCTTTCAAATAATTTGAATTTAAATTATTTCCTTTTTTATAGTTATAACCGATTTTTGTTTTAACATTATAAACTTTCCTTTTTTTACACTATATTCACCATTATAAAATCCCTCTTATCTATTCATAATACACATTCAAAGAAACAAAAAAAAATTTCTACAACTCTAAATCAGAAAACTCTCTGACGACCTTCATCATTTTTGAAGTTTTGACGTTTGGTTATTTCTCATACGCGTAAGTGTTATCTATTTGTAATATACTTATACATTTGACTTTTTGTAATACCTACTTTAATGCATTTGTATATTTTACATGATACAATATTAGGATATGCCTAAACGCACAAAGTCTCAAACTTTACCTTCATTTCCAGTTCCTACTGGTGTTCACCCTTCTAATAGTACGTTTAGATTGTTCTTATTGTTGTTTACAAATATAATAAATTTTGATATAATATGTAATGATGGTAAGTAATGTGATTTTTAATTAAATTGTTGCAGGTGGTATTGGTAGAAGTCCTTTGCGTAACATTACGAATGGTAATGTTTGCAATTATTTGGACAATGATTGAAGTTTGTTTTCGTAAATATTTACTTTTTTTTATGCATTTTATTTTTTAGTTCATACTAATCAAGTTGAGCCTGAAGAGTATGTTGAACGTAGAAAACTAAGGAAACTGTTATTGGATAATAAAAGACGAAATGCAAATAATAAATCTTCCACAATGGATGGACGTATTTTGCCAACCACACCTTTAACAAATCCCTACGAGACGTGTACGTCATGTTGGTTTTAATTAGTTACGTATTTAAATTTTGTTTTCTATGCTTATGAGTTTTTTTTAATAAGAAATTCTGCAATACTTAAACATATATGATACGGTAAATTGGACAATTTTTTTTTCAGTTGAAACTGGAAGAAGTCCATTGGGTAATATTACAAATGGTAAATTTTATATTTTTTTACACATGAATGCAAGTTTTCATTTATAAATTGTTTAACATCACAAATGCCCAAAACTTTGGTTTTTGCAATACAACTTTTTATGTATAATATGATTGTTTACTTTTTTTTTCTATTTTTTTTAGTCGTTTCTAATGATGTTGAGCATCAAGAATCAGCTCAACGCAGAAATTTAAGGAAACTATTTTTGGATAATAAAAGAGGAAAGGCAAATAATAAATCTTCCACTTCACAAGACGTCATTCGTTCTTCCAATGTTTCACAATCCGTTACAAATGCTTGCCGTGTTGTAACACCAATTCCTTCATCCTCAAATTTTAATACCTTGGATCGACCTATTTTGTCTACCACACCTTTAACAAATCCCTACCAGGCATATACATCAGGTTGGTGTGTTTTACTTACATATATAAATTTTTATTACTAACATTATCTATATCATTTCATTCGGTAATTTGGACTTTATTTGTTGCAGTTGAAGCTGCAAGGAGTCCATTGGCTAATATTACAAATGGTGAATTTTTTATTTTTGTACACATGAATACAATGTTTCATTTATAATTTATTTTAACATTACAAATGGTAAATTATTTGCTTTTTTACACACGAATTCTTTACTTAATGTCTAATTTGATAATTTATGAATTTTCATATTTTTTTCAGTTGCTTCTAATGATATTGAGCATAACAAATCAGCTGAATGAAAAGAATTAAAGAAAGTACATTTGGATAATAAGAGAGCTAATGTGAGTAACAAATCTTCAAGTTCACAAAATGTAATTCGGTCATCCAACGTTTTAGTATCCTCTACAAATGATTGGTGTGTCGCAACACCAATTCGTTCATCCTGTTATATCAATACCATTGATCGACGTATCTTGCCAAACACACCTTTAACAAATCCGTACGAGGCGTATACATCCGGTTGGTGTTACTTACTTACATGTTTAATTTTTGTTTATTATCATTATGACTTTGTTTTTTTTTAAATAAAAAATTATGTAATATATAAACATGTTTCATACGTTAATTTGGACTTTTTTTTTGTTGCAGTTGAAAATGGAAGAAGTCCATTGACTAATATTAACAACGGTAAATTCTATAATTTTTTACACATGAATAAAGTTTTCCATTTTGATAATTTATGCTATACTATATTTTTTTTTCAGTTGCTTCTAATGATCATGATCATCAACAATCAGCTGAACGAAGAAAATATAGGAAATTACATTTGGAAAATAAGAGACATAATGTGAGTAACAAATCTTTCACTTCAAAAATCGTTACTCGATCATTAAGTGTTTCAGCATCTAATACAAAAGAAGGCCGTATCGTAACACCAATTAGTTCATCCTCTTTTATTCATACCATCGATCCACGTTGTTTCCCAACCACACCCATAACAAGTCCGTCTGAAGCATCTACTTCTGGTTGGTGGTATTTATTTATGTCTTTCATATTTGTTTATTTTTAATCTGACATTCTTATTAATTTTCGTTGCTATGAACATATAGGTGTCAAGAGGATACAAAGAGTAAAACAAAGGTTGTCTACTAAAGGTCGCTGCGTATATCCTGTTCCAATGGTTGATTTATCTTCCGACGATCATATAATTCCTCAAAAAATTGCTAACGATCCATATAAAGGCGTTTCTAACAGTAAGTATCTTATACACTCACTACTTAAATTCCATTTAAGAACGTCATTATATTAATTTCATAATAAATAGCAGAAAATGATATGTTTTTTATTTTGTATAATAGATTATTTGGATCATGGTGATCAAGTAGTTGTATGTGCCGTATGTAACGCTAAGTTGTGGAAACTTGAAGCCGGAAAAGGAAGGGTTTACTTAGGAAGAAAATCTTATATGCTTTGTTGTGGTTATGGAAAAGTACATCTTCCGAATTTTAAAGAGACGTGTCAGGAATATCAAAACCTTTTCAAGAGTTTAGACGACAAGAGCAAGCATTTCTTACTAAATATTCGTCGTTTTAATTCTATGTTTTCCTTCACTTCTATGGGTGGTAAAGTTGATTCGAAAATCAATAGAGGAAATGCTCCATATGTATACCGAATTAGTGGCGAGAATTATCATACACTTGGAAGTCTTCTTCCTAAAGAAGGTGGTGAACCAAAGTTTGCGCAGCTTTACATATACGACACAGATAATGAAGTGTGTAATCGCAAAACCGTTTTTAGGTATCCCTGAAAACCATTTTGTTATTTTTTTTATTTTGTTTTATGTTTATATGAACAGTTACTGATACTTTCATTGTTTTCTTACAATTGCATTACAGTAACTCAAATCAACCAGGTTCTGCAACTTCAGATTTGCTTGACACTGAATTAATAGAGTACCTTAAGCTGATTTTAGATTCAAATAATCAGCTTGTGAAAACCTATAGGCGTGTACGAGATCGGTTTGTTGATAATCCTCACGTTGATTTAAAATTACGACTTAAGGCAAACAGGTCTAAGGATGGTCGTACATACAACCTACCGACGTCGTCCGAAGTTGCTGCGCTTATTGTTGGAGACATTGAGGATGCTCTTGATAATCGTGACGTAGTTGTTGAGTCAAAGAAAGATGGTCTACAATGTATTAGCGGGCTTCATCCATCTTATCTTGCGCTTCAGTATCCATTGCTTTTCCCTTTTGGTGAAGATGGTTATCGGGTTGATATTCTTCATAGAGAAGGAAGGGCATCAATGAAGAAGAAAGAGTCAAAATGTACGATGAGAGAGTATTTTGCTTAGCATGTTCAAGATAGAGTCAATCATTTCTCTTTGATTCTCAATGCTCGAAGACTTTTGCAACAGTTCTTGGTTGACGTGTATACTATGATTGAAAGTGAACGATTACTATTCATACGTCTGCAGCAAAATAATCTGAGATCTGAGACATTTGAGAACCTTAGAAAGCTTGGACAAAATGGTAATCCTGATATGTCAAACGTTGGAACACGCGTACTACTTCCGTCTTCGTTTACCGGTGGATCGCGTTATATGAGGGAGAATTATTATGATGCTATGGCTATTTGTAAATGGTATGGCTACCCTGATTTTTTCATTACGATAACGTGTAATCCGAAATGGCCGGAGATTAAAAGATTTCTGAAGAACACGAAGATTAATCCGGAAGATAGACCGGATATTTTATGCCGATTGTTCAAAATTAAGCTTGACGCGATCATGAAAGACTTGCGAGAGAAATCTTTATTTGGCATCGCATCGGCAGGTACGCATCCATTTAATTGAATTAGTTTATTATAGTTTTTGTTGTCTGCTTCTTTGATAACCATAACTTAAAAAATTTGTATAATATTAATTATCCTATTGCAGTTGTCTATACCATAGAGTTTCAGAAACGAGGCCTACCGCATGCCCATATCTGTCTGTTCTTAAATGAAGAAAGCAAGCTTCCTTCAGTTGAGCATGTTGACAACTTTATTTCTGCCGAGATACCTGACAAAAACTTAGATCCAGATCTATATTCTCTTGTGAGCGATTATATGATTCACGGACCTTGTGGTGTTGCAAAACCAAATTGTCCGTGTATGGTTGACGGTAACTGTTCGAAGAATTTTCCTAAGAAGTTTTGTGATCAAACTACTCTAGATTCGAATGGTTATCCGGTGTATAGGCGTGCGGATTCAGGTTTTTTTGTTGAGAAATCTGGTATTCAGCTTGATAACAGAAGCGTGGTTCCGTATAGCAAAACCCTATTGAGACGTTATCAGGCACACATTAACGTCGAATGGTGTAATCAGGCTGCGTCCATAAAGTATTTGTTTAAATACATTAACAAAGGACCAGATAGGGCAGAATTTGGTTTTGTACAAAATGCCGATGAAGGTCAGCGTGAAGATGGAAAAGATGAAATCAAAGAGTATTATGATTGTAGATATCTCTCTGCGTGCGAAGCTTCATGGCGTATATTTGCATTTGACGTTCATTATCGCTATCCATCCGTAATGAGGCTTCCGTTTCATCTACCAGATAAACAAAACGTTATATACGGCCCTGATGACGATCTTGATAGTGTTCTTCGTAAACCATCTGTTGCTTCTACGATGTTTTTGGGGTGGATGGAAAAGAATGAGAAAGATCCGTTGGCGCGCACCCTTACTTACGTTGAGTTCCCAAATAAATTTGTTTGGAAGAAGGAAGAAAGGATATGGGATAAACGGATAATAGGTAATACCATTGGTCGAATTCACTGTGTTAATCCTTCTATGGGCGAGGCATACTTTTTAAGAATCCTTCTTAATAAGGTAGTAGGTCCTAAGTCTTTTGAAGAGATTCGTACTGTGGATGGACAAGTCTTCCCAACATTTAGAGATGCGTGCTACGCTAGAGGCCTTTTAGACGACGACAAGGAGTATATAGAAGCTATCAAAGAGGCTTATTTCACAGGTTCAGGATACTATCTTCGTAATCTGTTTGCTACAATGTTGGCGTCTAATACATTGTCTAGGCCGGAACATGTTTGGGAAAACACATGGGAGTACCTTTCGGATGGTATTTTATACAATCGGCAAAAGCTTTTGAGGATTGAAGGTACGCAAATTGTTATTTAATATTTTTATAGTTATGTCTTATATATAAGTGTTTATGAAGTTGTTTATTGTTATTTATAAGAATTTTTATAATTTATAAATTTTTATATAATCGTAATAGGTTTGTCTCTTCCAGAAGAACAAATAAGGAACCTAACGTTGCTGGAAATTGAGCGTTACTTACTACGTAACAACTCAAGTTTAAGTCGGTTTCCATCTATGCCTCAACCCGATAGTGAGTCAATATATTCAGCAGAGAACCGTTTAATTGCTGATGAGCTTCGGTACGATGTAAGCGCTACTGCCGTTGAATTTCATAATCATTTAAGTAGCCTAACCGATGAGCAGCGTTTAGTGTTTGATGAGATAATTGAAGCAGTTAATAGTAATGTGGGTGGTGTGTTTTTCGTATATGGCTACGGAGGTACTGGTAAGACGTTTCTGTGGAAGACATTATCTGCATCCATTAGATGTAAAGGAGATATTGTACTAAATGTTGCATCAAGTGGAATCGCATCTCTATTGTTACCTGGTGGTCGTACTGCACATTCAAGATTTCATATACCTTTGAATTTAACAGAAAGCTCAATGTGTTTTATTAAACCGGACGATGACGTTGCTGATTTATTAAGGAAAACAAAATTGATAATTTGGGATGAAGCACCGATGAATCATAAACATGCGTTTGAAGCACTTGACCGGACAATGAAAGATATTTTCAAATGTGAGATGACTTTTGGTGGTAAAGTTATGGTGTTCGGTGGTGACTTTAGACAGATACTTCCGGTTGTACCAAATGGCAGTAGGCGAGAAATTGTTAATGCTTCAATCACTTCGTCGTATATTTGGAGTAGTTGCAAGGTCCTCGCGTTAACCAAAAACATGCGGTTAACCGTAGGTGCCAACGCATCTGATATCGAAGAGATTAAAGCTTTTGCCAATTGGTTGCTCGAGTTGGGCGAGGGAAAGATTGGTGACAGTGACTATTCTCAGGTGGTTATAGATATTCCTGAAGATTTGTTAATCAAGTGCTCTGAGGATCCTATATCAGATCTGATCGACTTTGTATATCCTTCACTTCTTCAACTGTACAAAGATAAAGATTTTTTTGCTGAAAGAGCTATATTGGCACCAACAAACGAGGTTGTTCAAGAAATTAATGAAAGATTGCTTGCTTCGTTTCCTGGAGATGAAGTGGAGTATCTGAGTTCCGATAGTATTTGTCAAACTGATAAAGGAAAGAACGAAGCACATGCGAGACTATATTCTCCCGATGTTCTGAATGGTCTTAAAATTTCTGGTCTGCCTAATCATCGATTAGTCCTTAAAGTTGGTGTACCTGTAATGTTACTTCGTAATATTGATCAACAAAATGGTTTATGCAACGGTACGAGACTACGGATTACTAAACTTTATAAACGTGTTATAGAGGCTGAGATTATATCTGGCGGAAACATAGGGACCAGAACGTTTATTCCACGAATCAGTTTGACACCGTCGGATAAAAGAATTCCTATCAAGTTTCAACGACGACAATATCCGATAAATGTATGTTTTGCAATGACTATAAATAAAAGTCAAGGACAATCTCTATCAAGGGTTGGATTGTATTTGAAATATCCAGTTTTCTCACATGGTCAACTTTATGTTGCGTTATCAAGAGTTAAAAGCAGAGCCGGTGTGAAGTTGTTTATACTAGACAAAGATGGGAATGTAACGAGTAAAACAACTAATGTAGTCTACAAGGAAGTTTTTTCCGGCATTTGAATATTTTTATGTTTTTTTCTTCCAATGTATGTATTTGTACACAACATTTGTATTCAAAGTAAATAATATGGTTTTGGTGGAAGCCCGCGTATTACGCGGGCATTAACCTAGTATTCTTTTATAGTAACAAGACCTCATCAAGATTTGAACAAATTGGGCCCGTTGACTTTGATTAAATCCGAGTACTCTGAAGGCTCTCCCTTCACCTTCCATAAGCGGAAGTTGCTCAGCATTATCAACTGCAAAAATAGTATTTGTTTTGTCTTTGAAATCACTACAGGATATCAACTAATAAAAGATATTATGAAAAATATTCAACTTACACAAAAAATATAAAATATTAAATGCCATTTTCGTCCTCGAAATTTGGCCAGTTTTGCGACTTTTGTCCAAAGATTTGTCTTTCCACATATGTGGATCCAAAAGGTTTGAAATCTTGCCATTTTCATCAGGCTCGTTAACTCTATCCATTGTTCTTCATTAAGTCAGGGGTATTTCCGTCTTTTTTTTTGTTAGCTTAAAGGGCAATTCGGTCTTTTTCACTTTATGTAAAAAGACCGAATACCCCTGAAAAAGACCGAATTGCCCTTTAAGCTAACAAAAAAAAGACAGAAATACCCCTGAGTTAACGAAGAAAAGTGAATGGAGTTAACGAGCCAGATGAAAATAGCAAGATTTCAAACCTTTTGGATCCAGGTGCGGAAAAACAAACCTTTGGACGAAAGTCGCAAAACTGGCCAAACCTCGTGAACGAAAATGGCATTTTACTCTAAAATAAATATAACTGAAACGTTTACCACGTGTTTTCTTTCTGTAAGGCTTTCTAGCAGGTGCTATTCCTGTTGAATTATCCTCATCGGATAATTCCGCTTTGTAATTATCATCAGCATCAGAGCTTACATCTTCCAAACCAGCTAGATCATCATCTTCAACAGCCACCATCTGAAAATTGCCGAAATAGCAAATAGACGTATGAAAAACATAATAAGATGGAAATACAAAAATGCCCTACAGTCATCTTAACTATTATAAATACCTGCTTACGGCTTCTTTTTCCCTTCCCCATAGAATTAAATTCTTCGATTTTGTGCACTTCATATCTATCTTTTAGCAAGTCCTCCCAATAACTCGATCGTTCTATATTATTCGCTGCGTTTTTGTTCTCTGCCAATGGCTCTTCTATTTCTTCTTCCATTTTTGACTCCGTCTCGTCAATATACTCAAAATTCGCCACCTAATTATTTTTTTTTTTTTTGATACAAATGCAGTTTTCATTCCAATCATCAGGGCAAATTACATCAGAATAGCAGGTAGACGAGCAACAAACTGCGCCGCCATCCCTTTCTGAATAGAAACAAAGTTTTCAAAAAGCCCCATCTAGAAGCAGTTTCAAACCTTAAACGCTTTCAAAAACCCATCTTCTTCTGCATCATCCATTGCAGCATTTTCTTCTTCCGTGTAATCACGGTTAAGCAATCTATAATGAAGAAGCCATGATGTCTATTTGGTCAAAGATAGTCAAAGATACAAAAAAACATAATATGGACTTTCATTAAGGCATAATAAATGTAGTGTTACTTGTATAAAATATCAACATACTTTTTCACTTGTCCCATTTTAGTCATTGTACTTCTTCGTACACGAGTCATTTAAACATGAGTTTGTGTACTGTCTGGAATAACAGTAAATTTAACATTTTTATATAGAACTTTAAGGGCAGATGTTGAAAACATCAATAGACTTTCGCTGAACGCACATGCGTCCATTATACTTGACTAGTATTTTGACCCACCGCGCGTTGCGGCGGCGGCGTAACTTAAAATAACTCAAACTTATATCGTCAAATATTTGACCTGACTCGTTTTCGAACAGAATTTACGTCAAAACGTAGATCAACTGAAAACGCACATGAAAATAAGCACAAAAACGTATTATATTTTACCTGACTCATTACCGAGAAAATTTACGTCTAAACGTAAACCAACTTAGATTTATAACGAAAACGTACTTAAAAATAAGCACGTAAGAAAATATTATTATTTTACGTTGCGGCGGCGGCGGACTCAAAATGTAAAGTAACTCGAATTTGTACCGCCTAGTGAAAACGCATTATATTTGACGAAAAAAAAACTATGAATATATAACTTGCATATATAACAATTTACCTATCTATTGCAGCATCGTCATAATGAATTTGCCTTGATTTCATTGCCTCATCGTTCTCATCGGCAAACAATTCCTTTGAACCGTATCTTATGATGTCATCCAGCTCTTCCTACATTGTAAATTGTAATAATAAAACATCACAGAAAATATATCAACTTTTTTCGTATCGATTCTAGCTGTAAAATGTATCAGGTTGATGTTTTGATTTTTAAGCTTGCCAACAACCAAATGCTCTAAAACCATCTTCTTTTTCGTCATCTCCATCATTCTTTCTTCGATTGTTCCTCTAGTTATCAGTCTAAATATCATCACCTGCAATGTGACAAATATACAAATAGCGGGATTTAAGGGGGGGGGGGGGGGGGGGGGGGGTTTCTGTTTTAATATAAAAAGTGGGATTTTATAGGTATAAGATAGCGGGATTTTATCTTTTTTGTTAAATATACAATTAAAACAGCGTATTCAGATATAATTTACAAATCAATATTTCTAAAACTTTCTTCCAGTGTGTCGCTAAGCATAAAAAAGCGCCCGCTATTTCATCGCTAGCGCTATGTAGCGTATAGGTAGCTTGTCCTATCGCTTGCTATTCGTTATTAACAACTACGTGTATTATATCAAACAGGCCAAATGAAAAAGTTAACTCAAAGGGGTTGAAAGCCCCCTAAAGTCTTAATTTAATGCATCACTAACACGTTAATTATTTATAATGAATTCAAACAGTCCAACCCGTTTTAAAAAGGTACTAAAAATGTCTCGTTTCATCCTGTGTTCTAAGTCAAAACCTCCTAAATCATATTAGAATAAAATGTCATTTTCGTTCCTGAGGTTTGGCAAGTTTTGCGACTTTCGTCCAAAGGTATGTTTTTCCGCATCTGGATCCAAAAGGTTTGATATCTTGCCATTTTCACCCAGCTCATTAACTCCATCCATTTTTCTCCGTTAAGTCAGGGGTATTTCCATCTTTTTTGTCAACTTAAAGTGCAATTCGGTCTTTTTCACTCTATATACAAGCATTTAGAATAATGTACAAGTATTCAAAATACCCTTACTAAATAAAAAAGACGAAAATACCCCTGAGTTAACAAAGATAAAATAGATGGAGTTAACGAGCCAGATGAAAATGGCAAAATTTCAAACCTTTTGGATCCTGATGCGGAAAAACAAACCGTTTGACGAAAGTCGCAAAACTGGCCAAACCACAAAAAGAATTTTACTCATCGTATTATAAATGATTCCAATTATAAGTAATCATATAGCTTTCGTAAGCATCACTAAAGCATTAACTATTGATAAAATTGTACAAATCAACCTTTATATTATACCTAAACTGCACTTCATACCTTTCACTATGAAATCGACCAAACCCAACCTTTATGTTCATGTTTTGTTACATCCTGTAACCTTTACACCTAACCTTGGTTTTAAAATGCACGCATTATGCGCGCATAATGCGTGATGCGCCCGTTGCGCTAATGAGAGCGCATCGCAACACCTGATGCGTTGCGTTTACATGATGCGATGATATTGCGACAATTTCGCATAATGCGCCCGTCGCAAAATGCGCCATGATGCACGCATCATTCTTTATTATGTTTTTTTCCCAGATTTCATGAAATGGCTTGGGTTTTTTCAATACATAATATTTTAGCATGCTTGAATTGAACCATTATGGTTCCTAAACACTTTTTACAGTTCTAGAAACATTTTAGGATGCTTGATTTGAACTTAAAAGCACAACTCTTTATCTTCTTACTACGACAATTGTTTTAGTTTTAGTATGTTTTTATAAGTTGTTATGTATAAATAATTTTAGTATACTTTTATAAAGAGCGCATCACGTAACGTGATGCGCTCGCATCACGCATTACGCATCAGATTTTTGGACCAAACGCATCGGAGCGTATCGCGCAATTTAAAACCAAGCACCTAACACAGTTTGTTTTTTTGGTTAACATCACTCACATGCAAAGCATGTGAGGGTATTGATGTCTTTTACCCTCACTTTTTAATTAATATTTTTTTAAAGTAATAAACCTCCATAAAACCCACTCTTAGACCTTGCGTACTGGGGCGCGAAATGCCCCCATAGCGCCGAGATGGCGCCGGCCACACCAACATTTTTTTTTTTATTTTCACACTATAAATACATTCCAACTCTACCATTTTTTTTACAAATCAATACATTCCATCTCTCATTCTCTCTATATTTTTTAAAAAGTGTTGAAGCTACTCTCACCTTATTCAAAAAAATGGGTTCCCCGTCGGAAGACTCGTTCACTGATATTTACCGAAGATTTTTTTCGCCCGAAGAAGACGCGGAGGAGGAAGAAGCGGTTACGAGTGTGTGTACTTTTATGATACAAGCACTTGAGCACGTTCGGCCTACTCCCCCTCCACGACCCATCTTGCGGCGCACCTATATCTTGCGAGATCGTGAAGCCGCGAACGAGCGTTTGATGAGAGACTATTTTGATGCGACACCGGTTCACGGACCCAATGTTTTTAGACGGCGTTTTCGTATGAGCCAAAGGTTATTTTTGCGCATTTCTAATGATTTGGAAAATACGTATGATTTCTTTAAGCAAAGAATGGACGCGCGAGGATATTTAGGCTTCACCTCAATTCAAAAGGTCACATCCGCGTTACGCATATTAGCATACGGAAACACGTACGACATCAACGACGAGTACTTGAAGATGGCGGAGAAAACAACCCGAGATTGCTTGGACCATTTTTGCTATGGTATTTTTTATTGACTTTTATTTATTTACTTACTTTTATATATTGATTTTTTAGTAGCTTACTAGTAAAACTTTTATATATTAAATTATATTTTAGGTATATGCCAGTTATATGGAAAACGTTATTTGAGAAATCCTGTAACATCTGTCAAAAATGGATTCCTGGAATCCGACCCGTTTTAAGATTTGAAACCTCAGATTCTTTTTGCGAGTTTAAAATAACTTATGCGAGATTTATTTATTTATTTTTTTGTAAATATCAACATCGTTATTTATTTAACTAATCTGAAAGTTATATATACAAAATAATTAGAGTTTTAATCAAAACAAGTTATAACTCCGTTAGTTCAGTTAGTTTTTATTGAGTATTAAGGATCTTGTAACTTAAACCAAACTAATTTAACTATTTAATTAACTTCTTAATGTTGAGGGAGTAGGTGTGTATATACTTGAAGTTATAAGATGCCCCTAACCCTAATCTTGTTTGTATCAGCCGCTTACTTATGTATGCCTCTTTCACCTTCATTTCTCAAATATACTAAACACATATCAAAAGCCCCATCTCTTTGTCTGCACTTTTAAACAACCTCTCATCACCCTCAATCTCTCTCTAATTCATACAACAACCACAACCAAACACACCTCTTGATCTCTTTCATCACCTCCAACCAACATGTTAGCAACCTGCATCACGACCCCTGTTCTTCTTCGAGTCGATGGTCGGCCACCACCAATCGGTGGTGGCGTAAGGCGACAGATGGGGGCGACGTACGGCAGCAGAGGCCACAGATGGCGGCGGCAGACGCCGCAGACGGCGGTTTGCTTCGATTCGGGTATAACCGGTTTCCGTTTTTGGTCGCGTCCTTCCCCGGCTCGTGTTCCGGTCAGGTTCGAGTCCTGGTCGAGTTTCGATTCAGTTCAGTCGCGAGTTCGGGTCAGCACCAGTGAACATCAGGTCTGGTTGTTTCAGTTCAGGTTTCGCGTTCAATTTCCTACCGATGTCAACCAGCTCTAGTCGACATCAGTTAAGATTCAAGCTCAGTTCCGTTCTACTGGAGTTAACTCGGTTCAGTCCGGGTTAACTCAGTTCAATCTAGTTCAACTCGGTTCAGTTTCTCGGTCCTGGTTTAGCTTCGGTCATGTTCGGGTCCTCACGTAACTTTGGTCAGCGGCTCAATCTACGGGACAACTTGCTTTGGGTCAGTTTCGGTTCGGTCAACTGTAGTCAACATCGGTCAAACTGTCGACTAGCGAGTCAACGACTCATTTGAATTGGTACAACTTTAACAATGTTATTTTTTTTGTTAGCATTTTATATATGTATATATGTTACTTTAAACATCGAACCGATACGCTAGACTTTTAATGATATTTTAACACTTTACGTGAACCTTATATATATTGTTTATGGTGGGATATACTGAGTACGATGATGATGATGATGATTATATATATTGTTTATGTTAGTTGAATCTTGAAATTTTAAACGACACTTTGGTTGTCGGGATCGTCCAAAAACAGAGGAAACTCTGCCCGTTTTTCGTGAAATTTCGTAATACTAAACGTGTTAAAGTCATAAAACGAAACGTATCAGATTCGATTAATTTTTATAAAATAGAGATAAAAGTATAATTATTTTGGCAATATTTCAACAATACGCTCGACAGACTTAATATATGTATATACATTTTTTTTACTTAAACTAAGTGGATATACATTTTTACTTAAACTATATAAATATACATTTTACTTAAACTATATAAACTATATAAATTTTTCTACTTAAACTATATAAATATACATTTTACTTAAACTATATAAACTATAAAATTTTTCTACTTAAACTATATAAATATATATTTTGCGAAAATTATATGAACTATACAAGTTTTGCTTAAATTATATAGATATACACTTATATTAACTAAACATACTCTAAATTCCAATTCTTATCCTTCATCGTGTTTCCTTTTTACTCATGCACCATCGCTGCCCATATAGGGTGACCTCGGTGTTCCATCCTCCAAATCCCATTCACTCGTCAACAATCGGATAATCGGAAGACTTAGCAATTATGTGAGTATACTCGTATTTTCCCCCTTTTACTTTTATCACTTTTGGGGTGTAACATGTTACCTTATTCAAACACACTTACACTTATACTTTTGCAATACACAAAACAATCCTTATACATGAATACTATGCTATAATACTTGATGCTTACGTGGGTGATACTTATGTAATATGTTTTAGTCATTAGCTTCACAAGCCTCCATTTGACATGTATAGCGCTATAGGAGTAACGCACCGCCCCCTTTATACTCGGGTCATGTTGAATGTATTAAACTTTCTTGCGTAAACATTGGTTTGACTAGAAATATTGCATGCCATGTTAGATCTTGTATTAACAAAGTTGTCATGTGGATTCGTTTTAAACTTTCATACTTATACTTATGCTTAAACTTGTATACTCGCCTTTGCTTTTGCATTGAATTGTATTTTAAACATGTTACAGGTTGATGATGACGATGATGTGAAAAGAAGTAGCGTGATGCCTAGATACACATTTAGACGTTAGGTTTAATGTGTTGTATCAATTTTGGTGATGTGGTTATGTACTTCTTTTGGAACTTGTTGTTATTTGAATTCATGTAACGTTGACAATTTGAGGTTACGAAATGAAACTTGAATTATTTAAATATTGTCACAAATAGTGTTATGAGGTCTCGAGCAATCTTCATACTTCGTCTCATCCCGATGTTTCCGCCATTGGTTGGGGTGTGACAAATCCCACTTGGAACGACCTTCAACAAATATATGAGGTGCATCTAGAAAAGCATGGAATACCCGGCATGATTGGTAGCTTGGATTGTCGTCAATGGCGTTGGTATAATTGTCCAACCGCATGGCGAGGTCAACATACACGGGGTGATCAAAAAGGGCCAACTTTGGTATTACAAGCTGTTGCGTCATACGACCTTTGGGTTTGGTCGGCCTTCTTTGGTGTAGCCGGGTGTTTTAACGATATTAATACGTTAGAGGCTTCACCATTAATAGAGGGCTACATTTCTGGAACTATACCAAAGGCCGGTTTTCATGCAAACGGGAACGACTACGAGCATGGCTACTACTTGGCCGATGGTATCTACCCGGAGTATTCGATTATTGTTAAAACGTTTTCTGAAACGTTCGATGAAAAAAGAAAGTATTTTAAAAAATTACAAGAGTCTTCGAGAAAGGATATCGAGAGGTGTTTTGGGGTTCTACAGCAACGATGGCATTTTCTCAGAAATCCTTGTCGCATGTGGCATAAGGATAGAATACGAATGACCATGTATGCTTGCATCATTTTGCATAATATGATCATTGAGGATGATGGAAGAGCGATATGCCAAAACTATATTCCAGAAGATTTAGTCGAAGGAACCCAAGCAACAATGGAAGAGAGACTCGCAAATGCTCAGCTATTGCGATCTAGAGAAATACATAACACGTTGAAGGCGGATTTGGTTGAGCATGCTTGGGCGATTCGCCCAATTCGATTCAACAGTGATAACGACGAAGATTCCGAGGAAGAAGAGGTTGAGGAATTCGAAGACGGGAACTTTGAAGACGTAGGTTTGGATGCTGGAGAAAACGAAGAGGAAGAAGGAGAGAACGAAAATGAAACCGAAGAATAAATTTATTTTTTAGGTGTAATTTTTTTTTCTTTAACTTTTTTTTATTTTAATGTATTGTTTTTTATTTAATGGAATGTTTTTTAATTTTATAAAACTTATAAATTAATTAAAAAAATGAATATTAACATAATTGAGTAATGATGACAAAGGGGCTTTATGACTACGGCCTCAAATTGCATAACGCCCCATAAAGCCCCTTGCTGACGTGGCGCGCCACGTGTCGCATAACGCCCCCAAAAGGGCGTTATGACTACACATGGCCTTAACACCCTTTTTTCTGCAACACCCCACCACAACCTCCATTGTCAACGTTGCCCCACTTTTAATCCATACAGCAGAGGACCTACCTTGTTAATTGATACTAAGGGGATGATAACGTAACTAAATCTCAATTGTTAATTGATCATTCCAGCAGAAACGCCACCGCATATGGCGACGAACAAACAAAAAATGTACACAATCGTCGACAACTACTCACCGGCGGAAACCCTAATCACCTTCGACCACCCAATCCCTCTTCTCCAGTACCCCACACCATCCATAACCGACGATTCCCTTATCCTCTGTTTCCTAAACCCTAAATCATGGGCAACCACATACGAACAATGTGAATCAAACATCATAAACCAATGCACTTCCGGTGCTCGGATTGGGTGCTCCGTCAGCGCATCGAGAGATGTGTGAAGAGAGAGAAATGGCGGAGTGTTTGGAAGGTTCTAGAGTGAGTTGTTTGAAGTTTACTAAGGATAAGTATTGGCCAACACGAGTTTGTTGAACAAATTTTCTTTTCGATTTTGGTGATTTCTTCTCAATATTCTATCTTCGTTTAAGATCCTCTTTTTTCTTTTATTTGATATTTAACTCTTTTATATAACTGAATTATATTGTTGTGTTTTACTTTGTAGAGTGAGTTAGACCATGCGTAATGGGGCGTTTTTTTTTAAATTTTTGCCCGAAAACGCCCTATAACGCCCAACCCCCCATTACAGGGGGCGTTTTGGGGCGTTATTTTTGAAAAAAAATCAAATGCGCGTTTTAATTATAACGCTTTGCCACATTTGAATGGACCAATGGGAGTGGAGGAGCCTTTGACTTTACACAAATATCTCTGACAATGCCCCACTACTTTACCGAAACATGCACATGACCATTTGTTTAATTTTTTTTTTTTTTAATGATTGGTAGGGGCATTATGGGGCATTATACCCCCTACACCACTTTTGCTATAATGCCCCCTTGTTGACTAGGACGCCACGTGTCGTATAATGCCCCATGGTGGGGGCATTATAACCTTCTACCACTACGCATGGTCTTATATAACTGAATTATATTGTTCTTTCATTTTCTAGAGTGAGTTATTTAACTCTTCGTTTAAGATCCTCTTTTTTGTTTTATTAAGTGGGTGTTTGGATAATAAATGGAAACAAAATCATAAAAATTATTTAGTTCATCAGACAATTATATTCATAAAAATGAAATTTTTATGAATATAAACGAATGTAACATAGGAGATCTATATCATCAAGTGTGGGAGTTTATCTGTTTTTTATATTTTGATTTATGAGTTAATTGAACAAATGATGTTTGTGATGTTTTTAGCAAAATTAAATTGTAGGGTCCCTTTTATTATTTTCATCGTAACTAGTTATTTTCCACCCCCGCGTTGCGGCGGGACCCAATGACTACAAAAGGCGTGTCAGCAACGGCAAACAGATACCGAATATCAAAACATAAATAAAATAACGTGGTAAGGATAGTCACTCCGTCATAAGAAAACGATTTTACATAACCTAATATATAATAATAGGACCCACACGTCCTACACGTTGGAAATTCGGTTGTTTTCAGTTCAGTTATTATCAAAACATAAATAAAATGACGTGGTAAGGATAGTCACTCCGTCATAAGAAAACGATTTTACATAACCTAATATATAATAATAGGACCCACACGTCCTACACGTTGGAAATTCGGTTGTTTTCAGTTCAGTTCAGTTATTACGGTGCTAAGACGTTAAAATATGGATGAGCTCGGTACCGGTAACGACATCGGCAGCGAAAGTACCGATCCGGAAAATCATCGAAATTAGGTACCGGCACCGAAAATGCTCGGTACAATACGGTATGGTATTTGAAGGTAAAAATCAATAAATACAGGTATGGTGCCAGACCGGTGTCGAACCGAAAGTAACGATTCTGAAAACGCCAAAAGGTGGGTACCAAATTGGTACCGAAAATGATTTGGTATAGTAAATTTAGTACCGATACGATACCGGTTCGTTTACAGGATTTGATACGATTTGCTCATCAATATTCTAAATATCCAAGTTAATTTTATATGCTACAATTCATTCATTCCAGAAAAAGACAAAAGAGAAAGCAAAATAAGTTGTTGTATATATAAAACCTCATTCAAATGAAATACAGTTTACTTACTGTGTGTATGAAAAGTAATCTAAACGGTGCAATTACTTGCATTGATGCGTTGCTACAGAATTTGATGAGCTCGTTACCAACCGGTACCGAAAATACTGTTACCGAAATCCCCAAAAGTGGGTACCGGTACTGAATATACCTAGTATGGCACGGTTCGCTACCGGTCGGTACTGGTACGGCACCGGTATTTGAGGGTAAAAACCGGTGAATACTTGTGCAGAACCGGTACAAAAAATACACCGTTTTGGTAAATTTGAGACCGGTACCTATACCCAATACCATTTGCTCATATTCCAATCTAATTTTAAATAATTCTAATATAATTTGAATTTGAATTTAATATTAAATTACTGTTCATTGAGTTTCTTTTTTATCATATATGAATGTTATCAAATTTTAGAATTAGCTAGTATTAAGAGCCCCCGCGTTGCGGTGGGAGGCATAAATTGTGCCAAGTAGCACTAATGCTACACAACTACCAGCAACACCGAAAAAGCTCGTAAAAACAAAATAAACAAAAAGGAAAAAATAACACTGAAACAAAAACATATGTAAAATCGTTGAATCACGCATGCCCGTTGCGGTATGATAATGCGAAGAAATTAGACTGTAACGTAAAAATAGAAAAGAATAACCAAGTCGATCTAAGACCACACGCATTGCGACGAACCTGTCAAACAGGGAAAAATAGACGCGTTGTGTCAGTCCTGTCAAACGGGAAAAAACAGACGAAAAAATGTTGAAATCCACACGCACGTTGCGGCGTGTTCACTCGCAAAATTAGAACAAAACGTAAAACAAAAAAATTTGCAAAAGATGAAAAATACGGGGATCAAATTTGAAAATAAAAATATGTTGGGGTTAAATTGCAAAAGATAGAAAAATTTGTGTTAAAAGTAAAAAAAATAAAACCAAAGTTGTTAAAATGCAAAAAATGAAAACATTAGGATTAAAAGTGAAAACTCAAAATTTTTTTTGGAAAACTCCCTAACCTTATATTACAACCCACTAAAGCACCAACATGTTACAAATTTAGAGAAAAGAATAACTAAGTCGATCTAAGACCACGTGCATTGCGACGAACCTGTCAAACAGGGAAAAATAGACGCGTTGTGTCAGTCATGTCAAACGGGAAAAAACAGACGAAAAAATGTTGAAACCCACACGCACGTTGCGGCGTGTTCACTCGCAAAATTAGAACGAAACGTAAAACAAAAAATTTGCAAAAGATGAAAAATACGGGGATCAAAGTTGAAAATAAAAATATGTTGGAGTTAAATTGTAAAAGATAAAAAAATTTGTGTTAAAAGTAAAAAAATAAAACCAAAAATGTTAAAATGCAAAAAATGAAAACATTAGGATTAAAAGTGAAAACTCAAATTTTTTTTTTTTTGGAAAACTCCCTAACCTTATATTACAACCCACTAAAACACCAACATGTTACAAATTTATAGTATGGTAGTTGTAATTACTAATGTCATTGTTCTCATACACAACATTGTTGGTCAGAGCATTTGGAAGGTTCCAGAGTGAGTTGTTTGAAATGTGGATCGATTACGAGCTGGATTTGAGACGGTTAGAGGCTGCAGACTAGAAACCAATTTCACGTATGAATAACGTCCATGATTCAAGAGCTTTCAAAAAGTGTCAATTAGGTGATGTTGCAGGTTTCTTCAAGGGGACGATGAAGATGGCGCTTGCAGGTGGTTGGGTTTTTGAAAGTGATAAGATTAGGGCCCCACAAGGAAAATGAACCAATCAAGAAATTAATACATAAATAAATATATAAATTGTATTGATAAAAGTGAAAAGGACATTAATGCCATCACATGCAAAGCACGTGAGGTAACTTAACTAAGAAATTAAACAAAGTTAGTGTTAAAGGTTGACCCTCGTATCAAAATATGAAGTTAAAGGTTGTGTTTAGCGGATTTTAGAGTGAAAGGTATAAAGTGTAGTTTAGGTATAACATAAAGGTTGTTTTGTGCAATTTTGTCTTAATTATTTATAACGAATAATATGAACCTAAACCTATTTTGACAAAGTACCTAATGTAACAACTTCTGACCTTGTTTTTCTGTCCGAGACGATGAGCATGGGCCATAGCTTGTAAACCAGCATGCGGATTCCAATCACTGTCGTAAATAATAACCGTGTCTGCAGTCGCTTGGTTTATACCAAGACCATCAGCTCTAGTAGACAATAAGAAGCAAAATCTAGAAGAACCCACAGCATTGAATCTATCGATTCGAACTTGTCTTTCACCGCCACTAGCTTTCCCATCAATCCGTTCATACATCCATTTCTGAAAAACATTCAAAGGTCATGTAAAAGTCAAAAACAAAAGTCAAATCTTCAAATAGTCCGACCCGTTTCATACCTTATGCACAGCAGCCTTATGATTCTTATTGGGCTCACACGGGGAACATGGGGCAGGTTATTGAACAAAGGGGACCTTCTACTTTTGGTGATTGGTCCGAACCCAATCAAATGCTTTATGATCAACAAACATACATGGGGGCTAGCATGGAAAGGGCTCTTAAACAGAGTTATGATAGAAATGAGCAATGGAATCAAGCTCACATGTATGCCCACCAGGAGGAGATGAACAACCGCTACTTACATGATCGTCAAAGAAGGATGCATGACAAGTGGCATGCGGGTCAGCCAGTTGTTGCGGACCCACCGATTATGGACTATTCGACATTGCCTCCAAATGATGGTAGTGTGACGTATCCCACCCCACCATTGCACCATTTTCAATGGGTGGATCCACACACTATGGGTCGTCAACAAACAAGTCAAGAGGGCGATCAAGGCAGCAGCAGTAGCGGAGCATTTGGATTTGGAGGATTTGCGGAGATGATGACGTCTATCTTTGGGCCTCCGTAGCCAAAGTATTATTGACCAGGTCGTAATTTGCTCCATCTTGTATATTTGTGTATATTTTCATGTCTTATGTTAATGGATGGGAGGTTGGGTGGTGTTTGTGTGTTTGATGATTTATGGGATGTGCTAGTTGGTGGTGTGTTTTTAATTTTCATAAAAAAAAAATTTGTGGTTTGAGAGTATAAGCAAAAGTGGTGTTTTTGTTGAAAGCGATCTTCCCTTCAAAACCATACATTGGGACAATGTATCCCAAGTGTGGGGATGAAAAAAAAATTGAGAATTTAAAAAAAAAATTGTAAACCGAGCGAAAAATTGTTGAAATTTTAACACTTGATGTTGTACCACATGACACACCGACACCCTTTCTAGTCATTTCTTGGTGAGTTTTTTGGGCCACACATGATTAGTAGAGATTCCTTGTTTGTTTTAAGTGACGGTGTGTGGTTTGTGTTAATAGAACTTGCGTACGAATACTTGTTGAAGCTTAGGATTAGCATGCTTGTGAAAATGATAGGGGTTTTTAGGTAGCCTCGTCTGGATGTGTGAGAGTGTGGGATTGGGGGTTGGACCTCATACGTTACATATATGAGCTTGGTATTGTGAGGGGAGGGGGTTTGGTCGTTAGTAAACCACGTTTGAGCCTTATGCCATTCGGTTGTGACCCAAGCCTATTTCTTACAAAACTTTACCTATTGAAACGACTCGGTTTAGGAGTTTAGTTTGTGATTGTTGATGTTCTTGTATATATTTTGTTGATTTTCATAAAAAAAAGAGAGAAAAATATGAGAAAAATACAAAAAGAAGGATTTAGTTGTGTTAGTAGTTGAAAAAGTTGATGACGTTGTGTATATAGTTGATGTTTGTTTTGTTTAGTAGTAGAAATAAAAACCGGGTCGAATCAATTAGCTACTTGCATATATATCCCACCATTTTCTTACCTTTACACATAGCCCTGTTACAACCCATAAGTCCTTTTGATTCATAAGCATGCTAAATATTTGATAGGCGGAGACTTGATTTTTATACAAGTTTATTGTCGCACAATCACACATTTGCATTGAGTGATTTAGCATAATGTTGCTAATATTTCTTGTCACCGAGAGTTATTGTGAGGGGTGTGTTTTGTGGTGTGATAAAAGGTTAGTAAAAGGTCAATATATTTTAGCTTGGTTTGCATTATGATCGCTTGTAGTTTGAAATGGATTTTGAATGGGTTGCTTGGGACAAGCAACGGGTAAGTGTGGGGATGTGACGGGTGCTCCATAGGACAACCCTTAAAAGGTTTAATAACACGCACATTCCATGCTTATTATGGTTAATTGTTGGAACTTGTGATCTACATGATAATGGGTTTTGTAGGTGTTAATATGCATAAGGAGTGGTTTTTATGGAATTTGGATGGGAGACTGGAAAGGATGAAAGAAGATAGGACCTTATGAGAGTTAACAAGAAAACAAAGAAGAAAAGTTCAGCAGTCGCCGTAACCTACGGTGTAGGTTACGGCCTCCATTGAAGCCATTTTCCACCGCCGTAGCCCAGTTCCTTCGTACCGTAATGAAACAATAGGCACCGTAACCTACGGCGCCAGCCGTAGGCTACGGCGCCATATGGGGGCATGTTGACTTGTTGACTGCCGTAAGCTACGGCTAGTAGCGTAGCTTACGGCGCCGACTGGGGTACTTGTGTAACTCACGCATTAAATGACACTTTGATGGGATTTTTATGGGTCCAATGATGCAGTTTCGGTTATCCAACATTCTAGAGACTATTTTGGCTGTCCTTGGTGCAAGAGGACATTAATTAATCATTTGGTTTGATGTTTTTACTTGTTTTGAAGATTGAAACTTTGATGATGATGTTTGTTCAGGCCATGTGTGGCTAAACTCGTTATGACTATCTTTGGTTGAAGGTTTGCGTAAGACTTTATGTTTGAATTTCATATTTCTAGAATAATAAACTTGTCTTTATGATTTGTTTGTTATGGTGTGTGATTGATTGTTTGTAAATTGTTGATTCTTATGTTAATCTAGTTCGAAACCATAGGTTCTTGGTGTCGTTGGCAATCGAGATATCATGGGTAGAATTAGGATTGGGTAAGGGTTAATTGGTCATCGGGTAACAACCTCACGTTCTAGGAATCTGAGTACTTAGTTCCCTTTTATCACAACAAGTAATCACACATGAACTATGTCTATGTAGTTCTTTCTAGTGGAATGATAGCATAAACGTCAAAGCAAACCGGAAACTAAAGATGGTCATTTGTCTCTAAATTGTTTACAAACCAAACTTTCATTTTGCAATTAGAATAGTAATTTTAGTTTTTAAAATTCAATCATCCAATCCAACTCTTTGAATTCACTTTTCTTGCAATTAGTTTAATCTTAATTAACTTAGATACATTTCTACATAAGGGGCTGTTTGGTAGCCTCTGAATGGTCATTAAGAGGCTACCTCTTAATGGAACCATTAAGAATTTTACCAATGAGAAGGTAGAAGAATGTGACATGTGATGATTTACCATTCAGATGTTACCTCTTAACCATTCAGACTTGAGGTTACCTCTTATTCATTCAGAGGTTTTAAACCATTAAGATGTAGCACCTGAATGGTCATTAAGAGGCTACCAAACAACCCCTAACACATATTCCACGAACTCCCTGTGTTCGATACCCACTTACCGCTAGCTAATTAGTAGTAATTGGATTAAATTTGCGTGTGACTACGACATTACGTCAACCTTCCAATTTGTGATGGCTTCTATCTTGGAGGGATCTACGTGAATACCTTCATGATTCACCATATGTCCTAAAAATTGCACCTCTTGTAGCCAAAATTCACACTTCGAAAATTTGGCGTAAAGCTTTTCCTTTCTTAGTAGGGTTAAGAGTGCATGCAGATGCTCACAATGCTGGTCCTGACTTTTGGAATAAATAAGTATATCGTCAACGAAGACAATTACAAATTTATCCAGATACGGCTTACAGATCCTATTCATCATGTCCATAAATGTTGCAGGAGCATTGGTTAATCCAAAGGGCATGACTGTAAACTCGTAGTGACCATACCTAGTCCAGAAAACGGTTTTAGGTATGTCTTCTTCCTGTACCTTCAAGTGATGATATCCGGAGCGCAAGTCTATCTTAGAGAAGTACCTAGCTCCTTGAAGTTGATCGAAAAGATCATCAATCCTGGGTAATGGGTGTCGATTCTTAATGGTAACCTTATTTAATTCCCTATAATCGATACACATTCGCATTGAACTATCCTTCTTTTTCACGAACAACACCGGTGCTCCCCAAGGGGATGAACTGGGTTGTATGAATTCTTTACTTAGCAATTCATCTAACTGCTTTTTCAGTTCTAGCATTTCTGTGGGTGCTAATCAATAAGGTGTCTTAGCTATTGGAGCAGTTCCAGGAATTAGATGAATTCTAAAGTCTACTTCCCTATCGGGTGGTAACCCAGATAGCTCCTCTGGGAATACATCCGGAATTTCTTTAAGTTGCTTGCTTTTAGTGTTAATGATAACTGAAATCATATACACTATTCCTTGTTTGCGTTTATAACTAGCAACTTTCATTACAGAAATAAACTTCAATGGTTTACGTGGCTTATCTCCTGTAACCAAAATTACTTCTCCTGTTGGCGTATGAATTTCTATGGAATTTTGATCACAAAGGATTCGAGCATGGTTGGCTACAAACCAATCCATTCCTAACACGACATCGAATCCGGCCAAATTCATGGGTAGAAGGTTTGCAGAGAATCTATGGCCTGAAAGCTCTATTTTTCCTTCTTGAAGAACCATATCTATATTAATAGAATTTCCTTCTGCCGTTTCTACCGTATAAACTTGCCTAAGTTTAGTTAAAGGTTGCTTAAGAGCTTGGCAGAATGAAGTATTTTTAAAACTTTGGTTTGCACTTGAGTCAAATAATACTTTTGCGTAAACGTCATATACAACAAACGTACCAGCTATCACGTCTGGAATCAAATATGCTTCTTGCGTTGTTAGCTGGAAGGCTCTTGCATTCTTCTTATTAGTTCCTTCGGCAGGTTTGGCCTTGTTGTCAGCTGATTTAACCAATTTTGGGCAATCGGGCTTGAAGTGTCCTTTTTCGCCGCAGTTGTAGCAGATTACTGATTTCTTCCTGCATTCCTCCTCGCGGTGCCCTGGTCTTTTGCAGAAATTGCAACTTTCCTTACATTTTCCAAAATGTTTTTTTTTTTACAATTTCCGCAAAATGGCGGTATGGAAGACTGCCCGGTCCCCTTTTTCTTGAAATTATTAGTATTATTACCCCCATGAAAGCCTTGGGTAATCTTTTGGGCTAAATCCTTTTTCCTGTTCTCCTCTCGAGTGCGCACCAACCCATCAGTCAAGGTGTTGGCCAATTCGACCGCATCGTCAATCGTCTGGGGTCTCGCATCCTTGACTATGTCGTGAATCTCGCTAATTAGTCCCCAAATATAGCGAGAAATGAGCACCGGTTCTTGTGAGGCCAGAGTTGGTACAATTCTAGCATACTCAAAATATTTCGAAGTATACCCTCGGCAGTCGACGTCCACCATCCGGTGGTTTAGGAACTTGTTTGTCATCTGTTCCTTCTCGTAGGAAGGACAAAACTTCCTTTCTACCAATTCCTTAAATTCTTCCCAACTCATGGCATAAGCCACGTCACTTCATTTGGGTTGCAGTACTGTGTTCCACCATTCCAAAGCTTCTTCCTTGAAAAAGGTGGGATGCATACATCACCCTGTCTCTTCTGCGCACTTACTTATTTTAATTACAGCTTCGGTCTTTTCCAACCATCGCAGTGCGGCAGTCGCCCCTTCGTTGCTTGCAAATTCGACTGGCTTACAGGCGAGAAAGTCAGTCACACCCCCAAAATCCACAAGCGGAGTATCACCGCTTGGAGGCGTGTCACGACCAGGATCATGCCAACAATCATATTGAACAATATAATTATGTAAATAAAACCCAACCACAATATAATTGTTGTCCAAAAGAAAGTATCCAACTTTAAGTTAACAACAGAAGCATAAACGTAAAATCCCAAACATAAGTAATAAGTTCAAAAGGTGTAATTGTTTAACATGGCACACACTGTCCATGTCCCACAACGACCACGCCTCCTCGTGCAAGCTCCATAAATACCTAACGACCTGCAAGGCATGTAACAACGAGTCAACAACAAAGTTGAGCGAGTTCACAGTTGGTTGTTTAGTTTTAATATTTGTTTCAAAAACTATAAGTTGTTTCGTAAACATGAGTTAACAAGTATCTTTGTTTCCCAAACCATAACCATAATCAGTGGGGGCTTCCCCATGTGAACCACTAGACCGTTACCATATCGACAACTGACGAAAGTAAGTTGTGCCCTAAGTCAATGTCTATCATCATTGACTGAGTGCCCAGATCCATTAGTACACGCCCCTCCTACCGGCATGGTGTGAGGCTTGTCAACCCTAATAGCGCTATCAACTAATGACTCGCTCGCCATTGGCCCGACGATTAAGTCGATATAAAAATGAGGGACTTAATGATAGAGTTTTTTCTAGTAAGTTTAAGGTTGTTGTCCTACCCAAGGATGACGAACGTACGTAATCTACCCAAGGAGAATACGCAGAATTTATATTGGCATCCTACCCATGGAGGTACATATCCTACCCAAGGAGAATATGTAGGTTCCGTTTTAGTTCCTTAACCCATTCCCAACCACCGGGAATCCCATGCCTTATAAAGAGTGTGAACTCACCTCGGTTTGCTCGGTAAGATTAACTACTCGCTCAAAAATAATTCAATCCGAGCCTATAGTGTTCATACATGCGTAATCAGTTGATAATCACATAGTTCAAGTAACAGTCATGATCATAACGTGTATTCGAGCAACAACTAACACATAGCATTTAACAGTTATACAAGCTTATGCAACCCATGCTTTATAATTAACAACACATAACTAACCTAGTTAACCCTTAACAGACTTAACTGAGTTTACTGTGCAGTTTACCCACTTGACGAAACTCCCTGTTTCGTCATGATTCCCATTGGATGAAACCCTAAGGTTTCGTCGTTATTACCCTTGGCGAAACCCCCCAGGTTTCGTCGTGGCCTATGTTGACGAAACCCCCAGGTTTTCGTCGGCATCAGTGTTTCGCCAAAATCATAAGTCACGTCGCATTAGCAGTTATTCACACAGAAACCCTAATCACTAAACAACAGTTACATAATCGATCATCAAGCAATTCACATACCGAGCATAATCATCTATGGCAGTTTCAATAGCATGAGTTTCCAGTAATTAACTATCATCAACATAACCCTAATGTTCATACGTTTGCAATCGTTAGCATGGTTCATACAACCCTAGCCATCATTTAATCGGGTAACAACCAATAACTTTAATCATCATCAACTCGATCAATTAGCATGATGTGCATGTTTACAAGATGTAAAATTATCATTCTGTGTGTTCTAGTTGTTTAGAAATAAAGTATCAAAACTCTTGCTAATCAACACATAACAATCACCAATGATAGATTAAGCAGAATAAAACAGGCAAACCAAACACATACTAACCGATTGAGATGAAACACAAGATTTCCTAGAAAGATGATGGTGAGGGGTGATGGTTGTCGCAGGGAGGTAGAGAGGTTCTAGGGTTTTCACTTGGCTAAGAATATGACGAATGAAACAGTTTCTCGTAACATATAATCACTTAGGTATACTGGGCCCTTAATGGGCTTCGGCGAAATCTGGGCCGGCGAAACCCCAGGTTTCGTCGTGATGCACCTGACGAAACTCCTATGTTTCGTCGAGTACAGGAGTGGCGAAACTCTTAAGGTTTCGTGGTGTGTGTGTGTGGCAAAACCCCTAAGGTTTCGTCGATATTACTAGTGGTGAAACAAGTTAGGGTTTTTAACTTTTAATAGATCACAAAATCATAACTCTAAACACATTCACACATTAACACATTAATCATATATAATAGCACGCACAAGCTAGAATGGAACTAGTATTGTATAGAGGAAAGACCTTGAAAACTCGAGTTGTCACATCATCCACAACTTGAAAGAAATTTCGTCCCGAAATTTAGCACGTAGTCGCTGAGGAAGCTAGTTAGGTTTGCGTGGTTTCCTGGTTTTCCTGGGGCGTTACATCATCCCCCCGTTGGTTTGGAATTTCGTCCCGAACTTCCGCAGTAACTTCAGCCTCAGTAGTGGTTGCACTTTTCTCGAACAACTGGGGATACTTGAGTTTCATCCGGTCTTCTCATTCCCAGGTGTACTCTGGGCCACGACAGGAGTTCCAACGAACTCGAACAAGAGGTATTCTGGTGTGCTTGAGAATCTTAACGTCTTGGTCAGTAATCTCTACTGGTTCCTCGATGAATCGCAGCTGATCGTCGATAGTGAGCTCCTTGAGAGGAACTATGAGGGTCTCATCTGACATACACTTCTTCAGATTTGACACGTGGAATGCGTTGTGAACTCCACTGAGTTCTTTTGGTAGATTCAGTTTATAAGCCACTTTGCCAATTTTCTCACTGATTTCGAATGGTCCGACATAACGCGGATTGAGCTTGCCCCTTTTTCCAAAACGAACCACACCCTTCCAGGGTGTGACTTTAAGTAGAACCCGGTCCCCGACCTGGAATTCTAGACGTTTCCTACGCTTATCAGCGTAGCTTTTTTGACGGTCACGAGTTGCCGCCATTCGTTGTCGTATCTGAGCAATCTTCTCTGTTGTATCTACTACGAGTTCTGGACCTGTGATTTGGTTATCGCCAACCTCTGCCCAACAAAGAGGTGATCGGCATTTACGCTCGTACAATGCCTCAAACGGAGCAGCTTGGATGCTGGTGTGGTAACTGTTGTTATACGAGAACTCCACTAGAGGGAGGTGTCTTTCCCAGCCGTTCCCAAAGTCGATAACACATGCCCGAAGCATGTCTTCAAGAGTTTGGATGGTGCGTTCAGACTGCCCATCCGTTTGCGGATGATATGCTGTGCTCATGTCTAATCGAGAACCAAAGGACTTGTGCATAGCTTGCCACAACTCAGAGGTAAATTGCGCGTCACGATCAGATATGATGGAGGTTGGCACCCCGTGCCTCGAAACAACTTCCGTAAGATAAACGTCTGCTAGAGTGGAGAACTTATCCGTTTCTTTGATAGCCAAGAAGTGTGCAGACTTTGTGAGTCGATCCACGATCACCCAAATAGTATCATTTCCCCATTGGGATCTAGGCAGGCCAGTAACGAAATCCATGGAAATTTGCTCCCATTTCCATGTCGGGATCTCTGGTTGTTGAAGTAGGCCTGATGGTTTCTGGTACTCGATCTTGACTCTCGCACAAGTCAAGCATTTTCTAACGTAAGTTGCTATGTTGGCTTTCATGCTAGGCCACCAGTACGTAGTCTTTAGATCGTGGTACATCTTATCCGAACCAGGATGTACTGAGTAACGGTACTTGTGTGCTTCATCCATCACCAGTTCACGTAGATTGCCATAAATGGGGACCCAAATGCGCCCTGTTACGTAGTAGGCGTCGTCTTCCTTTTGTTCTAACCGTTTCCTCGATCCTCGTAGGGACTCAGCCCTTAGGTTCTCTGGTTTCAATGCTTCAACCTGAGCATCTCGTATCTGAGTAGGAAGACTAGATTGAATGGTAAGTTGTAACGCTCGCACGCATTTAGGTTTTGAGTCCTTTCGGCTGAGGGCGTCGGCCACAACATTGGCTTTGCCCGGATGGTACTTGATCGCGCATTCGTAGTCATTAAGAAGTTCGATCCATTGACGCTGTCGCATGTTCAACTCCTTCTGTTCGAAGATATGCTGGAGACTCCTGTGATCGGTGTAAATGGTGCACTTGGTACCGTACAGGTAGTGTCTCCATATCTTGAGTGCGAAAATCACTTCTCCTAACTCCAAGTCGTGAGTAGTATAGTTCCTTTCGTGGACCTTAAGTTGGCGTGAGGCGTAAGCAATGACCTTGTCACGTTACATCAACACACAACCAAGTCCTTGTATTGACACATCGCAATAAACCACGAAGTCGTCCGTGCCTTCTGGCAGTGAGAGAATAGGTGCGCTACAGAGTCTTTCCTTCAAGTGCTGAAACGCGGATTCTTGCGCATCACCCCAACGATAGGTGAAGCCCTTCTGAGTTAGTGAGGTGAGAGGTTGCGCAATCTTGGAGAAATCCTTGATGAACCTTCTGTAGTAGCCCGCCAAACCCAAGAATTGGCGAATTTCTGGTGGTGTACGTGATGCAGGCCAGTTCTTGATCGAGTCAACTTTGGATGGATCAACCTAAATCCCATCCCCGTTTACCACGTGGCCTAGGAAATGGACTTCGCGAAGCCAGAAGTCGCATTTCGAGAACTTAGCATAAAGCTGTTCAGTTCGAAGTAGTTCTAGAATAAGTCGCAGGTGATGCTCGTGTTCCTCCTGACTCTTAGAATAGATCAGGATGTCATCGATGAAAACAATAACGAACTTATCCAGGTAAGGCTTGTACACTCTGTTCATGAGATCCATGAAGACCGCAGGTGCGTTTGTTAACCCGAAATGCATAACCAGAAACTCGTAATGCCCATAACGAGTCCTGAATGCTGTCTTAGAGATATCCTCGTCTCGGACTCTCAGTTGATGGTAGCCTGACCTCAGGTCAATCTTGGAGTAGAAACTCGACCCTTGCAACTGGTCGAAAAGATCATCTATGCGCGGGAGAGGATAACGGTTCTTTACAGTTACCTTGTTGAGTTCACGGTAGTCGATACACATTCTGAAGGTACCGTCTTTCTTCTTTACAAACAAGACTGGAGCTCCCCAGGGCGAAGAGCTAGGACGAATGAAACCCTTGTGCAAGAGCTCTTGTAGTTGTGTAGACAGTTCTTCTAATTCTGATGGAGCCAATCGATAAGGTGCACAAGCTATGGGCGCTGCTCCAAGAGCTAGCTCGATTTGAAATTCGATCTGGCGATGAGGTGGTAGACCAGGTAATTCCTCAGGGAACACTTGAGGATAGTCACGTACTGGGATATCCTCTATCTTCTTTTCTTTCGAGGATGTATCAGAAACGAGGGCTAGGATAGCAGTGTGGCCCTTTCGCAAACACTTCTGGGCCTTAAGGAAAGAGATGATGCCCACAACAGCACCACTCTTGTCGCCATGAATCATGAGAGGTTCTTCACCCAAACGAGGAATACGGACGATCTTCTCCTTGCAAAGAATTTCCGCTTGATGTTGAGAAAACCAATCCATCCCAATGACGACGTCAAAACTACCAAGAACGATGGGAATAAGGTCGATCGAGAAGGTCTGACCAGTTAAGACGAGATTACAACCCTTAACTACGTGTGTGGCTTCAAGACTTTTACCATTAGCTAACTCTACCACATGCTTGGTGTTCGAAAGTGTTGGAGTGCGCTTAAGCATTTGACTAACTTTTAAGGACACGTAACTAGTATCGGCACCCGAATCAAATAAAACAGTAACATAGAAGTTATCCAGTAGAAACTTACCCGTCACAACGTTGGGATTGTTCCTAGCATCCCCCTGACCAAGCACGAACATTCGGCCCCTGGCACCATTGCCATCATTGTTACCCCCATTGTTGTTCCCCTTCCCCTGATTGTTGTTGTTGTTCTGATTCTGATTCAACAGGGGGCAGTTTCTCTTGAAGTGGCCCTCAGCACCACACTGAAAGCATCCCCTGTTACCCTGCTGTTGCTGCTGCTGATTCTGTGGAGCTGGTGGCTGCTGCTGACGATTCTGATTTGCAGGTCGTGAGCTCCTGCAATCTTTGGCTTCATGACCAAGCTTTTTACACCTCTGACAACGGCCCTTGTTGCACTACCCACTGTGGTGCATGTTTCATCGATTGCACTTGGGGTGGCACGGTGTGAGGCTTGTCAACCCTAATAGCACAATCAACTAATGACCCGCTCGCCATTGGCCCGGCGATTAAGTCGATATAAAAATGAGGGACTTAATGATAGAGTTTTGTCTAGTAAGTTTAAGGTTGTTGTCCTACCCAAGGAGGACGAACGTACGTAATCTACCCAAGGAGAATACGCAGAATTTATATTGGCATCCTACCCATGGAGGATGGAGGTACATATCCTACCCAAGGAGAATATGTAGGTTCCGTTTTAGTTCCTTAACCCATTCCCAACCACCGGGAATCCCATGCCTTATAAAGAGTGTGAACTCACCTCGGTTTGCTCGGTAAGATTAACTACTCGCTCACAAATAATTCAATCCGAGCCTATAGTGTTCATACATGCGTAATCAGTTGATAATCACATAGTTCAAGTAACAGTCATGATCATAACGTGTATTCGAGCAACAACTAACACATAGCATTTAACAGTTATACAAGCTTATGCAACCCATGCTTTATAATTAACAACACATAACTAACCTAGTTAACCCTTAACAGACTTAACTGAGTTTACTGTGCAGTTTACCCACTTGATGAAACTCCCTGTGTCGTCATGATTCCCATTGGACGAATCCCTAAGGTTTTGTCGTTATTACCCTTGGCGAAACCCCCCAGGTTTCGTCGTGGCCTATGTTGACGAAACCCCCAGGTTTTCATCGGCATCAGTGTTTCGTCAAAATCATAAGTTACGTCGCATTAGCAGTTATTCACGAAGAAACCCTAATCACTAAACAGCAGTTACATAATCGATCATCAAGCAATTCACATACCGAGCATAATTATCTATGGCAGTTTCAATAGCATGACTTTCCAGTAATTAACTATCATCAACATAACCCTAATGTTCATACGATTGCAATCATTAGCATGGTTCATACAACCCTAGCCATCATTTAATCGGGTAACCACCAATAACTTTAATCATCATCAACTCGATCAATTAGCATGATGTGCATGTTTACAAGATGTAAAATTATCATTCTGTGTGTTCTAGTTGTTCAGAAATAAAGTATCAAAACTCTTGCTAATCAACACATAACAGTTACCAATAACAGATTAAGCAGAATAAAACAGGCAAACCAAACATATACTAACCGATTGAGATGAAACACAAGATTTCCTAAAAAGATGATGGTGAGAGGTGATGGTTGCCGCAGGGAGGTAGGGAGGTTCTAGGGTTTTCACTTGGCTAAGAATATAACGAATGAAACAGTTTCTCGTAACATATAATCACTTAGGTATACTGGGCCCTTAATGGGCTTCGGCGAAATCTGGGCCGGCGAAACCCCAGGTTTCGTCGTGATGCACCTGACGAAACTCCTATGTTTCGTCGAGTACAGGAGTGGCGAAACTCTTAAGGTTTCGTGGTGTGTGTGTGTGGCGAAACCCCCAAGGTTTCGTCGATATTACTAGTGGTGAAACAAGTTAGGGTTTTTAACTTTTAACAGATCACAAAATCATAACTCTAAACACATTCACACATTAACACATTAAGCATATATAATAGCATGCATAAGCTAGAATGGAACTAGTATTGTATAGAGGAAAGACCTTGAAAACTCGAGTTGTCACAAATTCTTTATAAGTGCAACCAGTTGTTGGCACTTTCAATTTCTTAAGTAATGGGGCTTGAATCACATTATTATTATCTCCGCCTCCATTTACGCTGTGACTGAAATTATCGTCGCGGGTGCGTTTGCTATGGTTAGCTTGGGAAGGTTCAACGAGATTTCTAAAAGCAGTGACCATTGCTGGAATAGCATTGGCTATTCCCTGAGCAATGATATTTTCAATATCTTGCCTATTAAGAAATTGTTCTTCATTATTCGGGTCAATTTGGTTAACTTCATTTGCCGGTTGGCTTACTGCATTTTCCATCTGAATCATTAACAATATACATAAATTATTGTTACCAAAATGGATAGTAATTACACAGAACAAGGCAATCACAGCACAATCAAGTCAGCACATATAGCCAAAATCGTCGACCTTGCGACATTTATATTTTTATATAAACTATTATGCGTCCGTACAAGCCAGATATTTACAGATGTTTTATTTTTAATATTATTATACATTATTATATTGTTATTATTATACATATATATATTTGTATATATTATTATTTTATATATTTTATATATTTTTTTCCACATATTATTATTATACAAAACATCTAATCTTAGAAATTCTGGTTTTCAAAAACGACGCTCCCGTTCGTCGTATTTCCAAGAGATCTTTTCTCCCACATCTCGAATCCGATTCCCTGCCTCCACCAGTTCCTCGCCTTAGCGGCACAATTCGGCAACGTTCTCCGGGTTCATGGGTGGAAAAGGTGCAGGTTCAGGATCAAACTGGGGAAAGTACACATTTGGGTTATTCATAAAATTTTGAAAACGCCAGTCACTCGTCCACCATTCTTCCAACTGCGCTGTGACCGGTTGAGGGTTGATAATTGGGTCTGGGATAGCAGGTTCCAAATTGATAGGAAGTTCTGATTGGGCAGGAAAACTGAAGAGGGTTTCATCAGCAGGTCCGATGAGGTCACAGTTAGCCAGTTTTCTATCGAGTTCCTCCGAAGGTGGCAACTCTCGGGTTTGACCAGAGCTCTCCCCTATCTCTTTTCCTTTTCCCTTTGGATCCTCCATCTTTTTCACCCTTTGGGTAGCAGGCTTCTTCATTCGTCCTTGTTTCCAGTCCAGCAGTCGTCTCCTCTTTTTAGGTTTGGGTTTCTCCTGTGACTGGGCCTGAAACACTGGTGACTCTTCCTCGGTGTCAGCTTGATAGCTAGACCGAGTTGCTGTTGTATCCATATTAGTAGTATGGATAGTGAAGTTTCGGAGGGCTTCCGATAGGTCATTCCTGCTGTTGGTCACATATAAGGAAACACACAAAAAAATTCAAATTAAATTTGAATTATGGTAATTTTAATTTTCACAGAAGCACAGAATTGCAAATTGAAAAAAATTAAGTATTTTCTAAATACTCAATTGGCTTAAATCAGTTGCTCTGATACCACCTTTTTCTGTCACGGCCCCCGACCAGGTTTTACCCGGTTCCGAAGCCGCGAGACAGAAAACCCATGGTATTGGTATTTATATGGCAGCGGAAATTTTTTACAGGATCGTTTGACTGAAAACATCGAGTTATTTTATTTATAATATTGGGACAACCCCGCATTTTTTTTACAAGAAAGGAATTTCACTGGGGAATTCCCTGGTTACAGAAAACATGTTTATTTATTTACTGAGCCACTTCCTTCAAGCTGTAGTGCTACGTGGCACTTTTCCTGGTTTACAGTAAATCACCTGAAACATGTTTTAAAAAGATTTTATCAGCGGGGAAATACTGGCGAGTCATTCAATTTGCACAAAATGACACATTATTACAATTTACAGCATTAAGAGTTTTCACATTTGCCCCTATCTTATAATTTGCTGGTTCAGTTGTCACTCGACCAGATCTATGACTGTGGTCATACCACTATTGGGTCCTGTCACCCAATAGTGACGTATATCACTAATTAGGCTCGCCCACCTAAAGTGATAAAAACAGCAGTAATGTGCACAATACCCCACTTACTCCAAGTAACTTAAGATTAACAAAGACTTAATCACTGCAAAGTATAACTAGAAAACATTTAGGGTTTTGTAAAGCAATTTGATAAAAATAGAATGACTCACATTGCAACGAAACTAGGTTAGTAACTTAATACAACATTTACGATAATTTCACGAAATCGAAACCCTCACGACGAATGACAAAGTATAGCCCAAGATTCGGGCAGCACTTAAACATCCATCGGATCGGTTTTATTCGATCGGACATTGAATCGTCGCAGTGATCGAGTTATTACCCTGTTATCGTAGCAGAGTTTTACCACTAAAATTGAATTTTCGAGCAGAAAGGAAGCTGTTTAAGTGAAATATTTCGAACAAATTGAACTGGCCATGCAACTTCGAATTTATAGCTAAAATTTGAGTTTGTCACGGCCCCCGAAGGCCTTAAGGTCGTTCTACGCGCCCCGCGAGGGCCACTCTAGCTACGACTAGGGCTGCCGTGTCACACCCTAGGTCTGCCATGTGTATGACACGTGGCCCTAAAGCTTATCCGGGGATTTGTCAAGCTGTCGCGCCCCGTAAAGACTTAGACCTAGTCTTTCGCGGCCCGCGAGCGAACACTAAAATTTGATTTTCTTGATTTTTCATAAAATTTAGGGTTTTAGGGGTTTGAGTTTTTACTTACGGAGCGTTATGGGACATTTTTGGGTGCAGGTCCTTACAATAAGTATCAAGAGTCGAGAATCGAGTGTCAAGTATCGAGTGTCAAGTTTCAAGTCACCCGTTTCTCGTTTATATATAGTTTCACATATCACAAGGGTCAAGGTTCCGAAGTCTTCAAGGGTCTAGTATCAAGTTTAAGCAAGATTCAAGATTCATGATGTTTAAGTATCGAACATCAAGAGTCAAGTTTCAAGTATCAAAGAGTCTAGATTCAAAGTTTCATATGCTGTAAAGTTTCACATAGTAAAGGGACTAAAGTTGTCAAAAGTTAAAAGTTCAGGGACCTAGGGCGTTACAGTCTCCCCTCCTTTAGGAGATTTCGTCCCCGAAATCTAAGAGGAAGACTGCTCAAAGAGCTGCGGATACTTGGCCTTCATCTCACTCTCGAGTTCCCAAGTAAATTCAGCGCCACGCTTTCCTTCCCATCGCACCTTGACTATGGAAATTTTGCTGCGCCTTAGTCTCTTGGTCCCTCGGTCCATGATTTCGACCGGTTTCTCCACAAAGTGTAAAGCTTCATTTATTTGCAAGTCTTCGAGAGGAACCTGAAGTTCCTCGTCGGCTAAGCAATTCCTGAGATTTGATACGTGGAACACCGGATGTACATTATTAAGTTCTTGTGGCAGGTCGAGTCGGTATGCCACCTTGCCAATCCTTTCGAGTATTGTGAAAAGGACCCACATAGCGAGGGGCGAGCTTCCCCTTTTTACCAAACCGAACCACTCCCTTCCAGGGAGATACCTTGAGCAGCACTCGATTTCCAACATCAAATTCCAGTGGCTTACACCTTCTATCAGCATAGCTCTTTTGTCTGCTCCTAGCCTCGATCAAGTTGTCACGGATCTGAAGAATCTTATCCGTAGTTTCTTGAATAATTTCAGGGCCTGTAAATTGCTTGGCACCAACCTCATGCCAACTGAGAGGAGATCGGCACTTGCGACCATACAAAGCTTCGAAAGGAGCCATCTGAATACTGGAATGATAGTTGTTGTTGTACGAGAAATCAATCAATGGTAAATGTACATCCCAGTTACCACCATAGTCGATGACACAAGAACGGAGCATATCTTCTAGGGTTTGAATAGTGCGTTCAGTCTGTCCATCCATTTGGGGATGAAAGGCTGTACTAAGATTCAAATGAGAACCCGTAGCGGATTGAAACGTTTGCCAAAGATGGGAAGTGAAACGACCATCACGATCTGAGATTATATCAAGAGGTATGCCATGATGACATAGGATCTCATCAGTATAGATTCAAGCAAGTCTTTCCACTTTGAAATCTTCACGAATCAGAAGAAAGTGGGCTGATTTGGTCAAACGGTCAATGATTACCCATATGCTATCATGACCGGCTGGTGTTCGAGGTAGCTTAGTTACAAAGTCCATGGCGATGCTATCCCATTTCCAAACAGGGATTTTGGGTTGTTCAAGAAGACCTGAAGGACGTTGATGTTCGGCTTTAACCTTTGAACAAGTAAGACACTTAGAGACATACGCGGCGATTTCTCTCTTCATACCAGGCCACCAGTAAGTTGTACGCAAATCATGGTGCATCTTATCGGCACCAGGATGAATGGAGTATCGGGATTTGTGAGCCTCATTCATAATGAGCTCATGAAGATTGTGTCGATTAGGCACCCAGATGCGATTTAGATAGTATTGAAGTCCATCGGACTTTCTCACAAGTTGGTCTATAGTAGCGCCTCGTATTTCAACGACTAGACTACCTTCGTTGGCTGATGAGTACTGAGCTTCACGGATGCAAGTATGAAGATCACTAGAGATGTGAAAGCAACGGATAGTATATGTCACACCCCCAAAATCCACACGCGGAGTATCACCGCTTGGAGGCGTGACATGACCAGGATTCAGCCACCAATCATATTGAACAACATAATTAAGTAAATAAAACCAAACACAATACGATTGGTGACCAAAAGGAAGTAAACCGATTTTAGGTTAACAGCGGAAGCATAAAACGTAAGTTCAAAACATAAGTTCACAGTTCATAAGTTTAAAGTCTCAAACATAAGTTCCATAGGTTTATAAAGTTCAATTATTAAGTATGGGATATAACAACCCATGTTCCACAACAACCTCCTCCTCGTGCAAGCTCCCAAAAGCATCTAGCGACCTGTAAGGCATGTAACAACTAGTCAACAACAAAGTTGAGTGAGTTCACGTTTGGTTGTTTAGTTTTAAGTGTTTCTGAAAACGTGGTTTGACTTTCGTTGGCTTATTTGCCGTGGGGGTTACCCCGTAGTTGAAAGTACATTTAACCAATTCCCTTTTTCTTTACCCAATCCATAACCATGATCAGTGGGGGTTTTCCCCGTTTGAACTACTAGACGGAATGATATCGACTGCTACGCAAATAAGTTGTGCCCTATATCAGTGTCTATCATCACTGACAATCTGCCATAGTCCATTAGTACACGCCCGTCCGACTGGCACGGTGTGAGGTTTGTTAAACCTAATAGCGCTATTAACTAATGACCCGCTCGCCATTGGCCTCGGCGATTAAGTCGATATAAATTGAGGGACTTCATGATAGAGTTTTGTCTAGCTAGTTTTAAGGTTGTTGTCCTGCACCAGGAGGACGAACGTACGTATTCTGCACCAGGAGAATTCGTAGGATTAATAATGGCATCCGCTCTATGGAGGATGGCCGTACATATCCTACCCAAGGAGGATATGTAGATTTAGTTTTAATTCTTTAACCCATTCCCAAACCACCGGGAATCCCATGCCTTAGAAAGTGTGTGAACTCACCTTGGTTTGCTCGGTTAGATTCTCAATATAGCTAACAGTCAAGGTCGGTCAATCACGTCCTAGTATGATTTACCAGTTAGTCATTTAGTGGCTTTCAAATAGAACACAAAGTTCCTACACGTATCTATCACACAACATGCATCACTGTAACGGTTTATGCCCATCTAAGTTTCCCGTCCATTCCCCACTCAAAATCAAACATACGATAATGCACATAACATATATAACATGTCAGATCATTCACAGATAGCATACTCGACATTTAGACACGCAAGTCACAACTTATGTCAATTCAGCATTAATACTCAAAACTGGGCTGTTTTCGGGGATTTTAATAAAATAGTTAACACGTTCCAAAAATTCCCAAATTTTTACAGAATGTCTTAAACGTTCCATATTTTATTGTGTAAAAATGTCGGGGTCCGGTTCATCACCAATATTTTATAAAAATTCATATTCGGGACTGAACTCAGATTTATGTATTTCTGACCACAGTCCACGAAACAATTTATTAAAAATTCATCGTAAGTCCGATTTGCGAAATTCCAGTGGGGTAATTACAAATACTTCAGTTATCATCTACAGTAAAATTTTCATGGTCCGATTTATCACAAAACTCAGGTTATGACTGAAAGTACGACACCCATTTATTGCTGTCAAAATTCAGCTTAAGTAGCTGTTACAACTTAACACTTTAAAAATAGTAAACGGAGTCCAAAAATTACGATTCCGGTGCCATTAGAACCGTATTTCATAATAACATATTTTAGATTCAAAATATCGATTTTTCGTTGAGGTTAAGACCTGTTTACAGCCAACAGAAGTGGGCTGTAAAAGTTAGACAGATTCTGATTCTTTTGTGTTTAACCTTCTAAATCGTGTTCGATCGATTCCTTTAACAAGTTTAGTGACCACAACAACATCATATACTAATATCATTCAGTAAAGCATCAGATAATCACCCAATCATCATAATCACACAAGATCTACATGATTTACACACATATTCATCCATTAACCACCTTGTTCATTACTTTAGTAAACTTTTAGACTTTGATCTTATATGTTCGTAATTTTTAACCGATGAAACTTTTATTAACCACTCTAGACAAGATCAAGAAGGGGTTTAGAGTCACTTACTACTAGCTCGAGGCTAGGGGAGATTCTAGTCGAAAATCGAGTGGATAAAAGCAATAGAATGAGGTCCTTCGCGTTCCGTTTGCACCAAGCTTCCTAATACGCGATTCTCGACACTTGTATGGACTTGGAATATGAAGATCAAAATCGAAAATATGATGGATGGCAAGGGGGTGCTTGGCCGTAAGCCTTGAGAGAGAGAGAGGAGTAGTGTTGGTTGTTGAGTTTGTGTGAAAATGATTAGGGTGTAATGGTTAGAACTTATAGGCAAAGTTAAGGTTATTATCCAAAGGTTAAGGTGCATCCTAGATATTAAACATGGAGGATTATAATAATAATTCAAGGACAAGGTATGTCCCCCACCATGGGGACGGTTAGTTAAGGGGGGGGGGGGGTGGGGGTACTAGTTCGGTTTCAACCATTAGTTGGTGTTTAGTTAGGTTAAATAGGTTAGTTAAGTGTTTAACTCCGTTACTAATGTGTAGTACATTTTAGCGGGTGTTAGGGTATTCGGGGGCCCTAATTGGTTCAGAAAAAGATAAACAATGCTAATGGCATTATTTTTGGGTTCCGGGTGAAGTCCGGTTGTTCGGTTGGGTATCGTTCCGTTAAAGTGCTTAATTAATCCGTAAAGTGTCCTACATGTATATTTTTGCAACGTTTTTAATTTTTAACACTCAGGAAGGCATACCGGACTATTTAGTAACTTTTCTGTATGCTATTAGCATGTTAACAAATACATGTAAGCATATCACAGAAATCAGAGAGCAGTTAAATGATTCAGCACAGTCATCAAGTACTTTAATTAACATTAATAGATTGTACGGTTACATGTAAATTCGAGGGTTGTCACATTCTCCCCCTGTTAAGAGAATTTCGTCCCGAAATTTAGCGTGTGGTTACTGAGGAAGCTAGTTAAGTTGCGTTGTTTTCCAGATTTTCCTGGGGTGTCACATCATCCCCCCGTTGATTTGGAATTTCGTCCCGAAATTCTGCGGTAGCTTCAGCCTCAGTAGTGGTTGCGTTTTTCTTAAACAGTTGGGGATACTTGAGTTTCATTTGGTCTTCTCGTTCCCATGTATACTCTGGGCCACGACGAGCATTCCAACGAACTCCGACGAGAGGTATTCTTGTGTGCTTGAGGATCTTAACATCTCGATCCGTAATCTCTACTGGTTCCTCGACGAATCGCAGCTGGTCGTCGATTGTGAGTTCCTTGAGAGGAACTATGAAGGTCTCCTCTGACAGACACTTCTTTAGATTTGATACGTGGAATACGTTGTGAACTCCGCTGAGTTCTTCAGGTAGATCCAACCTGTAGGCGACTTGGCCAATTTTCTCAATGACTTTGAATGGTCCGATATAACGCGGATTGAGTTTGCCTCGTTTGCCAAAGCGGACTACACCTTTCCAAGGTGAGACTTTGAGTAGCGCTCGATCCCCAACCTGGAGCTCGAGTGGTTTTCTTCCCTTATCAGCATAGCTTTTCTGACGGTCACGAGCTGCCGCCATTCGCTGTCGTATCTGAGCAATTTTCTCGGTGGTATCTACCACATGTTCTGGGCTAGTGATTTGGCTGTCACCAACTTCTGCCCAACATAGAGGCGATCGGCATTTAGGTCCGTACAATGCCTCAAACGGAGCGGCTTGGATGCTGGTGTGGTAGCTGTTGTTATATGAGAACTCCACTAGCGGGAGGTGCTTTTCCCAGCCGTTACCAAAATCGATTACACATGCCCTAAGCATGTCTTCAAGGGTTTGGATGGTGCGTTCAGATTGCCCATCCGTCTGCGGGTGATAAGCGGTGCTCATATCTAAACGTGAGCCAAAGGACTTGTGCATTGCTTGCCACAGTTCAGAAGTAAAACGTGCGTCACGATCAGATATAATAGAGATTGGCACTCCGTGCCTTGATACCACTTCCTTTAGGTAAATGTCTGCAAGAGTAGAAAACTTATCCGTTTCCTTGATGGCCAGAAAATGTGCAGACTTGGTTAATCGATCTACGATCACCCAAATGGTATCGTTTCCGCGTTGAGATCTGGGCAGGCCAGTAACAAAATCCATGGAGATTTGCTCCCATTTCCATTTCGGGATCTCCGGTTGTTGAAGTAGGCCTGATGGTTTCTGATATTCAGACTTGACTCTCGCACAAGTCAAGCACTTACTGACGTAGGTTGCTATGTGGGCTTTCATGCCAGGCCACCAATACGTAGTCTTGAGGTCGTGGTACATTTTGTCTGAACCAGGGTGTACAGAATAACGAGACTTATGTGCTTCATCCATCACAAGCTCGCGTAAGTTGCCATAAAATGGAACCCAGATGCGTCCGTTAACATAGTAGGCACCGTCTCCCTTTTGTTCTAGCCGCTGCCTCGATCCTCGTAGGGACTCAGCCCTGATGTTTTCTGCTTTCAATGCTTCAACCTGGGCATCTCGAATCTGAGCCGGAAGGTTAGACTGGATGGTAAGCTGTAATGCTCGTACACGCTTAGGTAAAGTATCCTTTCGACTGAGGGCGTCAGCCACAACATTGGCTTTGCCCGGATGATACTTGATAGCGCATTCGTAATAATTCAAGAGTTCGACCCATCGGCGTTGTCGCATGTTTAACTCTTTTTGCTTGAAGATATGCTCGAGACTCCTGTGGTCGGTGTAAATGGTGCACTTTGTACCGTACAGGTAATGTCTCCATATCTTAAGTGCGAATACAACTGCTCCCAGCTCCAGATCGTGAGTAGTGTAGTTTCTTTCGTGAACTTTAAGTTGGCGCGATGCGTAGGCAATGACCTTGTCACGTTGCATCAATACGCAACCAAGTCCTTGGATGGAAGCGTCGCAATAAACCACGAAATCATCGGTGCCTTCTGGCAATGAGAGGATAGGCGCGCTACAAAGTCTATCCTTTAGATGTTGAAATGCGGACTCCTGTGCATCACCCCAACGATAGATGACGCCCTTCTGAGTCAGTGAAGTGAGAGGTTGCGCAATCTTGGAGAAATCTTTTATAAACCTTCTGTAATATCCGGCCAAACCCAAGAATTGGCGGATTTCTGTTGGTGTGCGGGGTGCGGGCCAGTTCTTGATCGATTCAACCTTAGATGGATCCACATGAATTCCATCCTTGTTTACCACATGGCCTAGAAAGTGGACTTCGCGAAGCCAGAAATCACATTTCGAAAACTTGGCATACAACCGTTTTTTTCGAAGAAGTTCCAGCATAAGTCGTAGATGCTGCTCGTGTTCCTCCTGACTCTTAGAATAGATCAGGATATCATCGATGAACACAATAACGAACTTATCCAGGTAAGGCTTGCACACTCGGTTCATGAGATCCATGAAGACTGCCGGTGCATTCGTCAGCCCGAATGGCATAACCAGAAACTCGTAATGGCCGTAACGAGTTCTGAATGCTGTTTTGGAGACGTCCTCATCTCGGACTCTCAGCTGATGGTATCCCGATCTCAAATCAATCTTGGAGTAATAGCTCGACCCTTGCAACTGGTCAAACAAGTCGTCAATACGTGGAAGAGGATAACGATTCTTCACAGTCACCTTGTTAAGTTCGCGATAGTCAATACACATCCTGAAGGTACCGTCTTTCTTCTTCACGAACAAGACTGGAGCTCCCCAGGGTGAAGAGCTAGGACGTATAAAACCCTTTTCCAAGAGTTCTTGTAGTTGTGTGGACAGTTCTTCGAGTTCTGATGGGGCTAGACGATATGGTGCTCGAGCTACTGGCCCTGCTCCAGGAGCTAGCTCGATTTGAAACTCAACTTGGCGATGAGGAGGAAGACCAGGTAATTCCTCAGGAAATACCTCGGGAAATTCGCGCACAATAGGGATGTCTTCAATTCTCTTCTCTTCCGTGGATGTGTCAGTAACGAGTGCTAAAATGGCAGTGTGGCCCTTTCGCAAACACTTCTAGGCCTTAAGGAAAGAGATGATGCCTTCGACAGCACCACTCTTGTCGCCATGAATCACGAGGGGTTCTTTATCAGAACGAGGAATGCGGATGATTTTCTCCTTGCAAACAATCTCCGCTTGATGATGAGATAACCAATCCATCCCAATAACGACGTCGAAACTACCAAGTGTGATAGGAACAAGATCGATAGGGATAGTCTGACCAGCTAAGACGAGCTTACAACCTTTAACTACGTGTGTGGCTTCAAGACTTTTACCGTTAGCTAGTTCTACCGTGTGTTTGGTGTTCATGAGTGTTGGGGTGCGCTTAAGAATTTGGCTAACTTTCACGGACACATAACTAGTATCGGCACCCGAATCGAATAAAACAGTAACGAAGAAGTCGTCAAGAAGAAACTTACCCATCACAACGTTGGGATCATTCCTTGCTTCTCCCTGACCAATCACGAACACACGACCCCTTGCCCCGTTGCCATTGTTGTCTCCCCCATTTCCGCCTCCATTGTTGTTCCCATTGTGGTTCCCATTTCCTTGGTTATTGTTCTGGTTTTGGTTTAGCTGGGGGCAGTTCCTCTTAAAGTGGCCTTCAACGCCACACTGAAAGCATCCTTTATTTCCCTGCTGATGCTGTTGCTGGTGGTTCTGTGGGGCTTGTTGTTGTTGTTGGCGATTCTGATTCGCAGGACGTGGGCTCCTGCAATCTTTGGCTTCATGGCCCAGCCTGTGACATCTCTGACATCGACCTTTGTTGCACTGCCCGCTGTGATGCTTGTTGCACCGGTTGCACTTGGGGTGGTTTCCTCGGTATCCACGCTGTCCTTGATTACCAGAAGATTGCTGACCGGGACTCTGGTAGTCATCACTCTTTCGCTGTTGAGACTGAACTGAAGTAGACCCCCTTTCGGAGTTCCCATCCCATTTTCGCTTGTTGTCGGTAGGTGCATCAGAAGTAGCTGTGGCACTGATACGTTTGGGTAACCTGTTTTGCTCCACCGCCTGGTCGGTGAGACGATGAGCCAACTTGATAATTTGCTGAATGGTACCCAGGTTGGCTGAAGTTACGTGACTTTGAATTGCTGGTGCAAGGCCCTTGAGGTAAAGCTCAATACGTTTGATGGGAGGGTCCACCATAGTTGGGCACAGGATGGCCAGTTCATTCGACCTCTTGGTATACGCCTCAATCTCAGATCCTGCCATCTTCAGATTGTAAAATTCCACTTCTAGCTTGTGGATGTCATCCCGACTATAGTACTCCTCTTTGATCAGCTCTTTGAAACCATTCCAGGGCGTGGCATTAGCAACTGCCAGCCCTAGTAGTTGAACCTGTGCCTTCCACCAGGTTAACGCAGCTCCTTCAAGTGTTCCGGTAGCATATTTCACCCTACGGTCTTCGGGGCATTCGCACATCTCGAAAACTGTCTCAAGCTTTTCAAACCAGTGAAGAAGGCCCACTGCTCCTTCGGTGCCACTGAAAGTGGTAGGTCGACAGTCCATGAACGTCTTGAACGTGCACACAGGAGGTTGAGCATGTTGACCTGTTGCGCGAGAATAGAAGACAAGATTAAGCACGAGGGTTGGTTTGAGAAGGTAGGATCTAAATGTCCTATGGTGAGTTGGTATGGCAGGTTATACCTCCTGCAGGGTTAGCTGCGAGTGCCTCCGCAACTCGTTCGTTGATCAAAGCCGTCAACTGGGCTTGAGTGAGGTTGATACGTCCTTCGCGTCCGCTCATGATCTTCATAATGAAGCAACGTAAGTGAGGAAAGTGTCGCGAAAGTGTGTAAGTGTGGGACGACCTTAGAGAGTATGCACACAAGGTTCAAATAGCAATTACCACATTATCTAATGCACAGTGAGAACTATCTAACCGATAATATAACATAAATCATACCACTTATGGTGTCGAGTCTTGCACGTGGAGCGAAGCGTCGTTGTAGATCATTGAGCACTGTACAGGTTATAGTCTGGTTTTAATGAAAACTTTTCCCTTATTAAAACCAAGTTCTCTATAACCAATGGCTCTAATACCAATCTGTCACACCCCCAAAATCCACACGCGGAGTATCACCGCTTGGAGGCGTGACATGACCAGGATCGAGCCACCAATCATATTGAACAACATAATTAAGTAAATAAAACCAAACACAATACGATTGGTGACCAAAAGGAAGTAAACCGATTTTAGGTTAACAGCGGAAGCATAAAACGTAAGTTCAAAACATAAGTTCACAGTTCATAAGTTTAAAGTCTCAAACATAAGTTCCATAGGTTTATAAAGTTCAATTATTAAGTATGGGATATAACAACCCATGTTCCACAACAACCTCCTCCTCGTGCAAGCTCCCAAAAGCATCTAGCGACCTGTAAGGCATGTAACAACTAGTCAACAACAAAGTTGAGTGAGTTCACGTTTGGTTGTTTAGTTTTAAGTGTTTCTGAAAACGTGGTTTGACTTTCGTTGGCTTATTTTCCGTGGGGGTTACCCCGTAGTTGAAAGTACATTTAACCAATTCCCTTTTTCTTTACCCAATCCATAACCATGATCAGTGGGGGTTTTCCCCGTTTGAACTACTAGACGGAATGATATCGACTGCTACGCAAATAAGTTGTGCCCTATATCAGTGTCTATCATCACTGACAATCTGCCATAGTCCATTAGTACACGCCCGTCCGACTGGCACGGTGTGAGGTTTGTTAAACCTAATAGCGCTATTAACTAATGACCCGCTCGCCATTGGCCTCGGCGATTAAGTCGATATAAATTGAGGGACTTCATGATAGAGTTTTGTCTAGCTAGTTTTAAGGTTGTTGTCCTGCACCAGGAGGACGAACGTACGTATTCTGCACCAGGAGAATTCGTAGGATTAATAATGGCATCCGCTCTATGGAGGATGGCCGTACATATCCTACCCAAGGAGGATATGTAGATTTAGTTTTAATTCTTTAACCCATTCCCAAACCACCGGGAATCCCATGCCTTAGAAAGTGTGTGAACTCACCTTGGTTTGCTCGGTTAGATTCTCAATATAGCTAACAGTCAAGGTCGGTCAATCACGTCCTAGTATGATTTACCAGTTAGTCATTTAGTGGCTTTCAAATAGAACACAAAGTTCCTACACGTATCTATCACACAACATGCATCACTGTAACGGTTTATGCCCATCTAAGTTTCCCGTCCATTCCCCACTCAAAATCAAACATACGATAATGCACATAACATATATAACATGTCAGATCATTCACAGATAGCATACTCGACATTTAGACACGCAAGTCACAACTTATGTCAATTCAGCATTAATACTCAAAACTGGGCTGTTTTCGGGGATTTTAATAAAATAGTTAACACGTTCCAAAAATTCCCAAATTTTTACAGAATGTCTTAAACGTTCCATATTTTATTGTGTAAAAATGTCGGGGTCCGGTTCATCACCAATATTTTATAAAAATTCATATTCGGGACTGAACTCAGATTTATGTATTTCTGACCACAGTCCACGAAACAATTTATTAAAAATTCATCGTAAGTCCGATTTGCGAAATTCCAGTGGGGTAATTACAAATACTTCAGTTATCATCTACAGTAAAATTTTCATGGTCCGATTTATCACAAAACTCAGGTTATGACTGAAAGTACGACACCCATTTATTGCTGTCAAAATTCAGCTTAAGTAGCTGTTACAACTTAACACTTTAAAAATAGTAAACGGAGTCCAAAAATTACGATTCCGGTGCCATTAGAACCGTATTTCATAATAACATATTTTAGATTCAAAATATCGATTTTTCGTTGAGGTTAAGACCTGTTTACAGCCAACAGAAGTGGGCTGTAAAAGTTAGACAGATTCTGATTCTTTTGTGTTTAACCTTCTAAATCGTGTTCGATCGATTCCTTTAACAAGTTTAGTGACCACAACAACATCATATACTAATATCATTCAGTAAAGCATCAGATAATCACCCAATCATCATAATCACACAAGATCTACATGATTTACACACATATTCATCCATTAACCACCTTGTTCATTACTTTAGTAAACTTTTAGACTTTGATCTTATATGTTCGTAATTTTTAACCGATGAAACTTTTATTAACCACTCTAGACAAGATCAAGAAGGGGTTTAGAGTCACTTACTACTAGCTCGAGGCTAGGGGAGATTCTAGTCGAAAATCGAGTGGATAAAAGCAATAGAATGAGGTCCTTCGCGTTCCGTTTGCACCAAGCTTCCTAATACGCGATTCTCGACACTTGTATGGACTTGGAATATGAAGATCAAAATCGAAAATATGATGGATGGCAAGGGGGTGCTTGGCCGTAAGCCTTGAGAGAGAGAGGAGTAGTGTTGGTTGTTGAGTTTGTGTGAAAATGATTAGGGTGTAATGGTTAGAACTTATAGGCAAAGTTAAGGTTATTATCCAAAGGTTAAGGTGCATCCTAGATATTAAACATGGAGGATTATAATAATAATTCAAGGACAAGGTATGTCCCCCACCATGGGGACGGTTAGTTAAGGGGGGGGGGGGGGGTGGGGGTACTAGTTCGGTTTCAACCATTAGTTGGTGTTTAGTTAGGTTAAATAGGTTAGTTAAGTGTTTAACTCCGTTACTAATGTGTAGTACATTTTAGCGGGTGTTAGGGTATTCGGGGGCCCTAATTGGTTCAGAAAAAGATAAACAATGCTAATGGCATTATTTTTGGGTTCCGGGTGAAGTCCGGTTGTTCGGTTGGGTATCGTTCCGTTAAAGTGCTTAATTAATCCGTAAAGTGTCCTACATGTATATTTTTGCAACGTTTTTAATTTTTAACACTCGGGAAGGCATACCGGACTATTTAGTAACTTTTCTGTATGCTATTAGCATGTTAACAAATACATGTAAGCATATCACAGAAATCAGAGAGCAGTTAAATGATTCAGCACAGTCATCAAGTACTTTAATTAACATTAATAGATTGTACGGTTACATGTAAATTCGAGGGTTGTCACAGTATAACCATGAGTCTTACGACCAAGAGCATCGACCACGACATTCGCCTTGCCAGGATGATAGCGAATCTCGCAGTCATAGTCGTTAAGTAATTCCAGCCATCGTCGTTGACGCATGTTCAGTTCCTTTTGGTTAATGATGTGTTGCAGGCTCTTATGGTCGGTGAAAACCACACACTTAGTACCATATAGGTAGTGTCGCCAGATCTTTAACGCAAAAACAACTGCGCCAAGCTCTAAATCGTGGGTCGTATAGTTTTTCTCATGTAGTTTGAGCTGTCGGGAGGCATAAGCGATGATCTTGTCCCGCTGCATGAGCACACAGGCATCACAGTATACCACAAGACTTAGATGGCGTTCATGATCAGCTCTAGTTTTAGAATAAATAAGAATATCATCAATAAAAACTATCACAAAACGATCCAGGTAGGGTTTACAAACACGGTTCATAAGATCCATGAACACGGCGGGTACGTTGGTCAAACCAAAAGGCATAACCACGAACTCGTAGTGTCCATAACGAGTGCGAAACGCAGTTTTGGGAATATCATCTTCGAGAACACGGAGCTGATGATAGCCAGATTGAAGGTCGATTTTAGAGAAATAGGACGCGCCCTGTAGTTGGTCAAATAGATCATCAATGCGAGGGAGAGGATAACGATTCTTAACGGTGAGTGTATTAAGCTCGCGGTAGTCGATACACATAGGAAACGAACCATCCTTCTTTTTTACGAATAACACCGGAGCACCCCACGGAGAGGTACTTGGACGTATAAAACCTTTGTCTAGCAATTCTAGTAGTTGACTAGATAATTCTTGCATCTTAGAAGGTGCAAGTCGGTAAGGAGCCTTGGCAACAGGAGTTGCGCCAGGTATGAGATCAATACGAAAATCAACAGATCTAGGAGGTGGAAGACCAGGAAGATCTTCAGGAAAGACGTCAGGGAAATCACACACTACTGGAACATCACTTACGTTCTTTCCCTTGCCCTTTTGTTCCACCACGTGGGCCAAGAAGGCAAGGTACGGTTTATGTAAACACTTTTTTGCTTGAGTGCATGACATCAAATTCAGTCCTCTAGAAGGTCGGTCTCCATAGACCTGCAAAGTTTCACCAGACGGAAGAGGTAAGCGAACGTACCACTCATGGCAAGCGATTTCGGCATGATTTTTACGCAACCAATCCATGCCGATTATGATATCAAAACTACCCAATTGCATGGGTATGAGGTCAATAGTGAAGACATGGTCGTTAAGAGTCAAGGAACAACCATTGAGGATAGAATCAACTAGGATAGATTTACCATCGGCAATCTCAGCAGAGAACGACTTAGGTAGTTTTGAGTGTGTACAGTTTAACAAGGACTCAAATTCTACGGACACAAAGCTTCTATCTGCACCAGTATCAAATAGGGTCGAAGCGTAAAGGTTATTGATGAGAAACACACCATTAACGACGTCATTGTCGTTACGAGCCTGATTGGCATTGAGATTGAACGCTCGTCCACGAGCGGCTGGCTGTTGTTCCTGATTGAGCTGGGGGCATTGGTTACGGAGATGAGTAGTGTCTCCACACTTGTAGCATGCACGAACACTGTTGACTAGTCTAGGATTCTGCAGAGGAGATGGCAGAGCTGGTGGAGCTGGCTGAGCGGGTGGAGCTTGGTTGGTTTGCTGAGTAGGGGCATTGTAACAACGAGCGACGGTATGACCATAACGGTTGCAGATAGTACAATGGCGACAAGCAGAGCTTGCCGGGCGATGATAGTGACAGGTGCCGCACTTAGGATGAGTCCCAGTGTATCCCTTCTTTTCAGCTGGAACAGGGTTGGGATTTACAGCACAAGCAGCAGGCACAGCAGTATTGCCCGCAGGGTTTGCATTTGCAGCAGGGAAAATGGCATTGCAGCCAGAACTCTGAGACTTTCGCTTTTTGTTTCGGTTGCCACTGGGCAGCTGGGTAACTTGGTTTGCTGACTTTGAAGGAGCAGAGTTTCCAAACTGTTTATCACAAACCCGGTTGTTGTTTAAACTTGTTGCAAGACGGTAAACTTCTTCAATAGTTCCTAGCTGAGCTGCTTCAATCGAGTCACGCATGGCATGAGGCAACCCGTTGATGTACTTGGTTATCATCCGCTTCGGAGTAGAAACCAAGTGAGGTACGATTATGCTGACTTGTTTAAAACGGGTAGTGTAAGCCAGATTATCATCTCCAACCTGCTTGAGGTGCCAGAATTCTTCCTCAAGCTTTAGCTGTTCATGGGGAGGGCAGAATTCAAGCATCATCAATTCTCGCACCTCAGGCCATGGAAGAGCATAAGCTTCTTCGTTGGAACGGATGTTTCTCTCGTTTGTCCACCACTCTAAAGTTCTACCTTGAAACATGTCAGTTGCACTCCTAGTCTTTAGGTGTTCTGGGCACTCGTTGTTGATGAAAGTAACCTCGATGCTGTCGAATCATTCCAGCATTGCAGTCACCCCATCACTGCCCATGAAAGGCTTAGGGTTGCAAGAGACAAAGTGTTTGTAGTTGAACTTCGTAGGCTTTAGCTTATCTGTCTTGGAGTCAACAGAGAAGGGTGGAGTGTTTGTTCCCTGGATCTCAGTGATGATCTTAGGCACGATGCGAGCAATCTGATCAGCCATGAAAGACATCATTTTCTTCTGAGAGTTGGCCCTCGATCTCCTGAGAGAGTCAGATAGTTTACGGGAAGACATCTAAAGATCCAAGAAAAGGATCGCATAAGTTTAGATCATAAAGTCTCGTAGGATATAGATTCACTTACGATCACATAAAGTCTCAAGCTTCAAGCGTCACAAAACGTTCAACAAGTTTCACGAAGATTCCACAAGTCCGCAAACCCACGACTTTCGCATGGCACGTGGTACGAAAGTTCGGCAACATCTCGGAAACACTTATGTATAGGAAGTACCAGCGGCGTATCCACCATGTTTCGGGCATGTCACGTCCGTCTCGTCTTCGATGTCATGTTACGTGTCGTGTTTTGCCAACCATAACCAAACAAATAGTTCATTCATGACCACATAAAGACTCAAGTTTCAAGCGTCAAACAATCAATAAGTTTCACGAAGATTCCAAAAGTCCGCAAACCCTGACTTTCGCATGGCACGTGGTACGAAAGTTGGGCAACATGTCAGAAACACTTATATATAGGAAGTACCAGCGGCGTATCCACAATGTTTCGGGCATGTCACATCCGTCTCGTCTCCGGTGTCATGTTACGTGTTGTGTCTTGCTACCCACAACAGCAGCACATTCCACATAGATTAATCAAGTAGTTTCACCTAGCTTCGCGTTCAACATTCCCATTCAAGGTCTGCAAAACACCAAATTTCACATGGCACGAGGTACTAAAGTTGGTAACATGTCGGAAACACTTATATATAGGAAGTACCAGCGGCGTATCCACCATGTTTCGTCCATGTTACTTCTGTCTCGTCTTCGGTGTCATGTTACACTTAGTGTTTTGCTACCCATAACAACACATCCCACATAGATTTAGCAGGTAGTTTCACATAGCATCATGTTCGATCGTGTTTTCAAGAGCCCACATAGTTTATCATAAAGAGTAAAGCATCATAAATTTAGTTCGATCCTGAGGAATTATGATTATTGTTTTAGATTGCGAAAGTACGTGCGATAAAAGTCTCAAACAAACACAGAATCAGGTTTAAAACCACATGTAAAATCGAGATAACATAAAAGATAGGCTCATAAAATATAGGATTGTTCCGGGTAGAGGAACGTTGACTAACCAAAGTAAATCAAATCCCTCTCGAATTGAGGCAACGTGTCTTGACTTACTTAGACAAACACGTCATCGATGTTAGGCCTACGATATTTGTCCTTTTGGTCATTTCACGTCCCTAATTGATTGGAAATCTCGAGACTTTGGCAAGACAGAAAAAAATCAAAGAGTGGGACTAGTTATCAAGGTGTGAGTTTCACCTCTATCTTGATAACTTCGTATCCTAAATGTGTTGGCGCTTGTCAGAAGATAAGACCTACTAGAATATGTTATGGAAATCTCCCTTCAAGGTTCGGATGCCACTCCTGACTTGAGGGTTAATTTCGTGCCCAAAAAATGCAAACACTGGCCAGCAGCGTTTTCAAGTATCCAAGTGTATATTGTGTCAGCCTTAGGAAAGGCAAGTAAGTTTAACAAGAAATGTGTTGCTAGGAAGCATATATCTTTTGTTAATTTCAAGATAAATAATTTTGAAATCTGATAAATATTTTAAAATATTAGATTATCTCCTATACGAATTGTGTAAATTTATATTAAATTTAATTTTATAATTATCTTTTAATTGATATTAATTATCTATAAAAAATAGATGGCTTCAATAAATTTTATAATTATCTTTTAATTGATATTAATTATCTATAAAAAATTGATGTTTCAATGAATGACATGTGTCATCCCATTAGTTTCTTTTATTATATAGTATAGATATAGATGTTTATACAGAGAATAGGCAAGCGATTACATTCAACCTCTTACAGATATTGACGCTTCCAAACTCGGTTCAAAGCAGATATTTGTGAAACAATATCTGGTTAAGTTCAAAGGATGATCTTATCTCCATTGCACATGGTATATATCATCATAAATATTATATTAAACGCTAAATTAATTCTAAGATTTATTGGTTAATTCAGATTTCCCTTTTTTTCCTGGGGTCTACATATTCCCACACCCAACTCCCTATTTCCACACCCTGATAGACGCCTCGTATAGGCCTATACAAGGCGTCTAGGGTTCCTTTTCCCGAACAACTTCTGAACCTCGTACAACGTCACATCAGTCACATCAGATGGAGAGTCTAGGCCTGTACGAGGGAGCAATACGAGGGTACTAAGACCCCTCGTATAGGCCTATACGAGGCGTCTTAAAGACTGATTTGACTATATGTTTGGCATGTGACATAAAGCAATATGGGGCGTCTAGGGCTATACGAGGCGTCTATATTTCATATAAAATGCAACAAACAATGCATTGTTGGTCCACCCGAACATTCAACATTCATTCTGTTCTCTTCTATTATTTCTTGTTGTTTGCATTTGTGTTCTTATCATCCAGAAGTGTTGAAATGTCATCATACTGGGACGACAACTATGTCTTCGGGCAGTATTCTAGCGACAACTGGGTGCCCGAAAGCATTCCGGTAACAGTTATTAGCTTAAATGTTTTAATTACTTGTTGTTTTAGTTTATTATTTACTAATGATGATACGGTCGTCTATTTTGGAGGAGTCTGGCATTACCGATTCTAACGAGCAAGAGGAGGTTGTGTCTAGTATACAAGGAAAACAAAACAGACCGTTTCTAGATTTGAACACGCATCCCCCTATTGATGAAACAGCCCCTATAGATGACTTATACCATGCTGGCCAACCAAGTTATCTGACGCAACAAGGGTATCCGGATTATAGGCCTTACGAAGGAGACGGTGGATACGGAGGAATCGGTGGATACGGAGGAGACTGTGGATACGGAGGAGACGGTGGATACGAAGGAGACAGTGGATATGGTGGATACGAAGGAGATGGTGGTCATCAGCAATTCATTTCCCCGGGCAGTCCTTACGTTCATCAAAACAATTCGGACGTTGGAGGATATGGTGGATATGGTGGTTATGGTGGTTATGGTGGATATGGTAGATATGGTGGTGAGGCACCCCCCATCCCGGACAATCGGTACTTAAAAAAGCAGGTATCAATTTTATTTTGTTATGTTACATAGATTAATTGTTGTTATTATTATTATTATTATTATTATTATTATTATTATTATTATTACTACTACTATTATTATTATTATTACTATTATTATTACTATTTTATTATTATTATTTTATTATTATTATTATTATTAATATTAATATTGTTATTATTGTTGATGTTACAGGTTTTCAACTCTTTAGATGAACTAAAGAAACAGATACAGGAAATAGCAAACGCGGATGGTTTCGTTATTGTCACCCGTCGATCAAAGAAAATCAGGGGAAGAACTGGGAGGGTATGGCTTGAATGTGACCGTGGTGGTGAGCACCACACAATAGCAAAACTTAGAAAAGCCGGAAGCAAAAAAATTGGTTGCCCGTTTTACCTGCTGGCTGTGCGAAACCACCCGTATGAAACCTGGGAGATAAAAGACGGAAAAATTAAACATAACCACGAACTTTGTGAGGACCTGTCGGCCCACGCGTTTGTGCGAAGGTTTACTCCAAGCGCAAAGAAACTGATCGAGCAGCTGACAGCTCAAAACATTGAGCCACGCAAAATATTTCAACCGATAAGGAAGTAGGACCCCGAGAGGTTTCATGTTCAGAAAGACATTCAAAATGTTGTGGCGAAGATTAGAGCCGAACAAAGACAAGGATTGACTCCCATGCAGTCACTAGAAAACGTGCTGATAAACAACGACTTTATTTACGAGACACGGGAGGAACCCGGAACAGAGATCGTAACAGAGATCTTCTTTCTTCATCAGTACTCGAGAGACATGTGGTGTGCATTCCCCCATGTCATACTAATCGATGCGACGTAAAAGACAAACTTATACAATATGCCATTTATCCAGAATGTTGGTATGACGCCTACTAACCATTCGTTTTGTATCGCGCATGCTGTTGTTAGTAAAGAACGAGGTGATAACTTTGTGTGGGTGCTTGAGAGGATCAAGTCAATGTTGGATGAATGTATGGAGGCACGTGTGATTGTAACGGATAGAGAATTGAGGAGAAGCAGGTACAACAAAGGTTGGACGAGGCCTCTCGTATAGATGAAGAATTGAGGAGAAGCTCCTTCGGTGATGCAAACACGTGCTTTGAAGGTTCCCAACAAAGTAAGTACGATAACCCTTGCCACAGCTTGTACGTTCCGTCACAGGCCTCTCAACAGTCGGTTATAAGGTCCCAAAAACCCAAAGCGAGCCTAAGCCGTTCAAAGAGTTCTAAGAAGAAAGAGACACGAGCTGATCACGGTTTTCCTTTAAACATTGGAGACGAGAACGTGGGAATCATCAAACAGTTTAAGTCTGCCATTCCGCCAGTGTTTCATCCGCACGTCTCGTGCATACGAGATGTGATGCCGGACGGTCATTGTGGGTTTTGGTCTGTGGCTGTGGGCATAGGTATGGATCAGAGTTCATGGGGGCTCATTCGAAGGGACCTTGTCCAAGAAATAGATCAGAACGAATCGATCTGGTTCCTAATATTTGAAGCATGGGATGATGGTTATTTTTACACGCATCGTCAGGGCCTAATTTGGGATTCAGTGTCCGGTTGTCCCCCGGATCACTGAATGGACTTCCCCTTAGCAGGACTTCTTATTGCACAAACGTACGGTATCAGGGTGCACCTGTTAACGACAACCATGGGTGCGAGTTCCACTTTCTTCCCGATACTAAGTCCTCCGGCTAATCAACAACCATTATTCATAACGCTTGCACATGTTAATGAGAACCACTTCATACATGTTAAGCTGGAAGGGGATTATCCAATGCCACCAGCACACGGGCTATGGTTGAACCACCGAAGACCCAATACGGAACAATGGGAAGATATTTACTTGCCACGTCTAGAATGGTATACATCGATAATGAATCCTCCACCAAGATCAAACCCCAGTCTTAATTACATCGACAGTGATACGGAAGAATGATTTTTGTAATTAATAGTATTTTTTGTATCGATAATTATTCTTATTGTAATTAATAAGATTTTTTGTATTAATTTCTATAATTTTTTTTATAATTACAACTGCATAAAACAATTTAATAACATTTTTATAAAAATTTCTATCATTTTTTTATAATTAGAATTGATTAAAATAGTTTAATAACATTTTTATAAAAATTTCTATCATTTTTTTATAATTAGAATTGATTAAAACAGTTTAATAATATTTTTGCTCATATTTTTATCATTTTTTTATAATTACAAAAAAAATTACAAATATACGCCTCGTATAGACCTAGACTGGTCGTATACGAATGGTCAAAAGACCATTTTGCCCCTGATATGCCCTCAGTTTAGGCTTAAACGAGGGGCTAAAAGGTCATTTCACCAAATCCAGACGCCTCGTATAGAGCTGGACGGGTCGTCTTTTTGAGCGGCATTTTGGGTTTTTGAATTTTAAAAATTTGAATTTCAAAATTTAAATTTAACAAAAAAGGACGCCTCGTATAGAGCTGGACGGATCGTCTTTATGAGCGGCAAGATTTCTTTTTTAAAAATTTGAATTTTGAAAATCTTTTAGTTAATTACCATTAAACCCCTGAGAAGTCCCCAGTATAGGCCTTAATCAGGGGCATAAAGGTAATTTAAAACACTAGACGACACGTATAGGTGTATATGCGTCATACATGGTTGGCGGCAACTGTTTGGGTTTTTTTTAATTATTAAAAAAATATTTATTAAATTACCATTTTACCCCTGTAAAGCCCCTAGTATAGGCCTTAGTCAGGGGTAAAATGGTAATTAACCATTCCAGAAATATCTTTTTGGATTGGTTAATTACCATTTTACCGCTGATTAAGGCCTATACTGGGGGCTTTACAAGGGTAAAATGGTAATTTAATAAAAAGGCTAGACGGGTTGTCTAGCTCTATACGAGGCGTCTATGCCTCGTATAACAGGGGGAGACCTAGACGACCCTGGTTATCACTCCCAAACCACAAAACACACACACATACGACAGACATACCAATATACGCCCCGGATACGTATTTGGACCGTATTTTCGAAGATTTGAAGTATACCTTGTACGTATTTCAGCCCGTAGTTTAGTATTCTTGCCTCGTTTTTGCCTTTAGACCGTAGGTTTGCCCGGAAATTAGGTTTTTGTTGGGTTTGGGGGTTTGAAGTTGAGGTTGAAGATGAAGGACGTATAACATGACGCCCCGTATACCTCTATACGAGGGAGATATGAGGCACTGTTTTTTTTTTTTTTTTTTGTTATTAATGTTATTATTATTGTTTTTATTATTATTATTATTATTATTATTATTATTATTATTATTTTTCTTATTATTATTATTATTATTCTTATTATTGTTATTATTATTATTATTCATATTATTATTGTTATTATTGTTATTATTATTATTTTTTATTATTGTTAATATTATTATTATTATTATTTATTATTTATTATTATTATTAATGTTATTATTATTATCATTTATTATTATTATTATTATTGTTATTATTATTATTATTTATTATTATTATTAATGTTATTATTATTATTGTTATTTATTTATTTATTATTGTTTTTATACGTATACGGTATTTATTTGCAGATTGATTATGGAGGACGATGAGATTCAGATTGATATTGATGGGGCACCGCCGGGGGATCAGCCGGTGCCGCGGGGTCCGCGACGGAGGCGGCTACCGCCTCCGGATTCGCTGCACGGTCCCCCGTATCTAGAGTTTCCCGACGGCACCCCTGCCGCCCGTCATTGCCAGAAGCCTAGGAGGATGCACATTGGAGCGCATGCAGCGACCGACTGGGATGCGGTAGATGAGATTTGTGAGACGGCTAGAGTGCGTCGGTTTATACTTGTCGATTCCCCGTGGCAACGTCTTTTTGAGTTGGCGCACACGCCGAGCTACAGGGAGCTGCTGGTCGAGTTCCTTTCGTCATTCACATTTCACCCTCCTAGGGTCCTAGTGCCGCTTCCGCACCCAGATGCTCCCCCTCCGCCTGAGGTTTCTTTCAGGTTCGCTGGCGTTTTGCGTTCGATGACGCTAGCACAGTTTGAGGTGCATTGTGGTTTATACAGGCAGGAGGAGATCGAGACTGACGTTTACACAGCGGGGCTAGTGGTGGTTGATAGACCCACTCTTTTAGGGTTTTGGCAGGTGATTGCGGGGCCAAATACTTGGGAGCACGACAAGTCAAAGAGGAGGGTTTCATTTATTAGCGACCCATTGTACAGCTACGTACGTTTATTACAGCAATTATTGTGATTATGTGTATTGTTTATTAATCTCTGTTTCTGTATTTCGCTAACAGTATCTGCAGGTATATGCACCATATGCTCGCTACTTCTATTGCAGCGCACGGCTACAGCCGTGAGTGGTGTACGGTTACATATCTTTTTTTCTTTTATTGTTTGTTATACAGGAGGTCGTGCTCACTACTACACGGTCTAGCCCAGTACTACGCCTCCACCCATCACCGGCAGGAGCGCGGATTTTTGTATGGTGGCACGTACGTGACCGTCATTGCCCGTTCATTGGGCATCGTACCGGAGCAGGACACACATTTACGGACGCCGCCAGTCATGCCGACGCGGATGGGTTTTCCATCGCTGTGGAGGATAACACTGATCAAGAGGTTCATCGTTGGCCCGCGGTTTAAAAACCGGAACGGGGGCATATGGACAAAGGACCCCTACCAGAGCAGTTCGAGCTAGTCCATCCTACGCCAGATCCTGCTGATGCAGTGCCCGTGCCGGACCCTCCGGTGGATTTAGACGGTGCAGCGATGCCACAGCCACCGCCACCTCCCGGGGCGCCTCAGTTTCCACGTCACGTTATTCCAGGTCATGCCCAAGGAGCTGCGCTACATCCGGAGGTACGAGCCGAGCTTGACATGCTCAACGATTTGGTAGGTTGGTTGGTACGGGCCGAGCAGGATAGACGAGAGAGAGATGGATTACCCCAGATACCGCTTCCACCACATCAGCAGCAGCCGCAGCAGGCAGATCCAGATTCAGAGCCTGATGCGTAGACCAATTGTAGTTTTTATTTTTGTTATGGATGTACAAACTTATCTCATATATTTTTGTAATGGATGTACAAAAGTTATCTTATATATGTCATATTTACGTTTGTTTTCAGTTATTCGGTTGCTTAATGATTGTTGTCTTAAATTGATATAATACGGAAACAATATATGTTTTGAATATAATACGGAAACAATATTTAAACGAGATAAAATTTAAATCGCAAGAATAATATTTAAAAAAGTAAAATGTTAAAAACATTATAATATTTAATCAATAGAATCTATTTAAAGAGCCGATCTCATAAAACCGTTAAATTTTTTATAGTGTAAAAAAAAGGTTTTCTAAAACAAAAAAAAAAATTCGCTAAAAAAAAACTCTTTCAAAAACTATCAAAATAACCACACCAAAACACCCCCTCTTTCAACCAAAAAAACACACAATGCCTGGATGCCTCGTATTGGCCTGTACGAGGCGTCTAGGGTTTCTTAAACTTTGTGCCTGACAACCTCTGAAGACCCCCTTGAATTCAGTGCCTAGACGCCTCGTATAGCCCTATACGAGGCGTCTAGGGCACAAAAAGTGTCCAAATAGTGTCAGAGGGTGTCCAAATAGATCCAGCCTTTTTTGTGTGTGTATATATTTAGGGTATCGGAAAAAGAGTTTATAAAAGCTTACAAGGAATTGCCTCGTTTAAGGACAAAAGTAAACAATCTTCGCAAGCATATACAATGGCTGATCGGATTCTTGCTTGCATGTGAACTTTCTGAATCTCAACTTAGGATCTTCAGAAAGAATTGTTTTATCATTTAATGACATTAACTATAAGGTCGCATGATACGTGGTGAAACAAAGCAAGGAGGTGCAAATCAAATCTGATCGGTTTGAAACAAAAGTAACAGAAACATGCAGCTGGTAATGGTATGCTTTTGAGGAGGATCCATAAATCAAGGAAGGATATTACGAAATTACATGCGTGGGAATCTGCAGATCGATTAGGGCTTTGGGTTTGCTTGGAACAGGAGACTGAAAGTGGATTTGTTGAAGAAGAGAGTGAAAAGGCCAAGTTTACTTTAATATGTAGTTTGTTTGTCTGGTAAAATTAAAACCTATATAAATTAGCAAATTTTTTGTGCATAAGAACTTGTAAGTTGTGCTTTGGGTTTTTTCAAAAAAAAAAAAACTTGATTTTTTAGTTTTAACCCAAAGGTTTGTACGTTTTCCTCAAACAAAATAGTTATTACAGACATATCTTATGAGTTGTCGGAACATGCTTTTGTTTGAGGAATATCTATGCTTTTGTTTGATGATATAACTTGAGGAATATCAAGTTGATCGAAGGGTCCAATTTTAACCCTACATAATTTGTTTTTTTAACTTTAACCCAAAACTTTTCATTATTTGCAATTTAACTTCACAACTTTTGTCACTTATACTTTTCATCTTTCGCAAATTTTCGTTTTACGTATAGTTCTAAAATTTTCGAGTTAATACGACGCAACGTGCATGTGTGGTTTAACGTTTTTACTTCTATTTTTCCATGTTTGACAGGTTCGTCGCAATACGCATATTATAGGTCGAGTCAGTGTTGGTTGTCGATGACGGTTGTGTGACATTAGTACTATTTGATACCGTTTTACGCCCCGCCGCAACGTGGGGTGTGCTTTGGGGATTTTTCAAAGAAAAAATTATTATGCATATGGTTATCGTAACGTTGGCTTTGGGGGGTTTTCCAAAAAAAAAAAAAAGTTTTTTCTACTTTTCACCCAAAAGTATTTCATAAATTACTTTTAACCCAAAACTATTTGTTTTTTACTTTTAACCCAAAACTTTTTATCTTTTACAATCTATCCTCATAACTTTTTTTACTTTCAACTTTGGTCCTTTATAGTTTTTATTTTCCGCAAATTTTGCGCTCTATGCTTGGTTCTAAATTTTGTGACTTAACACGTCACAGCGTGCGTCTTTGGCTTAACGTTTTTACGTTTCGTTCTAAATTTAGCGAGTTAACACGACGCAACGTGCGTGTGTGGGTGAACGTTTTTACATCGTCTATTTTTACCCCGTTTGACAGGTTTAACATAACGTGTGAGTCGTAGATCGACTTAGTTATAAATAAAGAATCCCCGCCGCATTGCGGCGGATCGTAATCCTAGTTATGAATGAAATTGGAAGTTATAAAGTTAAATTGACAAAATTGCCTTTTGATAAAATCACAAATTCACATATTCAATTGTTTAATTTTTATTTCTAGTGACATCATGACGTATAGGTAATAGATTTTTTTACGTACCCACAAACTTATATCCAAAAGAAATATTTACTATTGTGGTTTAGCAGATTTTGTCCCGTCCGCGTTACGGGGCATTAAGCCGAATATTTTTCTTTCATAACATGTACTTTTGTGTTTCGGTTCACGATCTCAAAAAAAAAAAAATGATACTGAGTCAACCAAAAACGATGGAAAAACTATAATTTTAAAATGGGGGCAAAATTGTAATTTTTCAGTACAAATGAGCGTGTCCCAGGCAGCCGCTTGGCACAAATAAAAATTATACTGAGTCAACCAATTAAAAAAACACCACAATTTTACACTGGGGGAAAATCGTAATTTGATTGGGAAAACAAACAAAAACAATGGAAAAATGTAAATTTAAATTTAAATTGAGGGCAAAATCGTAATTTGGCTGACACTACTCCACATCTTGTGTTTGTAGTTATAGATAATTTGCTTAGTTGTGTTATAACCGGAGTTTGAATTTATATCCATGTATGTTTAACACACTAGGAGAATTCAAATTTTGGATAAAAAGGTATTTTAGGACAAATCCATTGTGACTCGTATCGCACATTTACGAAGTAACCAACTTTAACTCAATTGTATATATGGGTAAAATATTAGTTGATTATATTATAAGGGTGAAAATTTAATATTTATGAGCGGGCTGGCCATTATCAGTTTTGATTTGAAGACTTTTTGGGCTTCCTTCAACTTGTCTATTTCTTCATGGCCATTATCAGTTCTGATTTGAACACTTTCTGGGCTGGCCATTATCAGTTTTGAAAGCCCATAATATAAACTTGCACTTAGTTAATATAGAATCGGGGCGAAGAATATCTTCAAGCTTGCATTGCCAATTGCTTTAAATTGAATTTCTTCAATGTAGACGGAATGCCTTCCCCAATAGGATCATGAAAAGCTTTCAAGTAGAACCTTCGAAATCAGTATCTTTCTTATGATTCAATAATTGAAACAATTCCAATCATGCATCCATCTTTTCTCCATGTCGGGAAATATGTGTGCAACATTTCGTTCCCCCATGTGTACTTTAGGTTCACATACATCCGTTTAGCTTGATATTTTCTTGGGCTACAATATCGAAAGAGATATTGACCCTCTAGTTAATGTCGGATCAGAAGAACGAAAACTTTGTGATGCTCTTAAGAACTCGATCTATTGTATAAAGTAATATTCAAGGCTATTTATAATAGCTTACAAACTAAACTTTAACCGGTAAGGAAATGAAATAAACAAATACAAAAAGTCTGACAGATAAACTTAATGAAATACACATAAATACAAAAACTAAATTCATACCGTGAATCTTCTAGTTATCTTCATCAGTTGACACATGGGGATAAAAACCGCGTTCTTATCTTTACTTGAACCTTCAAATTCGAACTATCGTGCATCTTTAATACTTTTGGAAACCTGCATGTTATAAGATATACAGTTTAGATTAGTCATAACATTAATTCCCCACATATGCACTTCTATACTAAACATAATTATTTTTTCGATCCACAACTTAAAAAAGATAAGCATTTTAGTTTTGCATCAAGAGCTCATATTAAACTTTTTTTTTTTAAATACAAATACAAATATTATCATTACCATTAATTTTCTCTAACGTGACATGTTTTTGAGTAACTGAACATGCATAACATTTACCCAAACAGGAGAAAGAATGTCATACTTTGGAAATATTGACTTACTTGAAAGTTTAATGCTATCTCAAGTTCCTTGATAACCGTTTCCATTGTTGGACGCTTGGCTTGAGCTTCTTCCAAACATTGATGGGCAATCTTCAAAAATGTGTCCAAAGAATCTTGATTTGGTCCTCTAATTGAAGTAATAATGTCATCATTAATTACTTCCTTGATTAACTTAGGATCTAGCAATTTCTTTATTGCTCCATCATTGAACCCGCTTCGTGCAATGCATGCAAGCCCTTTGTCATTTTCATCTATGTAAATGGAATCATATGCCAACCTTCCACTGAAGATCTCAAATAGTATAACTCCGAAAGAGAAAACATCAGATTCGATTTTCATTATACGTGTTCTTTCAAATTCTGGATCCCAATAAACTTTTGTACTGGTAAGAGTGCTGGCTTCCTGATTTTCTAAGTGAAAGTTTGAGATCCCAAAGTAAGCAATCTTCGGCTCCAAATTCTCTCCCAACAGAATGTTGGCACTCCTTATGTCTCCGTGTATTATCCTTTCTTGATCGCCCATCTTGGTATGAAGGTGATTAAGGCCACGTGCAATCCCAAGGCACATGTGTAGACGTTGCGCCCATGTAAGATGATCCATGTTATCAACATTTTTCAAATAGTCATCGAGGCTTTTGTAAGAAACATGCTCATAAACAAGGATAACATCATCATCTTCATCACAAAAGCCAATAAGAGAGACCATGTTGGGATGCTTGTTGCTTGTACGCATTTCAATTTCTAAAAAAAACCTTTGTTTTACATCCACGCCATTAGAAATGTGTTTTATAGCTACATTGACGCGTGTCTTTGGCCATTCACTGTCATTTAATTTCTCTTTAAATGCCAACGAACTTTTGTTTTCGAAATCATCAAGTTCTGTTTTATACACCTTGCCATATTCATGCGACCCAATGCAGTATATATCGGAGAAGTTTTCAGTGGCCACCATTATATCATTGTGCCGAAACCTTGTGAGTACAATGGTTTCTCCCTGCAATATTATTTGTTAAAATAAATGAAAACGTTATAGTATATATATATATATACATGAACTCATAATGATGATGATGATAGTATAAGAAAGTTTCATTTCCTTGTTCGCGTCATAATTACGCACCTTAGTTACACAACATATGTACATAATCACGCAATATTAGAATTCACAAATAAATGTATGTATGTATGTATAGAGGAAGGATCATGAGCAGTGACGAAGCTTGAGATTTCTGACCGGGGGTCGAAAACATATATACCTAAAAAAATTATAAAACCGGGGGGTCGAAAACGTATATACCTAAAAAATTCTATATGAAAACTACATACTGAAAACTACTGAGTGAAAAGTTCGGGGGTCGGGCGCCTCCCCGGCCCCTTCTATCCTGCGTCCATGATCATGAGAAACATCAAGTTAATCAAAGGTTTATTTCGTTAAATTGTTAAATTGCACGGTGCTATATTGCAATTTAACGATATATGTAACATGATGAACATGATATATGTAATATTATAAATAAATATATGTAACTCAGTAATGAACAAAGTTGTGCATCAACACTTTCCCTAGTTCCTCACGATATATAGCCTTCTTAAAACACACACACTCACACTCATGTTCATAATGATATATTGTTGATACAATCGATGTTGAAAAATAAATCTTTACAAACCCTAAAAGTTAAAAGCCTACTTATCCAAACTACTATGTCATAAATTTTTTCCTTATTATACATCAGTAATACTAAAATCAATAAACTTGTAGTTTAAAGGTATGCGTTAATTTTAACTTACGTTCATATGTTTAGTGTACATCTGTATATGTGAAATTCTAAGTTTGTGATTTATCTATGTGAAAAAGAGAGATCATAAATCCTTTATTTCCATACAATGTTAATGAAGTGCATAGTAATTATTACTAGAAGGGATAATATTGTAACTTTTGTAAGAAGTTCTTACTTGCAAGTTCAAAGCAGTCTGAAGTTCCTTGATGACAGCGTCCATAGTCGGACGCTTGGCTTGAGTTTCCGCCAAACATTGATATGCGATTTTTGAAAATGCTTCAAAAGACTCTTGATTGGGTCCTCTATTCAAAGTAATGATGTGTTCATCATCTTCTTCTATCATTTTAGGATCTATCATTTCCTTTAGCATACCCACATTAAAGTTATGCCTTGCAATGGGTGCAAGCCCCATGTCATTTTCCCCTGTGTAAATTGGATCATAGGCCAACCTTCCAGATAGCATCTCAAATAAAACGACCCCAAACGAATAAATATCTGATGCCTTTTTATACTTAAATGAAGTCATATACTCTTGATCCAAATAAACCATTGTGCCTACAAGATTTTTTGTTTGGACAGTGCTCATTTGTTGACCTGTGAAGTGGAATTTGGAGAGCCCAAAGTCAGCAACCTTTGCATTTAGATTCTCGTCCAACAAAATGTTCTCGCTCTTTATATCGCGATGTATTATCCTTGGCTTTCCCTCCATATCCGTGTGAAGGTAATTAATTCCATGTGCAATATCAAGGCAAATTTGTATTCTTTTTGCCCAAGTAAGATTAATATTTTTACGAGTGCTACCCAAATAATCACTTAGGCTTCCTAAATAATCACTCAGGCTTCCTTTAGTAGCATACTCATACACAAGAATTATATCATGAGCTTCCATACAAAAGCCAAGGAGAGAGATAATGTTTGGATGCTTACAACTTGTAAGCAATTCAATTTCTGTTAGAAACCCTTGTTTGCTGGCCTCGTCTTGCTTCTTTTTGATGCATTTTATGGCTACAGTTTTTCTGGTTAACTTTGGGCATTCACCTTCAGTTGATGGTAAATTTTGGATATCTGCAACATCAAGTTCGGCTTTATACACTGAACCGAACCCGCCAGAAGCTACAAAGTGTGCTTTATCAAAACCATTTGTAGCCTCCTTTATTTTACGCAGTGGAATCTTCATCCATTCCATCTACAAAATAAATTGTTAAGAGATAAGGTGAGTGTCCCCTTGTAAAATAGCTGATAATGAATTAGAGTGAAAAGTTGTGACCTTCATACTATATATGTTCATCCCACGCCTAACTAAAATAGCAAGAAATTTATAAATACCAAATAACTATTCAGATTAGTTATTCATAAAATAGAATATAGCGTCTTTAAAATTTAAATTTGAAAATAAAACTTAGAGTTAATTACATACTTAGTCCCTGTGGTTTGCACAAAATAACATACTTAGGTACTAATAGTTTAAAATCACCTTTTAGGGTATTAACTTTTCATTTTGTAACGTTTGAGGTATTAACTTCTAGGGTATTAACATAGTTAGTCCCTGTGGTTTTGCACAAAATAACATACTTAGGTACTAATAGAATGTGATTTTAAACCTAGAAATAACGTTAATACCTCCAAACGTTACAAAATGAAAACTTAATACCCTAGAATGTGATTTTAAACTATTAGTACCTAAGTATGTTACTTTGTGCAAACCACAGGGACTAACTATGTAATTAACTCTAAAACTTATGCCAACACTAAATTTCTATATTATATTATAATACTTATAATGATGACGAAAATGTAGTTTTACATATTTTTAAAACTTTAAGTAATAAAATACTTAAACATATGATATATACAACCTTTTAAAATATATTGTTGACTTTAAACTAACTATCCACACAATTTCTAAAAGGTCAGCTTTTTCATAGTTATTTTTTAAAAATTACACCAGAAAAACGAACATTTTATTTTCTTTCATTTGAGTATATAGTAGGCAAATTGGAAAATAATAATCTCATCTTTCTGAAATTGTCCGACAATAATCCCAAGTCAGTTATTAGCCGATAATAATCCGACCTCGTCCATTTTTTTGTAAAATAGTCCGCCGTTAAAATAGCATAATGGAGTTAAGTTTTTTTCCGAATTACAAACCGATGTTCTAGGGCTTTTGATCAGAACGAGGATACGAGTCGATTGATTTAAAACTTACCTCAAAATACTGCCACCAACCCACGAAAACGGTGCTTCAATTTGGGTGTTTAACTTCCAATTAACAAAATTCAAGCCATTTCGAACACAATTTCAAGGTAAGTTTTACATCAATCGACTCGTATCCTCGTTCTGATCAAAAGCCCTAAAACATCGGTTTGTAATTCAGAAAAAAAACTTAACTCCGTTAAGCTTATTTTAACGGCGGTCTATTTTACAAAAAAATTTGACGACGTCGGATTATTATTGGCTAATAACTGACTTGGGATTATTATCAGCCAATTTCAGAAAGATAGGATTATTATTTTCCAATTTGCCTATATAGTATTACTATGGTTTCTTTGATATTTTAAAAAAACGCAAATTGGATTTAAAAAATCTCAGCTTTCTCAATTTGGCCGATAATGATCCGAACTGGTCCACTTTTGGCCGATAATAGTCTACTTTAAACATAGCTTAATGGAGTTACGTTTTTTTCCGAATTACAAACTGATGTTTTAGGGCTTTTAATTAGAATAAGGATACGAGTTGATTGATGTAAAATTCACCTCGAAATACTGCCCCAAACTACGAAAACGGTGCTTTAATTCGGGTGTTTAAACTTCCAATTAACAAAAATCAAGCCGTTTGAAGCATTGTTTCGAGGTAAGTTTTACATAAATCGACTCGTATCTTTGTTCTGATCAAAACCCATAAAACATTAGTTTGTAATTCGGAAAAAAACTTAACTCTGTTAAGCTATTTTTAACGGCGGACTACTATCGGCCAAAAGTGGACCAGTTCGGATTATTATCGGCCAACAACTGATTTGAGATTATTATCGGCCAAGTTGAGAAAGCTGAGATTATTTAAATCCAATTAGCCTTAAAAAATAACATGTTACGTGATTACCAGTGTTTTGTTTTTCTCACCACATTACATGAAGACCCCTCAAGTTTAACACTAACAATATGAAAACGCCAAATTAAGCAGTTAATTTATATAAATACTCATCTCCAAATGTCTCTATAAGCATGGATGACGTGGCTAGGGGTGGCGATCGTGTCGGGTTGATAGGTTGGCGGGTTAAAATATTCAACCCGAACCCGACCCATATTATTATTCGGGTCAAAGATTTCAACCCTAACCCGACCCATATTAGTTCGGGTCAACCCGAACCCGACCCGTGTAAAATTAACTAGTTGTTCGGTTTTAAGCGGTTATCAATAACATGTTTAATGATGAGTATGAGTTTGATAAATAAATAATATAACGTGTCAAAATTAACATTATTATAAGTAACCATGTAAAATAGAAACCGCAAAACCAAAAACAAAAATATAAAAGATTTTTTATCTAGAGTAAATTGCCAAAATCATCCCTAAGGTTTAGGCAAGTTTGCCAGTTTCATCCAAAATGACTTTTTTTGTGCCAAACAACCCTTCACCTTTGGCATTTTTTTGTCATTTTTATCCAAACCACTACCTTAGTTTACTTTTTATGTTAAGGAAGGATATTTGGAAGAAACTGGCAAATATAAAATCTTAAGGACAATTTTGGTAATTTGTTCAAACTCTTTTTAATTTCTTTTATTTAATTAATTTTGTCACATGTATATAAAACATAATATACATGCAGTTTTTATAAAAAAAAATAATACTTTTGTCACATAATTTTTTTTTAATTTTCATCTAAACCACTAACTCTGTTTAGAGTTAATTACATAGTTAGTCCCTGTGGTTTGCAAAAAATAACAACCTTAGGTACTAATAGTTTAGAATCACATTCTAGGGTATTAACTTTTCATTTTGTAACGTTTGAGGGTATTAGCACTGTTTAAAGGCTTAAAATCACATTTTATTAGTACCCTCAAACGTTACAAAATGAAAAATTAATACCCTCAAACGTTACAAAATGAAAAGTTAATACCCTCAAACGTTACAAAATGAAAAGTTAATACCCTAGAATGTGATTTTAAACTATTAGTACCTAATGTTGTTATTTTGTGCAAACCACAGGGACTAACTATGTAATTAACTCCTCTGTTTATTTTTTCTGTTAAGGTGAAGGATGTTTTAAATTTTATAAATTAAGACTGAAATTAATATTCAGTTTTTTTATATAAATCGGTTTTATAAAGGGAAAACGATATATAAAATAAGAAAAAATTACACCGTTGGTCCTTGTGGTTTTTGTCAAATTTCAATGTCGGGTACTAATAATTTTTTGTTGCAAAATCAGTTATAATGTTCTAATTTGTTACAATGTTGAGTACTAAGGCCAAATTTTGTTACAATGTTGAGTACTAAGGTCAAACTTTGTTAACTTTTTTTTGTTAAGTCTTACTAAAATGACTAAAATGCCCTTTAATATGTAGAGAGTCTATTTTTTAATTAATTATATTTGACTAAAATAATGTAAAGTTTTATTTATATTTATATTTTTATATTTTTTTTTGTTTTATTTATAATTTTTTATAAAATTAAATGGATTTGAAGTTTATTATTTATAAAACTTTGAGTTTATATATAATAATATTCTAGTAAAATAAACTTTTTAACTTAACCTAAATAATATTATATATAAACTCAAAGTTTATAAATAATAAACTTCAAATCCATATAATATTATTAAAAAAAGGTGATTTGGAAATAAATAATCTCACCTAACTCAATTTGGCCGATAATAATCCCAAGTCAGTTACTGGCCGATAATAATCCGAACTGGTCAATTTTTTTTTTTTTTTTTGTAAAATAGTCCGCTGTTAAAATAGCTTAACGGAGTTAAGTTTTTTTCTTAATTACAAGCCGATGTTTTAGGGCTTTTGATCAGAACGAGGATACGAGTCGATTGATGTATAACTTACCTCGAAATTGTGCTCGAAATGGCTTGATTTTTGTTAATTAGAAGTTTAAACACCCGAATTGAAGCACCGTTTTCATGGGTTTGGGCAGTAGTTCAAGGTAAGCTTTACACCAATCGACTCGTATCCTCGTTCTGATCAAAAGCCCTAAAACATCGGTTTGTAATTCGAAAAAAACTTAACTCCGTTAAGCTATTTTAGCGGCGGACTATTTTACAAAAAGTTGACCTTTTCGGATTATTATCGGCCAATAACTAACTTAGGAGCATTATCGGCTAAATTGAGTTAGGTGGGATTATTTATTTCCAATTTGCCTATAAAAATATAAATAAAACAGAAATATATAAATATAAATATAAATAAAACTTTAAATTATTTTAGTCAAATATAATTAACTAAAAATAAAATATCTATTTATTAAAGGGCATTTTAGTCATTTTATTAAGACTTAACAAAAAAAGTTAACAAGGTTTGGCCTTAGTACTCAACATTGTGACAAATTAGAAAGTTAATACCTGATTTTGCAACAAAAAAGTAATAGTACCCTACATTGAAATTTGACAGAAACCACAAGGACCAACAGTGTAATTTTTTCATAAAATAAATAGGGTTATTGGATTTTATCACCCTTAACTATTGTCAATTGGCCGCTGCCACCCCCGACTATCACTTTGACGCCCGCCACCCCCAACTTAACACTTATTGTGTTCTGTCACCAAATCACTAACTTTTATTCATGTTAATATACTTTTGGGGGTGTCCTAAGATCCCTAAAACCTTCCCAAGATCCCTATGATACCCCAAAACATGAAGTAACAGGATCAAAAGTTAGTGACCAGTTAACGACGTGGTGACAGAATACACTAAGTGTTAAGTTGGGGGTGACGAGCGTCAAAGTGATAGTTGGGGGTGACAGCAGCCAATAGCCAATAGTTAGGGGTGATAAAATCTAATAACCCAAATAAATATCAATGGTGTGCAACACATAACAATCGATTACAACTTTTAGCATTTAATCAAGTATAGAGATAGAAAAAAAAATGTAAAACCTAACATATTTTTAAATGTGTTGAGCACTTAAGAAATATGTTAGCAGAAATAAAATATTTATGTAATTAAGATTATGAGGGTAACTAACTAATATTTATTCCGACTGGTTTGAGTAAAGAAACTTTTGATTCATGACATTATACTTACTATTTGGTGGGTAATTTTAATGTTTGGTAACGATACGTTGTTTGATAGGGGGCGTGGCTTATGTTTTTTGTTAGGAGCGAATTTAAAAGAGTAGAAGATTAATTACAAACTTGATACATATGATAAGATTTGTTTATTTGACGTTTTTCTATAAGGTCACTAGCATTTTAGCTTTATAAAATTTAGAGGTTGAAGTAGATTTTATTTTTATAAAACTGATGTATTTAAAAAAATTGGAAATTCATTTTTGTCTTACTTTATAAAATTTAAAAGATCCTTCACCTTAATAGAAAAAATAACTGAGTTAGTGGTTGGCTGAAAATTTATAAAAATTATGTGATAAAACTATTAATTTTTTTATAAGAACCTCATGTATATTCTGTTTTATATATATGTGACAAAATTAATTAATTAAATAAAACAAATTAAAAAGAATTTAAGTAAATTGCCAAAATCGTCCTTTAGGTTTTATATTTGCCAGTTTCATCAAATATCGTTCAACTTAACAGAAAAAATAAACTAAGTTAATGGTTTGGATGAAAATGGCAAAAAAATGACAAAGGTGAAGGGCTATTTAACACAAAAAAGTCATTTTGGATGAAACTGGCAAACAGACCTAAACCTCAAAGACGGTTGTGACAATTTACTCTTTTATCTAAATAGTTAAACGGGTTAATGGGTCAAACCGAACCCAACTCATTTTTTTAAACGGGTCGTGTTAGTCGACCCAAACCTGTTTTTTTCTTGTGTCAAGTTCGGACCTGATTAACGGATCGTGTCAAGAATTGTCACCCCTAGACGTGGCACCAGCCTCATATTTTCTCTTTTTCTCTCACAATCTTAAACCACTAAAAAATAAAGGGTTATTGGATTTTATCACCCGCAACTATCGGCCTTTGGCCGTTGACACCCGCAACTAACACTTTGACACCCGGCACCCCCAACTTGACTTTTTGTTTGCACTGGCACCACTCAGTTAAATCTTTACTAACTGAGTTTGTTTCTGATTCTATGTGGCACAACTTAGCTTACGTGGACAGATGACATGGTGATTACATGGCACATCTCTCTCTCTTTGCTCTGCACCTCATTAAACAAAGCATCCCAATTCACAAACACACATCCCAATCATATACTAACTAATAATTTCAGATTTGGATACCATCAAGAACACGATTCAAGCAGATCCAAGATTAAACTCATGTCATCCTGAAAAACAAAACAAAAAATAATTATTGTTGTAGTGCAGGTCCTCCTATGTATAGTTAGTTCATAATCAAAGAAAGAATAGATCACCTCGAGTTTAATTTCTTCCATAATAATCAAGGTTCGAAAGAAAGGGACATAATTCTTCATGGTTAAACCTTCGATTAGAGACTCAGGAGTCCCCTTACTTTCAATTACCTCCCTTATAGCCTGGGGAATTGGGTATTCTGGAAGCTTAAATTTGTATGCTCGACATTATTACGATTGGGGGAAAATATTACGATTGCAGGACGAGATCCCCTAATTACTTTGACGCCCACATTATTACGATTGGGGGAAAATATTCTGGGGATTAGTGGTTTGTTGTTTCTGGCAGGTCGGCTGTACGGCTTGTTACTAGTCAATGAGCGTGAGATCTTATCTTCCACCATAATAAAACCCACGCGTTCGATCCTATCATCATCAACATTAAAGTGCACAGCTGTTGTGTGCAGGCCTTTGACCTTGGCTTTGCATGATAACCAAATGGTCAATGTTTTACCAGGTACCAAACACACATCCCAATCATATACTAACTCGAATCCTGAACTCGAATCCTGTTTCTCAATGGCTTCAATGAAACCCTATTCATTCAGATTTGGTTAATTCGCATATCGTTGATTTGGATCTGCTTGATTCGCGTTCGGATCAGTTCACGCCGATTAGGAAGGGTGATTTGGTGAACATGTGGGTCGGTATGCTTCAGTGGATCGTTGGAGAACAAAGCAGGGGCGAGTACTGGGTGTTCGCAGGAGGATGATGATGATGATATTTTAAAAATAGAAGAAAATAAGCAATTATAGATATTTGAAGGTGATTTGGTGATGAGTGATAATGATGCTGCCTACTTGTGCCACAAATTCGCCACGTCGTCCTGTCCAACTCATCAGCTATGTGCCACGTCGGACAAATAACTAACCAAGTTAGAGAATATTTAACTGAGTGGTGCCAGTGCAAACAAAAAGTCAAGTTGGGGGTGCCGGGTGTCAAAGTGTTAGTTGCGGGTGTCAACGGCCAAAGGCCGATAGTTGCGGGTGATAAAATCCAATAACCCAAAAATAAATCCCCAATCTTTCTACTCTCTCCTGACTTATCTCCTATACCTCACACTATTTCCTTCCTTTCAACCTCTCTCTCCTAAAAAAACTCTCTGAGGAAGAAGCTTTCCTTTTTATCCTATTTCATGTTTCAATTCAAAAAATTTATATATGAGAAACATTAAACAAACCAAATGAAAGTCAAATTCATGTATCATGGTGAAAATCCAATTTCATTTACCTTCATGAGGTTTGACAATGTACTTTCATCTGCGGCCTTTGTGTGTTCCTTTAATACAAATTACCACAATGGAAGATAAATTAGCAAAATAAAAAATAATAATGATAAACCAAAGAAAAAAAAAGATCTGAAAGGTTAATCTTACAAGATTTTCATGTTTCGATTGAAGTTCCAACACGTCCTCAAGTTCTTTGACAATCTGGCCCATAGTCGGGCGTTGCTCAGGATGTATATTTAAGCACATATAAGTAATTTTGGTAAAGTCAGTCAATGATTGGCTGTTCATTTGTTCCCTTAAATCAGGATTAATGATATCATCCGGTTCTAACTTAACACCATCTTCTGTTTTCATTGGTTTCATCCCATAAAGGACTTCAAACAACAATGCACCAAAACAGTAAACATCATATTTGGGTGTCATGTTTATGTTGTCTGAGTAACAAGAGATGAGAAGACGATGCTTCCAACTTTGAGGATATTTTGTGGAAAGTTCAAAACCAGATATTTTAGGTACCCAATCTTTATCCAAAAGTATTTTTGAGCTATTGATATCACAATGTATGACATCATAATGGATGTAACTCATAGCACGCGCAATACCTAAACATATTTTTAGTCTTTGGAACCATGTGAGATTTGGACCACTAAGATGTTGGTCTAGACTTCCGTGAACTGCATGCTCATAAACGATGATCTTTTCATCATACTCGTCACAAAACCCAAAGAAAGAGATGATATTTTTATGCTCGAGACTAGAAATCATTGAAATCTCAGTCTGGAACTCAATATCTCCATGCCCATATTTGCAATTAAACCTCCGTGCACAAATATCAGTAATTTGTCCGGATCTCAGCATTTGTCCCTTGTAATCCTTTCCAGATTCACCTTCTTTTATGAAATTCTCATCAGCAAAGTTGTTCGTGGCATCCTTGATGTCTTTAAGTCGGATTTCTAGGTTAGCAAGCTGTCTTTTTATCTCTTTACGCCGGAGTTCTAGCTGAGCACTTGGTCTGTATGTCTAAGTAAAACAAAGATCAAAACAGGTGGATGAAAGTGAATGAGAATTGGAAAACTATGTAAGCCATCATGTGTTACGGATGAATGTGATAGTTAATTAAAAGGTTGAAATATTCAACCTTACGATATTTGAATACATTACAAGACTTATCATTAGTTATCAATCTTTATTATTTTAATCCTAATTCAATAATCGGTATGCGTGTATATACATGTATGCATGTGTATATATAATTTACTACTAGGTTAGAACCCCGTGTATTACACGGGTTGAATAAATGTATTTTTATATAACAAATAATATAAAATATATATATATATATATATCTTTAAAAATCTTGTTTATTATACGGGTTGAATAAATATAATTTTATTTATCAAATAATAAAAGATCAAAACCTTATTCAACATCCGATATTAAACTTTTATATATAAGGCCAAACAAATTACACCAAGATAGCCGGTAAGCGGGCAACAAGCTGCGCCGCTACCCCCTTTTGAATAGCGAAACCTAACCTAGTAAAAACGAAACCCCGATCTCCAGGAGACGAAATGTTACTGTGAACAACACGTTGGACCCGTTCAAGAAATCTGATGGCTTCTGGGCTAGCGAGCCAAATGTATCAAAGGCAAAAGGGATAAAGGAATGTTGATTATCCTCGCAGGCTTTTGCATGTTTGTCCATTTTCTTCGCTGCCGCCCTTGCAATCGCCTGACTAGGGACAAAACCTGTATCCCGAAAGCCTACAAGGGGGGAAACCCCGGTAAGATCAACACAAGCGTGTTTACCTGCATCCCACCCGAAAACTAAAACGTCCGCGGGGCGCAATGTGGATCTTCCTTCCCTCGGATCTGTCAAAAAGTTTACGGGGGCTTCTTTCTTCACCGAGATCCCCGCCCGTTTGAGGATGTCCGCCAAGACATCTCGCACCCAGTCGTGCCTATACTTAAAACCTGGCAGTTCTTTACAGTGCAGAGCATGCTCCCCAAATTGGTCTAAGCAAGCTTTCCGGCAAATCGGGCATTGCTCATCATCAGGGAACATAGGAATCATGAGCCGATATTTTAAGATAGCACGGTATTCAACGGCTGACATCTTTTGGCCTAAGCCCTCGATGGGGATGACCGATAGAAAATCTTGGGCGTGGGGGCCCCGCAAGCATTCTAGGACGGCGTTCTGACGAGGGGTCGTACAGAAATCTGATCCAATATTCTGAGCGATACGACAAAACAGAGCACTCGCCAAAGTCTTCTGGGTCTTCGGTGGGGCGGTGTCCCTGTTAGCGAAACCGCCAATATCCAAATCCGGGAGGTGTCTATGCAACTCCCCCAGAGCCATGTCATAATCCCCATCCATTCCAACAACCCCACTCTCGCGCAAGATGTGATCTTGCAGCCCCCACGATTGAGCTCGCGAGGCAACAAAACCGTAAATGGAGACATCCATGGCGGATAGAAGCCCCAGCCCCCCCATCTTACAGGGCAAAGAAGCAACCCGCCACTGAAAATCCCCAAAAAACGGACCCCCACACACCACAATGTCCTCTATAGCCCCCCGTAGCCCTTTATATATTAAATAAAACAATATATAATTAAAAATCTCGTTTATTATATGGGTTGAATAAATGTAATTTTATATATTAAATAATAAAAAAATGTTGTAGTTTTAGAAACCTCGTGTATTGTACGGGTTGAGTAAATTTAATTTTATATATTAAATAATGAAAAAAGTTACATTTTTCAGAATCTCATGTGTTATACGGGTTGAGCACATGTAATTTTATATATCGAACAATAAAAAGTTATATCTTTATAAACTCTATGTATTATATGGATTGAATAAATCTAATTTTATATACTACATAATTAAAAAAAAAGTTATATTTTTAAAAATCCCGTGTATTACACGAGTTGTATAAATGTAATTTTGTATGGTAAAAAATAAAAATGTTATATCTTTAAAAAACCACGTTTATTACACAGGTTAAATGAATTTAATAAAAAATATACCTGGTGACTACTTTTCTTGGTGTACGTAATCATTTTTCACATGATTTGCCTCCTAGGATTTTTTTGACTCGTTAAAATTTATTAATTTTACCTAAGGTATTTCTAATCTCTATATTCTTAATGATATTTCCCTAACAACTTATCCATCTTTTTTCTGTCTATAGCTCCGTTTTAATCTCCAAAATAACATCTTTAATTTTACTAAATTATTTTATAATATTACCCACTCATTTAGAGAAATTATTATTATTATTATTAAATCTGATAACAATTTTAAAATATTAGATTATCTCCTATACGAATTGTTTAAATTTATATTAAATTTAATTTTATAATTATCTTTTAATTGATGGCTTCAATGAATGACATGTGTCCATTTATTGGTTTCTTTTATTATATAGTATATTAGGTTATAACCCCGTGTATTACACGGGTCGAATAAATAAATTTTATATACTAAATAATAAAACAATATATAATTAAAAACCTCTTTTATTGCACGGGTTGAATAAATATAATTTTATATATTAAATAATAAAAAGTTATATCTATAAGAACCATATTGTACAGGTTGAATAAATATAATTGTATATACCAAATAAATTAAAATAATACATATTTAAGAAACCTCATTTATTACACGTGTTGAATAAATGTAATTTTATATACCAAATAATAAAAAAGTTACATCTTTAAAAATATGTGTATTACACGGGTTGAATAAATGTAATTTCCTATACTAAATAATAAAAAAATATACATCCTTAACAAAACCCTGTGTATTGTACGAAATGAATAAATCTAATTTTATATATCAAATAATAAAAAGTTATATTTTAAAAAACCTCAACTATTACACGGGTCGAATAAATGTAATTTGTTTCGTAAAATCTATTTGATACCAAACTAAACGAAACATTCAAATATATAGTTAATATCAAGATTAATTTACGATTTTGGCCCCTGTGGTGATATCACTTTTACCCTTTTAGCCAAAAAACGAATCTTTTAACATTTGAGCCCATAACGTCTTTTTTTCTAACCCTTTTGGCCCCTACCGAAAGGGTTAGAAAAAAAGACGTTGGGGTCCAAAAGGGGTTAGAAAAAAAGACGCTGAGGGATCAGATGTTAAAAAAATTCATTTTGTGGCTAAAAGGGTAAACGTGATATAACCACAGGGACCAAAATTGTAATTTACTCTAATATCAAATTAGATAACTAAGTTTGAATTTGAAGTAAATAGATAAATATAAAAGTAATAATTAAACTAAATAATTTTTGGTAGGAGAATTATCTATAATTAATTAGAAGAGATTAAACTAAAGTTATAATTATCCATAAGACATGGCCTAATATGATGACAAGTGTCCTCAAAGTGGTTTCTTTTATTATATAGTGTAGATTGGGAAATTATAAGAATAGACTAAACCAACCAATCAGTGAGTGACCTATGTGCCTAGATTTTTCTGTTAATGAGTGACCTATGTGCCTATAGTTTTTTCTGTTGGAAATAACTAGATCAAAATCACAAAACACACAAGGATTTTTGTGATCAACTCGATCACGACTCTTTCTTCTTTATTAATATCGAACCCATCCAAAACAAAACAACCAAAGAATTACATAACCTAACTCATCTATTTATACTAAACTAATTACTTGCTAAACAAGCAATCATAAACCAATACAAACTCTAATACTTAATTAACCGATTAATAAAATAACCAGAAAAACCTATTAATTCAAACTAACAATTATCTCTATACAACTAACTAATATTTATTATTTTCTTCTCTTTATTGGCTCAACCATCTTTATCTTTTCTTTACCGCTTATCACATTGCATAATTTTATCCGAACCATTAGGATTAACTTTTCATTCTCACCCTTAATCCTAATTTGTTCCTCCTAATTCTTGAATTCCACGTATAACTCTTATATCTTTGACCTTAATTCTTGGACCGCCATCATTTCTTTCATTCTCCCGATCCATTCCTTGTTCATCTAAAATCTCCCCAACTAAACTTGTAGGAACAGTCATCTAGACCAAACGGTTAGCTCCTCGCATCTACTCTTTGATTTCAACATGTCGTATACATGTACTATGCATGTGATTCATGGACTCATTAATTTTCCACCTCTTCATTTACGGCCCTTTTCAGATATTTGAATTTATCAAGATTGCTTCACTTTTTTTTTATCCAATTGACTTTCTTGCTTCTTGCAAAACACATCAACCCAAAACTTCCTTTTTTAGCAGCCCCAAACAAAAACTTATCCCGCCGTAAATCGTTCCATGCACACAACCAAGAAAAGTTCACCTATTTGTTGTTAAATACCATTTGCAGTAAGCAACAAGAAATGAATTGATTCTCGCTCTTTTCTTTATGGAACTCCGATCACACAAAAAATAACCGTTCTTCCTTGGTTGCTTCACTAAGATTGCAACTTACCTTTAACTCTCTGTCGATTCACTCACATTTCGACGATTCATTCAGATTTCCAGTCTTCGTTCTTCTTCTCGTCGATCCACTTAGGTTTCGACTTCTCTACTCGATACACTTAGGTTCAGTCTTCTTTGTCCTTGTCGATCCATGAAGGTTTTCGACGTCATTGGGTTAATTTGCTCTGATTCTTCTTACTCCCCCTTGAACATTACACACTCTGATACCAATTGTTGGAAATAACTAGATCAAAACCGCAAAACACACAATGATTTTTGTGATCAACTCGATCACGACTCTATCTTCTTTATTAATATCGAACCAACCAAAGAATTACTAATCCGCAATGATATCCGCAAGTCAATGGTCGTTCGTGGCAAACCAAAACCAAAGTATACAACGTCTTCTTTTGAGCGAAAATGAAACCGGTGGCAACAATCGCCCACCAAAACTGATGCATATAAATGATTACCCGGGGTGGAAGGGAAGATTTCATACTTATGTTCTTGGTCAAAATACGGAGTTGTGGACGTGTTTTACAACGGCATACAATGAAGCTCTTGAAGAAGCCGCATCGGATCCTACTTCGTTGGCGGAGATGAGTGAACAAGATAAGAAAGCGTACGATCTGGAAAAGAAAGAATTTATCATTCTTACTCAAGCATTAAGCAAAGACATTTATCATCAGTTCGTCTATTGTACCACCACCAAGGCCTTGTGGGATACATTAAAGGCAAGAGGAGAAGGGAATGCGACAGCTCGCAAGCTTAGGCATGATCTACTCAAGAGATCATTGCTTAGTGAGATGTTCTCGTACACCGTGACAGTGACTCCTTAAGAGATCACTGCAAAGTTTGCGGATGCGTTGCCACCAATGTGGAGTGGATTCTTAGAAATTCTGAAGTTCAACGGTGTTTTGGATAATGCCAACATCTATGAATTCATTCAAATGTTGGAGAATAAGAATGCAGAAGAGATCAGGAAAGCGAAGAGGATACCCGTTCAACAGAATCTAGAAGTATATTATGGAAATGCAAATCCTTTTGTGGCAAAACTTGTTCAAGCAACCAAACCACAAACCGCCTTTGTGTCAAACTCCAATACCTTCGTACCACAGCATATTGAGTCAACCTCTCAAACCAACTTCTGCTACTTGTGATAAATGTGTTGAATTAGGTGCTAAGTTGTCAGAGTTGGAAGGTAAATATGACGTGACATTCATCCACAATCAAAAGTTAATTGTGGATCTTTCAAAAAGCATTGAGGCCAATATGTTTCTTAAGAAAAATGAAAAGGAGTTTAAAAATGTAATTGAAACCTTAAGAAAAGATCTTTCTGAGGTAACGAAAACTGTTTCAAGAAAACAAACAGCGATTAACAATTACATTAGCATGCTTGAGGAAACAAAGAAAGAGTTGGCATGTGTGAAGTGTGAAAATTAGGCGATCCAGCTTAAGATAAACAGTTATTCCAACTCTAGGTATGTGCTGGATCACATCATTGACATACAGAAAAAGAAATTGGATGTCACATGTGTTGGGTATAAGAAGTGTCCGCTACCAATTAGACACAATTATACCAAGATGCCTGATGAGGAGGATAAGCCCCACTTCAAGCCCATAGTTTCACTAGACATAGTGGAATTCGCAACTGGGCTCGGTTACCAAAAGGAAGTATCCTCTGATCAGGCACAATCTGTTAATGTTGAAAGTTCGACCACTGCACAGGATCAGGATCCTCAAGTAATTGTTGAGGATGTTGATTCATCAGAAGATGAGTCCGAAGATGACAAACCAGTGTAGTCTGATGCAGTGACCAAATAGGAGAATATTCCTATTGAGAATCATATTCTGTGTGATCCTCCAGTTAAACCTGCTAAGACGGTTCCGGTAGAGTCAACTTCTTCGCAAGGATCAGATAATGTGAATGTGTTGTATACTCTAGTTGGTGATGATCGAATTTATTCAGACAAAGACTTTCCAATTAAGAATGTAAACCAATCCATAATCAGTAAAGTTTTTGAAGAATCGACAGGTAAGTTTTTGGGAAAGTCGAGCTCACGAGTTGTGGTAACACAATGTCCTATCCCAAAAGCTGAAATTCGAGAACAATACAGGAACCAAAAATTACCAACAGAGGAAAACAACAAAATCGCACTAATCCAACAAGAAAATCAGCGAATAAACCATCAAATCAAGTGGCTCAAAAGTCAATGAATCAGGGCCAAAAGGGGCAAAATCAAACAAAAGCCAAAAAGATGAACTTTGTGAAGTCAACGGGTACCAATAAACTCAAAACTTTTTGAAAGCAAATCTATATCCATATCTATATATCTATCTATATACTATATAATAAAAGAAACTCATGTGTGACGCTTCAACACATGAGGCCATCATATTTTTGATTTTCCGTTTCAATCATATTTAATTATTTAATTATGGATACTTATTTTTAAATTATTAATGATTATTATATATTATATGATTAACTAAACAAAATCATATAAAATTAATAATGAATTTCAAAATAAACTTAATTTTTCTACATAAAAACTTCTATTTAAATCTCAAAATATCATTAAGTACAAAGTTATGTTTGTATAAATTAAGTTAACAAAATTATATAATTTTCTCATCAAAGTTCATTTTTTTTTCAAAACATATCTTAACGAGTGTACGTGTTAAGAATTTAGATTATATTTTATGTAGCCTAGCTATGCAATACACGAGTTTTTAAAGACAAAACATTTATATTACTAAGTATATAACAGTACATTTATTCAACTTGTGTAATACATTAGACCTTAACCTAGTTTAGTTTATAAAGTAATTGTGTAATAATGTTCCCCCGACAAAAACATACCCTTACTAAGATAAAAAAAATGTTATAACTTTTATGTCCTTAAATGAACACAAGTTAAAGATTTGGTTTATGCTATGATGCATTATATACTTTTTTTTAATAACAATGCTTACTTACTCCTAATTTTCACCAAATTGATCCTAATATACTCCTTGCTTGGGATTGAAGACAAGACCTCTCACTAAGAGACAAAAGTCTCTACCAAATGAGCTAGACTCACATTTGCTATAATGCATTTAAATAAACACTACTTTTGTAAACTATGATAATTACTTACTTGGAATCCCAATGCTTTCTTAAGTTCCATTAAAACCTCTTTTGTTGTCGGTCGTTCTTCTCTTTCATGATGTAGGCACCGGTAGGCAATCTTTTGGAATATAGTCAATGATTTTGGCTCCATCTGTTCCCTTATTTGCTGGAACACTACCTCATCTTGCTTTCCTTTATCAAATTTGTTTCTAATGAAATCTGATAGAAAGTGACCCTCATGCTTGTGGGTTATAAACGTTGATCTCCCGCACAACATCTCAAATAATACCACACCAAATGAATAAATATCAGATTCTATAGTTAAGAATCCTGATTTTCTGTAACCCGGGTCCAAGTATCCTATTGTGCCACATGCATGATCGATGACATAGTCTGTTTCATGAGTTAATGGACTTATTAAAGAAAGCCCAAAATCAGCAAGTTTTGCTTTCCAATCATGGTTTAGTAATATGTTATCAGATTTGATGTCTCTATGTATCACCTTTGCTTGTTTTCCACCTCCTCCGTGTAGGAAATCTAACGCCCTTGCAACATCAATGCATATATTAAGCCGTTTCACCCATGTAAGAGAAGAATCATTCAAATACTTATTAAGACTTCCTCTGGACGCATATTCATAAACAATGACTTTTTCATCTTTTTCATCATTTTCATCACAGTAGCCTACAAGACCAATCACATTCTCGTGCTTATAATCCAAAAGAATTTGTAGCTCACTCAAGAATTGTTGTTCCCCTTGACCAAACCTGGTATCCAATCGCTTTGCAACAATGGTTTGAAATCCATCACCATCTTGAAAGCGTCCTTTGTAGACTTTCCCAAATCCTCCTCCACCGATCCAATTGTCGTTACTAAAGTTTTGAGTGGCCAATTGTATGTCTTCAAGTGGAATTCTTGGGTTGTCCTTGTTGTTTTTCTACCAACCATGAGACACCAAATAAACTACACATTAAAACCGTGATAAAAAAAAATATATGAATTGGTGCGCTAATAGAAAGGAATCAACTGTTAAAGTACATATTAGTAATAAAAGACTATTAATTGATGAGAAAGATTAGTCAAGGTCGTGGATTGGTCGGTGTTCAAAATGGCGATGGAAAATGTTAAAGTAAAACTATACCGGTAGAGCAAGTTGTAAAATATCATGAAAAACTGTAGAATGATAACTAAATTGATATGATAACTTGGTGATATCATGATAGACGTGCTTTTTAAAAGTTTTATTCATAGTCCACAAGTAGGATTCGAATTTATAAAATCTTCACAACTTCTACTAGTTAATTAAGAAGTTTCTTTTATAGAAAATTAGAAACCTTTTGCACTCTCAAAGTTTCATGGACTGAATACGATGAGGGAAAGAAAACTTGATTAAAGTGATAATGGTTTTTCAAGAATTTATGTGCAAAAAATATTGTGTTTCCTATATAAAATATACTACGGTACATATAAAAAATATTCTTTTAAAATTTACAATGTAATACTACAGTACATATAAAAATATTTTTCTTTATTAAATTTACACATTTGCTTTAAAAATATTGGTGAATGGTGAATCAGCACGTACTGACTACCTCTAGGGATTTACAATATAAAGTTAAAAAAAGGGTAATGGTTTTAAAAACATTAACTTACTTGAAATAATAATGCTTTCTCAAGTTTCTCTACGACGAATTCCATTGGTAGACGACGGTCTTGAGTTTCTGCTACACACTTATATGCAGTTTCAATAAATGTGCGCAAAGAATCTTTGTTGGGTCCTGTATTTAAAACAAAATTGTTTTCACCAGTTTCTTGCTTTATTATAGGATCTATCATGTCCTCCAGTGTTCCTGCACAGAAGCTTTGTCTTGCCACATGGGCCAACCCTTCGTCACTCTGCTTCTTGTAAATTGGGTCATTGGCTAACCTTCCACATAGAACTTCAAACATAACTACTCCAAAACTGTAAACATCAGATTCTCTCTTTAACTTACCAGTCTTCTTATATTCAGGATCAATGTAGTAGTCGTTGCCATCAATCCTTTTGGGATAGAGAGCTTCACCTTCTTGATTTTGAGGTAGGAATAAAGAGAGCCCAAAGTCAACAATCTTTCCTTCCCAATTCTCACCTAACGCAATGTTTTCACCCCTTATATTACGGTTTATTATAATCTTTTGGTCTCCCATCTCAGAGTGAAGATACTTCAATGCGTGTGCAACATCAATACAGATTTTTAAGCGTTTTTCCCAAGTCAAAACACGGCGCTTGTCATAGGTAGTTTTCAAATAATCACCAAGGTACCCATAAGAAACATTGTCAGTGACAAGGATCATCTCAGAACCCTCAATACAAAATCCAAGTAGAGTGACTATATTGCGATGCTTGACACTGGTAAGCATTTTAATTTCTGTAAAAAACTGTTCTTCTCCGAATCCGTCATGTCTTGAAGGGTACCGTTTTATAACAACAGTGGTGTGTCCTTTGGGATGTTCGCCTTTATTCTTCCCTTCTACATAGGAATGATTTTCTTTATCAAAATGGGCGAGTTCTGCTCGGTACAAAGTGTAGTCATCCCAAGATTCAATTATGTATGTCTTTGAAAAATCATTGGTTGCTAATTTAATATCATCAAGCCGAATGTTCAAGTGTTGCAACTTCTTTTCCTGCAAGTGGGAAAGAGGGTTACAACTTATACATGCTAGAAAAATGAGAACGAAATTGAGAAGAAAATGTTGTGTTCAGAAAATAAAGACTACTATCAGTCCAGTTGCATTTATAGCTTCTACTATTGGCCAAGGGCTATTATGGTTGTCTTTTTTATTTTATAAGTCGAACAACACTCAATCCCAAAAGTTAAATACTCAAAAGTTATAATGTAAAAGCAAGTGTTTTTTTTAATCTAAGTGTAACTCTAATATAAGGGTAAAATAGTCTTTCTAACACTAATTATAAACTTTATGACCTTTATAGAAAACCAACTATCCCACGATTTTTAACGGTCGTAACTTTTTTGTACACCATAAAAACGAGTATTTTATTTTCTTTAATTTGAGTATAGCATTGCTATAACTTTTTTAATTTAAAAATTGATATGTTACATGATTAACGGTGTATATAGGTGAGCGATAACTGAATTGCTAACCGAAATCGAACCAAAAGTAGACATAATTGAACAGAAATCAACCAAAAACTGAACTAAATGAAAAATGATTAATTGAAAACCGAGTTAACCAAAAACCGGTTATCCTTTTTTGACCCTTGTTTAACCAAAAATAACCAAACCGAACCATTCATATTTTCATATATTTCTAGCTTTTACACAACCAAATCATGTATTTCATATTTTATACCTCCATTTCATGTATTTATATATCCATCTCATGTATTTATAGCTTAATGTCATGTATTTTTAAACAAAAGTTTTTGCTCAAGTTTGGTTTTCCTTCGCCTTTGGTTTTTTTTGCCATTTCATCATTGAGGTTTAGCAATTTATTGCGACTTTCACCCCTTGAAATTTGGCCCTCAGGTATGAAAATGACAATATTCAAAACTTTTTAATATTGGATATCGGTCAAGGACCGATATTTGAAATATAGGTTATCTCGGTAAGATATCGGTGAGATATCGATAATTTTAATATAATGCAGAATTTATATATATAGCAATTTAACACCAATAATTCAGTGATATAACGGTTATATCGGTCAAATATCGGTGATATGTCGGTTATATCGGTCAAGTATCGGTGATATGTCGGTTATATCGGTCAATATCGCCGATAATATCGGTACCGATATTTTGACTGATATTTAACACCGATATTTTACTAAGAGACTGATATGACTGATATAACCGATATATCACCGATGTTAACTGCATAGATGTGCTTGTGTTTGTTTTTACCAATTATAAATAGGATAGTATTTCTTCTTTTGCAATGTGCTCTTCATATGGTGAATTACAGAAGCCTTTCGTTTCTTTTCTCGTGCATAGTTCACAAACAAATAGTGAGTGAGAGTTGTGTATTTTGAGGGGCCTGAACCAACATTTGGTATCAGAGCCTAGGGCTCGTAGAGAAGCGTGTTTGAACATTGAAGGAAGGCTCCGCCATCGGCGGGTGTGTCGGTCGGTGGAGGGCAGGCGCAAAAGAAGGGTTCGGGACTGTTATACAGCAGCAGACAGAGACCTGGAGGTGGTTCGTGTCCGTCGTTTTTGCGGGGAGAGTACCGGTTAGGATGAGGGGGGTGACGGGTGAACACCGGTGTGTATCGTAGTTGTTAGTCATGATCAAAGCAGTTGAAAGGGTCGTTTCGAGACAACGGTTCTCGCATGAAAAACAAAGCGGGGCTGTTGCGTGAAAAACCGGCGCAAAAGATCCGTCACAGCAGGTGGCTTTGGATTTGGTTCGTTTAGCAGGTTGAAAGAAAGCGTTGTAAGCGGGTGGCTTTGTTTTCTTTGTTGGTGGAGTGGCTTCTTGAACAACGGTGATCAGAAAAAGGTAAAGAAAAAAAAAAGACGATGTAACATTATGGCGCTGGAGTTCAAATCGGTGGCTTTGGATGTGACTGGGGAGAAGTCCTTGATCCGTGATGAGTCAAGATGTGAATGAATGGTTCCAATTGGATGCCATGTGACATGTTACAAGTGTAGTGAGTTTTTTTATTCGGGTTGAACCGAGAAGACTTTGGACTTGATGAGTGGAGATCGGGTGTCCGGGATAGGTCGTGACGGTTCGGGAGAAAAAAAAATGGTGATTTGGATGTCGTGAACGAGTGGTGTGAACAAACCGATTAAGGGGGTGATTGTTGGATTAATCGGTTGTTTACGGTTCACGGGTCGGCACGTTATCGGGTCACGAATCAAATGGTTCGAATGGGTTTAATTCGGATCAGTAGGTTGCGGGTCAAAAGAGCAAATGGACCAGGGGTAAAAGGGTCTTTTACCTTTGCAATTGAATATGAGATGCCTGAAGTCTTTTGCTGCAAGTTTACTTCTCAGTTTATTTGTTTTATAAGAGTTTATATAAAGGTTAAAATAAAATGTGAATTGGTCACTGTGTTGGCCGATTAATATGGGGATCGTGGGTTTATTTGTGCGTGTGTGTGTTTTTACCAAGTATAAGCCTTTGGTTTCTTTTGTTCTGCATACTTCACAAACAAATAGTGGGTGAGAGTTGTGTATTTTGAGGGGCCTGTACCAATATGTTGCTGTAGTATGTTTTCTGTGAAATAAAAATCCCATTGCCTTAAAAAACGCTCAAGAGTGACGAGGTTCGACTTTTTTTGACCTAGTTGGCCTTGATTAATGAATATTGATTTTGATAGGTCAATATAGGTTTTAATAAGTTATAATGAAGAGCCACATTGGGTCTTGCAACTCTTAATGATTTTGCAAAATATTTAAACAAATTATTTTTTTAACTTCATTTCTGGCAAGAGGAAAAGAACAAAGATGAGCTATTCCACGGCCGGTCTAGATTATATATATTTCTAAAAAAAATTATGTGAGAAAGAAGCGGATGACGAGGAAGACGAAGATAACGAGAATGACGAAAGCGAAGACGAAAATTAAGACCAGTTGTATTATGTGTTTGTGTTTTATTATTTATTTACTTTTTATTTAATTAAAAAATATTATTAGTTTTAATTTGAAAAAAATAATAATTAGGTAATTATTGATTGAAGCATTATGGGCCATTATCCCACTACACCCTTTTTAACAAAATGCCCCATAGTGCCCACATGCTGACTAGACCGACACATGACGCAAAACGTCCAAGAATAAAGGCATTATCTTCCCCTTTAACTACACATGATCTTAAAAAAAACGCTCAAGAGTGAGGAGGTTCGACTTTTTTTTTGACCTAGTTGGCCTTGATTAATGAGTATTGATTTTGATTGGTCAATATAGGTTTTAATAAGTAATAATGAAGAGCCACATTGGGTCTTGCAACTCTTACAGTGTGTTCCCGAGTCTCATTTAACAGGGTTAGGGGAAGGAAAATGAATTAAGAGAGAAAAGGAAGAAAAATATGTGATTTTTTTCGTGTTCCTGAGTTTAATGAAAAGTAAAGGAAAAGAGAAGAAATCAAACATTTTATATATTCCCGAGTTAGGAGGAAAAGAAAAGAAAGAAACAATTTTACCATTATACCCTTTAAACATAAAATATTTTAATTAACAAGGAGGATAATTTAGTAATAGGTTATTGGCTTTTAATAATCCTAAGTTTCACATGTTGACCAATAATAATCCCAACTTAGAAAATTCCATACAACAATCCCAACTTGTAAGCATTTGGCTCCCAATGATACTTTGCTAACTGGGTTATAACCCAGATAGTTTTTTTTGCTGACATGGCTGATGATGTGGACACAACTTTGTTATTTGTTGACTTGGCTGCTTATGTGGCACCATCACCGCCTCCACCTCCTCCACTACCACCTCCACCTCCTCCTCCACTACCACCTCCATCACCCACCACCTAGGGCTGGCATATCGTGTATACCCGTACACGATAAGACACGACACGATAAGACACGATAACACACGATACACGAAATCCCATACACGAACACGACACGATAACTTATCGTGTCCTTTTTTTCAAACACGAACACGACACGATATACACGAAAATTACCTGTTAATACCTGTTAACATGACTTAACATGACTGTTCGTCTGTTATACACGAAAATTACCTGTTAATACCTGTTAACACGAACAAAAACACGAATACGACATGCTATCTAAGAGTTACAGAGGGAGTTCAGGGTTTTTTTTTTTTTTTTAAATTGAATGAGGTATGAAAATAGAAAGGAATTAAGGAACCCGCATGCCCATGGCTGACGAGTTTTATTTAATTTAATTTCTTATCGTGTACTAACGGGTATTAACAGGTAAACAGGTATTTGTTGGTGCACTTGTGTCTGTACTTTGTCTGTATTTTGTCATGATACCAAACGATGTCTTTGTTAGTCTTGTAAGTTTGACCAAGTCAACCCTCCTCCTGGTTTGACTTGACCAAACAGTTAGCACATTGTTTGTAATATGTTTGGGTCGAAGGATGAGTCATCGAAGGATGGTTTATATCCTTCGATGAGCTCGAAGGATAATGCTTCGATAGATATAGATGGACCTCGAAGGATATCATCCTTCGAGGTATATGTGGATCCTTCGAGCTGTTTCAGATCGATAGATGATCTTTCGATCAGTCTATCTGATCCTTCGACCAGACGTGCTGTGATGGATATATATATCCATGTTTTGTGTTCACTTCATTTGAGGAGACAGAAAAGTGAAGCAGAGAACACTTAGAGCAAAAACATACACACACGAGAGTTAGAGAGAGTTTACAGAATACATTTGTAAACCTTGTTCTGTAACCGACCTTTCATACGTATTAATACAAGAGGTGTTAATCGTTGAGCCTTGTGTGTTTATCATTGTCGTGTTCTATCTCGGTTTGCATGCTAGCTTGGATTCCGCACTTGCTAGTGTGTTAGATATAACAAGGAATAGGTTTGACCTCAACCTCCGAGGGACCTACAAGTGGTATCAGAGCCGTGGCTCTTTTCCTTGTTAAAAAACGAGTTTATACAAGACTTTGGAGTGTTTTGGACAAAAACTCACTTGGTTTTGCACCCGTTTTTACTGTTTTTCTCGCTTTTCCAGACGTTAAAACGTGTTCTAAACTTACCGGGTGTGTTAAAAGACGGGTTGGGTAACTTAAAAACTTGTTTTTTAAGAAGTTTGGTCTTCTCCGGCCAAATTCCGGCTTACTCCGGTGACCGGTTTCTGGGTTATTACTTCGATTTTCAGTAATATTTTATTGGTTCAAAATCTCTGTTTTGGCAGAACGTATGGTCTGAACATACCTTCTGCCGAAAGTTTCTACCAACCCATCAACTTTTTCACCAACCTGTCACTTTTGTCAACTGTGTCAGATTAGATCGAAGGATATCCTTCGAAGTCGAAAGATCATCTTTCGATCAAAGGAGGTTCGATAGATAATCATCCTTCGAACATCCTTCGAAGTCTGTGACTTATCCTTCGAGCCAAGGAATCTTTTCGAAGCATACATCTTTCGGTCTACAGTTCTTTTTCGAAAGATAAGGATCCTTCGTTTGGAGAATCTTTCGAAATCATTGTTCGAAATTCAACAGTGATCTTTCGAACACTGTTGATCCTTCGAACAAGTCTTGATCCTTCGACCTTAGTCTGTTTATGTTTAACAAGTTTGTGATTTTCAGGTATTATTTTTCTTGATCAAAAATGAATCCAAGATGGGGTACTCCGGTAAATACCGAGATGTATTTTGGTACTCCGTCACCCGCACCGGTATCTTCTCAAGCTAATGCAACTTCTACCGGTCAATGGGCATTCGTATCAAATCAAACTCCGAGTATTCAAAGCATTCTCTTAAGCGAGAGCGAAACCGGAAGTTTGAATCGGCCTCCAAAGTTGATGCACTTATACGAATATCCAGGATGGATTGACAGATTTCATACATACGTCCTTGGTCAAAATACAGAATTGTGGTTGCGGTTCATCACAGATTTCGATCAAACAATAGAGGTTGCCGCATCATCTGCTGCTACGTTTGCAGATCTTACGGAAGATCAGAAGAAGGTCTATGATTTGGAAAAGAAGGCATATGCCATTCTTACTCAGGCGTTAAGTAAAGATATTTATCATCAATTTGTCAGTTACAAGACAACGAAGAGGTTGTGGGACGCATTGAAGACAAGTGGCGTAGGAAATGAAGCGACCCGTCAATTGAGACGTGACTTGCTAAAGAAAGAGTTTGATGGTTTTACTTGTATGGAGAATGAATCTTTAGGAGATTTGACAAGTCGATTTAATCATTTGCTGACTGAATTGGCAAATTTTGAGGTTGTTACAACTCCAGCAGAGATTGTGAAAAAGTTTGCAGATGCGTTGCCACCTCAATGGAATACTTTCTTGGAAATCATGAAGTACAATGGCACTTTAGCTACAACAAACTTCAATGACTTTGTTCAACTCCTAGAAAACAAGAATCAGGAAGAAACTCTCAAGGCAAAAAGAGTTCACGTGCCACAAAATCCTGAAATGTATTATGGAACTTCTAGCACTTCTACAAAACCTTCTTCACACGCTCCAATTCAAACAGCGTTTGTGTCTAGTACTGACATGTATGGCAATACTATCCAAGTTCCGGTCAAGCCTCCTCCAACAGACATGTATGGAAATCCGCTTGAACCAGTTCCTCAACCAGCACCACAACAGCAAAGCCAACGACCTATCAGAGCAACTGATATGTTCGGAAATCCATTACCTGTTCGATCTCCCGGAACAACAGACATGTACGGGAATCCACTTCCTCCTCAGTCTACCGGACCAACAGACATGTATGGGAATCCGCTTCCTCCTCAACAGCAAGCGTGTTACGGAAGCACATCATCTGCTGGTCAACAATCAAAACCAAATACAGTACGGCTCGACACCTCAAGTTTTTCTAAAGTCAGTGTGGAAGTAGCAAAGGAACACATGGAGCTGCTAAACACTTTGGTGAGCGCATACTGTCGATTAGTGGAAGGTCAGATTGGTAACATTAATCTGACACAAGAAGACTATCAGCAGATCGATAAAGAGGAGATGGAGATGATGGACATCAAGTGGGCCTTTGCCAGTGCTGTTAGGCGAGCAAAGGATTTCATGGAAAGAACTGGCAGAACCAGCTTGGAAAGCAAGAAAGACACCAAGTATGGGTTTGATAAGCAGGCTGTTAAGTGTTTCAATTGTGGTGAACGTGGTCATTTCAAACGTGAATGTACGAGGCCATCTCAACATGGAAACCAAAATCCTTTCAGAGGTCAAGGCAACAGGGCAAATCAGAACCAAGTAAGGAACAATGAGCGCACCTTGGTGCCTGTCAACAACCAGAGTCAAGCAGGACCATCTAATGCCAACCAGGCACTTGTGGTTCAAGTAGATGAAGGTTGTGATTGGTCAATCCAGTTGGGAAATGATGCTCCAGATGGAACAGCTTGTTTTGCTGAAATTGTCAAGGATCTTAAACACGCCAGTGGTGGAGAATCTTCCACCAATGGTGATGAATCTTCTGAAGATGAAGACAGCTCCGGTTACAATGGAAGTTCAGATGAAGAGTTCTCGAGTTCAGGGAATGATCGGGAAGATGACACATCAAGTGCGTCAGTTAACGCAGATATTGATGAGCTATTGGAAGAAACTGCAGCAGGAATTCAAAGAAGATCTATTTTGGTGGATCAAGCTGCTTATTCTTCGTCTTCTCTCCATTCAGCCTTTATGGCTAATGTCGACAGTTCATCAAGTCAGGTATGTGTCAATGAACCCACTTCTGTTAGTTGTGATAATTGTGATAGTTTGCGTGTTAAATGTGCTGATTTAGAGGCAAACATGTCTGAGTTGCAAGGCAAACATGATGCTTTACAAGCTAGTTTGTTTGAATTGCAAGACAAACATGTTTCTTTGAATGATAAGTGGTGTGAATTACAAAGAAAACACGAGGCTTTGCAAGAGAAATATGATGTGACATTCATTCACAATCAGAAATTGACCGTTGATCTTTCGAAGTGCACTGAAGCCAACATGTTTTATGAAAACCATGAAAAGGAGTTTAAGTCGGTAATTGAAAAGCTAAAGAAAGATAAAACCGAGTTAACTAAAATGGTTTCCAGAAAACAAACTGACATTAATTTGTATATAACTCGTCTGGAAGTAATGCAAAAGGAAATGGCTTGTGCCAAAACTGAAAGTGAGGCGATCCAACTTAAGCTAGACAGTTATTTGAGCTCTAGCTATGTGTTGGATCACATCATTGACGTACAGAAAGAGAAACGGGATGTCACATGCATAGGTTACAAGAAATGTCCACCACCTGTGAGACATAATTATGATGCCATGCCGGATGAGGAAGATAGAGTTTTCTTTGAACCATCTGTTCCTCTAGATGTTAATGAATTTGCAACAGGTCTCGGATACAAGAAAGAAGTATCATCAGATTCAGATGCGTCAGCAGATACATTTGTAACTGCTGAACAGAATCAGGATCCTCCAGTTGTGATTGAGGATGCTGATTCTTCTGATGATGAATCTGATGATACTGATTCAGCAAAGTCTGATGCGGTGATAAAAGAAGAGGACATACCTCTTGAGAATCATATTCTGTGTGATCCTCCTGCAAAACCCGCTAAGACTGTTGCAATCGAGTCCTTGTCTGCACAAGAGTCGGAGAGTGTGGATTTGCTGTACACTCTTGTTGGTGATGATAAAATTTATTCAGACAAAGATTTTCCTATTAAGAATGTCAATCAATCATTAATCAGTAAAGTCTTTGAAAATTCAACAAGTAAATTTCTGGGTAAGAAAGGATCACACGTTGTGGTAACACAGTGCCCTCCTATCCCAAAGGCTGAAGTTAGAAAACAATTTGGCAACCAGAAATTACCAACAGAGAAAAGGCAGCAAAATCATAACAAACAAAAAGGAAAATTGCCGACTCAAACTCAAAAGAAGCCAAATCAAAAGAAGAACAAGAATGTGAACTTTGTGAAATCTAAGGGAACGGACAAAATTGAAAAATTTGAAAATCAATCTAACTTAGATTTTGTCAAGAAAGCAACAGTGATGAAAAGGAATGAACCAAATAGTTTAAAACCTAGTACCTCGGGATCACAAAGTTCATCATCGGCAAGACGACCACATGATACTTCGGGGTTTGTTGAACGAAGATCATGTTTTGAATGTGGCACAATTGGACATATCATTCGAAACTGTCCGTATCTTCATAAGCTGAAAGCAATTGATGATGATCCCCGTGAACGCAATCACCAAAAGCGATCTGTTTCTGTAAAACAAGATCCCCGACTTGTAAGAGAAAGGGAAAAGAAACAGAAACGCCAACAAGTCAAGGTAATTGAGAAAGCACTTAAAACTGAAGTGGTTCAAAAACAATCTGTTCCAGTTAAACCAGAAAGTTCAAAATTTTCAAAAACTTCAAACAATCACGAAGTTAAATTGTTAAACAATCAAACTGGTAAAACTCAACAGACATGGAAACCTAAATTGACCACAAATTCAGGGGGACCATCACAATTCTTGAATCATCAAAGAATAGAAGTTATTGTTGTTGATGAAAATGGAAGACCCAAGACCACAATGGCTTGGGTCCCCATCTCCAACTAATTATGTGAGTTCATGTGCAGGGTGTTCCAGGAGGAACTATCAGTAGTCATTGGATTGATGATAGTGGGGCATCCAGGCACATGACAGGCGACATAAAGCTTCTCTACGACGTCAAATCTATTAGAGGAGGTTATGTTGCTTTTGCTGGAGATAAAGGCGGATATATTACGGGTGAAGGAATGATTTCCAACGGGGTTGTTAGCTTTGATAAGATCAACTTCGTACAACAACTTGATCACAATCTTCTTAGTGTTTCTCAAATTTGTGATAAGCAGTTCTCAGTATACTTTGATGCAAATGGATGTTATGTGCTGAAACCCGGCTTCAAAATTCCAAAAGAATGGATTCTCTTGTCGGCTCCAAGGATAAATGATATGTATGTCCTTGATATGAGTCAAGCTATCACAACGTCTGCACAAGCAACCTGTTTCGTTTCCAAAGCCACAGAAAAAGACTCAATCTCTTGGCACAGACGAATGGGTCACATTCACTTACGCAAAATGAATCATTTGGTGTCAAATGAATTGGTGAATGGTGTTCCTCTTAAAAACTTCCATCTTCAAGACGTCTGTGTCTCGTGCCAGAAAGGAAAACAAACGAAGAAGCGACACCCTACAAAGAAAATCAACACGGTGGCTGTTCCTCTTGAACGTTTGCACATGGATTTGTTCGGTCCTGTCAAGCACAAAAGTATTAAGAATGATCAATATTGCCTCGTGATTACTGATGATTATTCAAGATTTTCTTGGGTGGCGTTCATGGCACACAAGAGCGAAACCTTCGGTATTATCAAAAACTTGATCATTCAGATTGAGAATCTATATAAGTTGAAGGTTAGGCGGATACGTAGCGACAATGGTACTGAATTCAAAAATCATGCCATGGCGGAGTTTTGCACTTCAAAATGTATTCTTCACGAATTTAGTGCAGCTTATACTCCTCAACAGAATGGCGTCGCTGAACGTAAAAACCACACATTGATCGAGACTGCTAGGACTATGTTGGTAGAATCGCAGTTGCCCATTCCATTCTGGACTGAAGCTGTGTCCTCTGCATGTTATACGTTGAACCGAGTCCTTACAGTCAAAAGACACAACAAGACCTGCTTTGAGCTTATTAACAAACGGAAACCAGATTTGTCATATCTTGAACCGTTTGGAGCTCCGTGCACAATAATCGATCCTAATGGAAAGTTTGGGGCAAGAGCCATTGAAGGATACTTTCTTGGGTATTCCACCCCGAACTTAAGAGTCTGGAATCTAGAGACTAAAAGGGTCGAGGAATGGTCTGAAGTCAGAGTACAAAGGCACACTTTGCCAGTTAGAAATCCTGGTCAGCCTTGGATGTTTGAGTACGATGACTTTTTCAATTCGATCAATGTTGAAGCCGTTGAAGAAAATGATGCGGCAAGGATATTTTTCGAGAGTGACAATGCTACAGATTCACCGTTGGTTCGTCCCATTATTGTCAATCAAGAACCATCTTCAGTGAACAATAATGCTCTCGATAATGAGGATTTTCACGATGCTACCGAATTGAACGAATCTTCAGAGGATGATGAATTTCTAGATGCAGATCAAGAAGCTCCAACAACAGCAGTACATGGTACTTCAGAGGGTACTCCTCCAGTGGACGCCCCTAGAACAGCTGAAGCTACTGCATCATCCTCTTCGCCAATTCCGGGCATTGAATTAGTTGTTGATCTCAATCTCAACAATCTGGGTACAAACATTCCAGTTCAAGATAATCCAGAAACAAGGATTCACAATACCCATCCTCAACAAAACATCATCGGAAATGTACAGAGTGGCGTTCAAACAAGAAACATGTTGCGGAACAACAACAATCCAGGCTTGTATACAGCTATCCGAGAATCTGGTCAACAAAACGATTGGTCTTTCGCGTGTTATGTCTCACAGGAAGAGCCAAGAACTTGGAAAGAAGCTTTGAAAGATAATTCATGGGTTGAAGCAATGCAGGAAGAACTGCAACAATTCCAGAAGCTTGGTGTCTGGAAACTCGTAGAGAAACCTGCTGGTTACAAGAAGATTGGTACCCGTTGGGTGTTTAAATGCAAAAAGGATGACCGTGGAGTCGTTATTCGAAACAAAGCAAGGCTAGTCGTTCAAGGTTTTCGTCAGATTGAAGGGATCGACTACAACGAAGTGTATGCACCTGTTGCACGTCTAGAAGCAATTCGGATCTTTCTGGCTTATGCCTCATTCAAAGGTTTCAAGGTATACCAGATGGACGTGAAAAGTGCATTCTTACATGGTGTGGTGGAAGAAGAGGTGTACGTCGAACAGCCTCCAGGTTTTGAAGATCCTATCCATCCCGATCGGGTTTGGTTGCTCAACAAAGCTCTCTATGGTCTTCATCAAGCACCGCGAGCTTGGTACGCAACCTTATCTAATTATCTGCTGGAGAATGGATTTCGCAGAGGTCTTATCGATTGTACTCTTTTCATCAAAGAACAAGATGGAGATCTTCTACTGGTACAGGTATACGTTGATGATATTATATTTGGTTCTACTAATGATGTTTTGTGTAGGAATTTCGAGCGCACTATGCAGGATAAATTCGAGATGAGTGCTATGGGGGAAATGACTTTCTTTTTGGGCCTACAAGTACAACAAACCGAGTCTGGGATATTCATCCATCAGACTAAATATGTTGGTGACATCTTGAGCCGGTTCCAGATGTCTGATGCAACGCCCATCGGTACCCCATTGCCGCAAAATCACGGAATTACTCCAGACTTGAAGGGTGAAGCCGTTAGCCCCTCATTCTACCGCGCGATGATCGGATCTCTTATGTACCTCACAGCATCAAGACCAGATATAATGTACCCAACGTGCCTGCTTGCCAGATATCAAGTCAACCCGAAGGCCTCACATCTTGCAGCTGTAAAAAGGATTTTTCGTTATTTGAAGGGTTACCCTGACACCGGTCTATGGTACCCTAGGGATAATAACTTTGACTTGATCGCTTTCAGTGATTCTGATTTTGGCGGATGCAAAATCGACGGCAAATCCACAACGGCTGGATGTCAGTTTTTGGGAAATCGCCTAGTCACATGGCAGTGCAAGAAGCAGACCTGTGTCGCTACATCAACATGCGAAGCTGAATACATTGCTGCCTCAAGTTGTTGCTCCCAAGTCCTATGGATCCAACAACAAATGCGCGACTACGGTTTTGAATTCCTAACTACTCCTATTTACGTTGATAATTCTGCTGCCTTACAGATCACTAGAAATCCTGTGCAGCATTCAAAGACTAAGCACATCGAAATTAAGTATCACTTCATACGTGATTGCTTTGAGAAAAGGCTAATCGATGTTGCTTACGTCCACACCGATGACCAACGTGCCGACCTTTTTACCAAAGCATTTGACAAATCAAGATTTGACTATTTATTACTGGTAAACGGCATTAAGGTCAAGCAAGAGTAAAACCAACATCGGAAAATCATTTTTGTAAATACCTTTGTGTTTTAAATTTGTCTTAGTTTATTGATTTTAGGGGGAGTAAATCCAAAATTTGAAAATCCAAAAACATCGAAAAATTTCAAAAACACAAAAACAATAGAAAAGCAAAAATGAGTTTCCTGGCGAGCAAAAGAGAAAATGATAGTACATCAGTGGTCTGTTGAAACCTCTTTAAACTAAAATGCAAAATGAAAAGCGATAAGCAGCTCTATATAAGATGTATCGGTAGGCTCACAATCATTTTAAAGTGTGCAGGGTGATATAAACTTAAATCGACTGAAGACCAGGTGGGAACCACTCATTGGCATATGGTCTTGGTACCGAAATTTCGTTTGAGAGATTGCCGAGGTTCTGAGATATTCGGTCTTTATGTTGCTTATCATCTGGGTATCATGGTTGTATCTTTTACCGAAAAATAACGGGGACGCAAGTCTAGATCTTCCATGATACCATACATACGTGTACATATTGCATTCGACCTCAATAAGTGATCAACAATCACATGTCCACACAAATAAGTGATAATATATCACATTTATCCGGGAGTCAAGTTCGTCTCTCTGCTGTACGAAAGTACTGACCTGTTCACGGACTTGCTCCTGTGCCCTCATGCATTCGAAAATCAAGTTCCTCATCAATAAGTGATTCTATCACATAGGGCTTGTTTTCATTCAAAATAAGTGAGAATCTCACATCATATACGGTCAAACAGATGATAATCGGTATACTCACCGGTAAGATGAATCCTCGTGCATACCTTGATACGGGAATGTGTCGTGATGTGGATGAACACCGGTCGGTAAGTATAAATCATACCTTAACGTATCCCCTCGCCATGATTACATCTGATAAGTTGAGCTTAAGTGGACAACAATACCGATAATTGTTATAGGATGCTTATCTTAATGTTAACTAATTGAACAACAAGAGCGTTTTAGCATGACCGTACACTGATATGATTCTCTTACCCTCGAAACTCGCAAAAAGAATGTCTGTAAATATTTATTTACTGCTTTCAGTCTTTAAATTTGAAATATTCAAAATACAAAAAAAAAAAAAAAAAAGATCTTAGGTATGTTTTAATATAAACTTTCTAAAAGCCAAAAAGATTTTATTTCTATTTTATTTTCGATCGTACGATGTTGGAGCTCGAGTCTTCGTTACCTGAAACCTGAACGAAAACCGAATTGACTATATCTTCATAAACGGTCAAAATTTGCAAGTTTTGAAAGTTAAAAACTGAAATTGATAAATTTTATTGAACTTTCAAACTGTCGGCCGGTGTTTGATTAAACAATGGTCACACGTGTGTCGTTTGTTTATGTTACGATACTCCAAGCAGTTGTTCTCATTACGCGTTTAGATTTTTTTTCATGTGCAGATTCTAAAGGCAAGGAGAACATGGTCGATGACAAGCTTCGGAATGAAGACACAACGTGAAGGCACTTAAAAGACAAAGATGATCGAGTTGCCGCTGGCCATCATCAACTCCACAAGGATCTCAAGTTGTAAAGATCAAGACATTCACGAGCATAACTCAAGGGGGAGCTTATGTTAAGGGGGAGTTTGTCAACACACTTCCTACATGAAACGGGGAGTTTGTTGGTACACTTTCTGCTTTCAAGACGTGAAGACTTTAAAGATCCTCCGACATTGAAGACTTGAAAGGACGTCAAAGACTTGAAGACACGAGGGACCTACAAGAATTAAGATCGAGACAAAGCTACAGCCAAGGGGGAGTTTGTTGGTGCACTTGTGTCTGTACTTTGTCTGTATTTTGTCATGATACCAAACGATGTCTTTGTTAGTCTTGTAAGTTTGACCAAGTCAACCCTCCTCCTGGTTTGACTTGACCAAACAGTTAGCACATTGTTTGTAATATGTTTGGGTCGAAGGATGAGTCATCGAAGGATGGTTTATATCCTTCGATGAGCTCGAAGGATAATGCTTCGATAGATATAGATGGACCTCGAAGGATATCATCCTTCGAGGTATATGTGGATCCTTCGAGCTGTTTCAGATCGATAGATGATCTTTCGATCAGTCTATCTGATCCTTCGACCAGACGTGCTGTGATGGATATATATATCCATGTTTTGTGTTCACTTCATTTGAGGAGACAGAAAAGTGAAGCAGAGAACACTTAGAGCAAAAACATACACACACGAGAGTTAGAGAGAGTTTACAGAATACATTTGTAAACCTTGTGCTGTAACCGACCTTTCATACGTATTAATACAAGAGGTGTTAATCGTTGAGTCTTGTGTGTTTATCATTGTCGTGTTCTATCTCGGTTTGCATGCTAGCTTGGATTCCGCACTTGCTAGTGTGTTAGATATAACAAGGAATAGGTTTGACCTCAACCTCCGAGGGACCTACAGTATTTAACCTGTTTATACACGAAAATTAACAGGTAATCTCGTGTCTACCTGTTTGGTACACGATACTTGTTAAGGCCATACACGATACCTGTTAACTTCGTGTAGGTTCGTGTCGTGTATTCGTGTAAAATTACCAGCCCTACCACCACCATCACCTCCGACCACCTCCACCGCCACCATTATCCACCGTCTGCCACCACCAATTCACCACCAGAAAAACACTATCACCTTCGACCACCTACATCATCTGCCACCGGAAACCTCTGTCACTATCACGACCTCCACTCCATCTTTAAACTTTACCACTAATTTCTATTGATGAATTCTTCAATCCACCCATGGATTCTTTAAAACCCAATTCACTTAAAATAATGAATCGACTCGAATGACTATGAACCAACCCATGGATACTGTTAACCCGATTCACGTGGGTTTTGCTTCAGCTCAACTAGGTTCTTGCTATTCTATAATATATTATGGATATCATGAATCTAATGTTTCTTCATGTAACTTTAAAATTTATAGGAACTCAACGGGTTTTTTTTACTGATAAAAGCTTTATTTTGACAATTGGTTATGTGTATTACAAAGAACATGATGATGGAATTGCTTCTAATCCAGTGGGTTCACGGTTGATCGGGTTGGTGTATTAGTTGAGTGAATTGGGTTTTAAGGAACCTATGAATGGATTGATTATTGAAGAATTCATTAGCAATCAGTGGAAAAGTTTAAAAATAATGGAGTAGAGGTGGTTATGGCGACAGAGGTTTCCGATGGCAGATGATAAAGGTGGTTGGAGGTAATAGTGATTTTCCGGTGGTGAATTAGTGGTGGCAGACGGTGGATGGTGGTGGTAGTGGAAGTGGAGGTGGTGGGTGATGGTGGTGGCTGGAAGAGATGGTGGAGGTGGAGGTGGTGGTGGAGGAGGTGGTGGTGGTGATGGTGCCACATAAGTAACCAAGTCAACAAATAACAAAGTTGTGTCCACATCATCAGCCATGTCAACAAAAAACTAACTGAGTTATAACCCATTTAGCAAAGGATCATTAGGAGCCAAATGCTTACAAGTTGGGATTGTTGGAGGGAATTTTCTAAGTTGAGATTATTATCCGCCAACAGGTGAAACTTTGTATTATTAAAATCTAATAACTCCTTCGTAATTGATAAGATTTTCTCTCCTAATCTCTTCGATTTGAGAGGATAAATATACATGCAAATTTTCTTCCCTTTTCCCTCATTTCCCCTCCCCTTCTATCCTTAAAAAATCTCGGAAACATGGTTTTTTCATATTTTCATCCCCCCCCCCCCCCGATTAAATGAGACTCGGGAACAGAGTGTTAATGATTTTGCAAAGTATTTAAACAAATTATTTTTTTAACTTAATTTTTGTCAAGAGGAGCCAATAATCCACAGACCAATTAGTTTGGGGGAATGTGGGAAGGTTTACCCATTTATGTGGGGTTCCTGCCCGGTAGGTCTCATGGTCGAATCTTGAGGGGGGCGAACTGTGACACCGGTTCAAACTGGCAATAATATGTCAACCGCGGAATTCCTACTCATGACCTGGGTGATCAAAGGCCAAAGACCTAACCGGGTGATCTCGCCCTAAAAAATAAAAAATTCTGGCAAGAGGAAAAGAACAAAGATGAGCTATTCCTCCTGATATTTTAACCATCGAAGAGAGGAAAGGCAAAGAGGCAAACGGCTGGAAGGGAGGAGGATCAGACATTCTATGACCCGGGTTGGGAGGTTAAACATTACTTTGTTAAGAAAATCAAGCATTTTTATAAGTTAATTAGTGTTTTTTTTTCTGATGGTATTTTTGAAAATTCAACTTATTCAAGCAACGAAAAATAAAGTAAAAGACATAAAAAAGAAAAGCAATAATAAAAATAAATAAGGGTCTAACCAGATTTTCATATCTTAATTGGAGTTCCAGTGCTTTTTCAAGTTGTTCGACAATATCATTTGTATCTGGGCGTTGTGCTCGCTCATCCTTTAAGCAAGAATATGCTACCTTTGAGTATTTGAGGAGTGACTGCGGGGACATCTGAGTCAACAAATCAGGATGGATTATATCCTGCAATGTTTCGTTTTCGTAATGATATTTGACCAGTGGAGCTAGAAAGCTATAAGCCTCGTTCTTAATATATGCTCCCCTCCCACATAATATTTCAAATAAAACCACACCAAAGGAGTAGATGTCTGACTTGTGGGTCACCCCTTTGGTATTTCTAATTCCTGGGTCAGTATACCCTATTGCGCCAAAAGGTTCACATAAGATGACCTGGTTCATTTGGTTAAGCGATTGTTTGACGGAAACTTTAAAACCAGATAACTTGACTTCCAATTTATTGTTTAATAAAATTGTGGAACTGTTGATGTTAAGATGTATCACACAATATCCACGGCTCTCATCATAATGGAGGTAACTCAGCGCACGAGCCACGCCTACACAAATCTTCAATCTTTGCGTCCATGTGAGGTTCGGGCTGTTTAGATGCTCCTTGAGACTTCCATTTTTGGCCTCATACATGGTTACAATGATCATCTCATCTTTCTCGTAACAAAATCCAATAATAGAGACTATGTTTGGATGCTTGAGATCAAAAAGCATTGAAACTTCCGTCCAGAACTCGAAGGCTCCTCCACCGTGCTCACGATCTAACCTCAGTGCAGAAATCGTGATCAACTCCCCGGACCGCTGGAGTTGTCCTTTGTATGCAAGTCCCAATCCACCGCGTCCGATGATGTTATCATGATGAAAGTTGTCGGTGGCGTTTACTACGTCTTCAAGCGGGATTTGTAAGTGAGCAAACTTGGCGATTGTTGTTGTCATGTTTCTGTTTATAAAGTAGAAAGGAGTGCAAAATAAATGGGTTTCAAATGAATGAGAAGCTGGAAAGATCTCCCACCGGAAATGGAGCAACGGCGCGTAGCGGTGAGGTTGAAGATGGAATATCGAAGTTGGGGTTCAAAATGTCCGGGCGACAGGCGGCTTATAAGGTTGGTGGTGTTGTGTTCTAGTGTGCGGTGATGGCTCGGGAGGTCTGTTCGCCGGAATTTTTCTTCAGGTGAGAACAGTTAAGGTTGAAGGAGTTGAAAGGAATGTGATTTGAAATTAGTGTGTTGGAGAGCCGTGTAGATATAAAAGACATTTAAAAGCACACAGTTTTTTATGAATTCTATCTACAAATAATTATTTTATGGCAAAATATTTTTTGTCACAAATAACCAATTTGCCACAAATATAAGTTACATGAGTTTATCGATTAGGTTCAGGACAATTTTCCTACTTTGACAAACACAATTCACTGACCTGATTTTTTTTTTTTTTTTTTTTTTTTGAATCTTAGTTCAAACTAATCATCATCCATATTTTCATATGTACGAATTTTAACAGCCCCAATCATCATCAACTAAGTTTTTTTTTCCTAGTGTTAGAAATAATTCTCATCAAGTCACTTGTGAAGATAAAAGGTGAGCAAAAGGATGATATAGTGGTACTATACAGTAGGAGATATAAAAAATTGTTTACGTTAAAAAATTATGTCCACTTGGAGTATATTTCCATAATATAAATTTTCAACAAATTGTTGCATTATGTGTTGTACCTCTAGCATTGTGGGTTTACCAAAAAAAATTGTGATTTTTCATTTTTAACCCAAAAGTTTTAATAATTTGTATTTTAACACTTTTAATTTGTTTAGTTTTAACCTAAAACATTTCATCTTTTGTAATTTAACCCAAAACTTTTTTATTTACAACTTTGGTCCCCATACTTTTTATCTTTCGCAAGTTTTTCGTTTTACATTTCGTTTTAAATTTTGCGAGCTAATACGTCCCAACGTGCGTGTGTGGTTCAACATTTTTCGTCTATTTTTTTCACATTTGACAGGTATGTCGCAATGTGACTATTTTCCCCATTTGGCAAGTTCGCTGCAACGGGCGATCCTACATTGACTTAGTTATTCTTTTCTACGTTATTTTGCGAGTTAACACGGCGCAACGTGCGTGTGGGGTTCAACATTTTTACGTCTATTTTTTTCCATGTAACAAGTTCGTCGCAACGCGTGTGTCCTAAATCGGCATAGTTATTTTTTTCATGTTATATGTTTCGGTCTTATATTTTCACATTAACACGCCGCAACTTCAGTGTTGGTGGTCGCTACCAGCGGTGTGGCATTGATGTTATTTGACATAGTTTTAGGCCCCCGCCGCAACGCGGGGGGTGTTTAATTCTAGTTAGAGTTATTTACCTTAAATAATTAGATTTATCAGTTAGGTAATTATTTGATTATTTAAAATGAGTAGTGGTTGGGTTAGGATTACTATTTATTTTTTTGTAGTAAATTACAAAAAAAAATGGTCCTTAGACCATGTGTAGTGGTAATGTGTTATAATGCCCCCACCATGGGGCATTATCCGACACGTGGCATCCTAGTCACACTTGGGCATTATAGTAAAAAGTGCCGTAGTGGGGCATTATGCCAATAACCCCCATTCAATCATTTCACAATTATTTTTTTTAATTTAAAACATAAAAAAACTTCATTAATTTAAAAAAAAATACACTACTTGAAATTAAAAAAAAAAAAAACTAAAAAAAAAATAGAAAATAAAAAAACAAAAAAAAAAACCGAAAAAATAAAATAAAGTTAAAAAAAAAAGAACATGATCTAGAGTCCATATTTTTCTCTAATTTTTTGGCGACGCATTTGCGCAAGGATCAACGCGTCGCCTTGGAGGTGGTCGATCGATTTGGACAAAAACTCAATGTCCTTTTCCATTTGCATCGCCTCTTGCATCTCGTTAAACTTTTTTGGTTTCGGCCACTCGTTCTTGCATAATCTCCCAACGTTTGTGGCCGAGGTCGCGAATGTCTTGGAGACGACGGTTCATCTCCTCGAAATCATCCTTTAACTCGAGATCGGAAGACGACTCGACCGTTTTTTTCCCGGTTCGCTTATCCTTTCTTCTACCGGGTGGTCGGTTCAACTCTTCTTGAAGTTCCTCGTCAACGTCCACCACCTCATTTAAATCGACGTTGCGGGCATCCGATGTCGGAGTTGAAGGGTCAACGGAGGATGATGTTTTTGACCTTTTAGCTCGACGTCTACTACTAGACGTCATTGGATTAACTAGCGCCCACTTTGGACTTTTTCGTAGTAGTTCCCAACACTTATAGTACGTGAAAGGGCATTTCGTCCTATCGAACTCCTCCAAAGTCCTCGTTAAAACCCCGACGTCACTTTCACCGCTCGGGCGATCATCGTAGTTACGTTGGTAAACTTCTTGGAACGCGTGACACTTGTTGTTGATGTCGGTCCATTTGCTAGAAATGGAATCTTTGTCCCGATGTTCGCCTTGACCCCACGTGCTAAAAAAGAGTTCATGAACCCTCTCCCAAAAAACGGGACCCGTTTGAAAGTTTGCTACAAATTAAAAAAAAGTAAACAAATAAGTTGTATGTTAAAAATAAAAGTAAAAAATAAGTAACAAAAAAAATAATAAAAGAGTTACCCGTTTCTTCGTCCTCCGAAACGTCGAGCCACGCCCGAGTCAAAGTGAATTCCTCCTCCTTCGTCCATTTAATGATAGTTTTTGTACGTCGAGGTTCGTCCTTATCCTTCTTCTTATGCGACCTTCTGCCGCGTTTTGATTTATCTTGCCCCGGTTCGGGTTGCGTCTCCGGCACGACATCGACATCGGGTTCGGTTTCAGGTTGTGGTTGTGACGGTTGCGACCCGCCGGCTTGACCATAGCCGAAAGGGGGAGGCACAAACGGCGTGGCGCCACTCAAGTAAGCCGCGTACGTTAAAAAACTCGGGTCCATGTCTTGAAGGTTATACGAGTTTTGCGGTTGGGTTGTGTTCGGGTTAGTGGGTCTTGCGGGGGCACCAAAAGGGGGTCGGTGTGGATGCATGATTGTATAAAAAATAGGAGAAAGTGGTTTTTTTTATAAAAAAATAGAAGTGGGAGAGAAAGTGGGTGTTTTTGTATAAAAAATATGATAAAGTGGGTGGATATATATAGTGGGGTAAATTTTTAAATTAAAAAAAAAATAACAATTTTGACCGTTTGCCAACGGTCTTTTTCTCGATCCTTTCAAAGTTTCAGCGTTTTAATTAAAACGCCACATTCATTTTTTTTGAAAAATAACGCCCGGTCACGCCCCATGTAATGGTGACCGGGGTGTCATAGAGCGTTTTTTTTTTTTGAACTTTTTTTACAAATCACGCCCCACTACGGGCGCGCTTATGTTTATACCAAAGTTATTGGTTTACCTTTTTTTAAATATGGTCATTTATATATAACTCTTGTCCTCACCCCCCTCTGTCTCTCTACCTGCAACCACTTCTTCCACTAGCAACTACCGCCCCCACTATAAAAAAAAATTCAGCTATGAAGATTAATCAAATTAGTAGGCATATGAAACTTTGTACCTCAAGCCGTGGACAGTACTTTACTTTGTGCAGCTCGCAACAAACAACTAGCGCTAAAGCTATGGTGATGGTCCTTCCTTGGAGGATGATCCGCCAAGTAGGCGTCACATCATAGTCCCTTAGAGGATGATCCGCCATGGTAAAACACTGGAAATGGGAGGATGATCCTACCCCACCATCTTAACCAAACAACACAATCACATAGAATAAAGAGTAAATTACAAGTTTTGTCCTTTATGTTTGTACCAAATTGCAAACGGTGTCCTTTATCTTTAAATTTGACGAGTTTTATCCTTAACATTTCAAAATCCTGCACGTTATGTCATTTAGCCCTAACTCATTTAGTTTTTCATGTTAAATCAAATCATGTGCTAGGCACATGAGGGTATATAATTGTCTTTTCACCCTGTTACTTGAAAACATAAGCTGAAGACAAATACATATACACAAACAGTCAGACACATAAATCTTGTTCTCTCAGAATCTTCACTGAGGCATATACACAAACAGTTTGTATGCATCCAAGTGATGCCCAGATCATAAGACCATATAGCCTCCAACAATTTCAGTTTTATGATGAATCGCAAAAAAATAAAGCAAAGGTAATCATATGACCCAATTCAGATAAGAACCATCCATCATTCTACCCGGTGTAATTTGAAATCTGAGTTCGCCGGCGACTCTGTGTGTGTGTGTGATAGAGAGAGAGAGAGAGAGAGAGGAAATCTGAGTTCACCGGAAAGAGAGGTAGTTTGATGGTGTGATGAGGTTTGACGGTGGAGGGTGGTGTTGACACGGTAGCGGCGAAGACGGTGGCGATGGCGATGGAGGTGGAGTTGGGGCGAAGATGGTAGCGATGGCGACGGTGGCTGTGGTGGGAGTGGAGAAAACATGTTGTAGTGGCGCTGATTGTTGTTGGTGGTGGCTGTGGGGGCGATGTAGTGTAGAGGAGGTTGTGGTGGTGCTGATAGAAGTTGTGGTCATGGTGGTTTGGATGGAGGTGTGGTGCTGGTAAGAGAGATGGAGCAGAGAGAAAGAAAAGTGTAGATTAGAGGGAGAAAGAGATAAGTGTAGATACAGTATTTTGGTTTTTTTAAGTGTTTTTTAATTAATAGGGTGAAAAGAAAATTATACCCTTATGTGCCTAGTACAGGATTTGATTTAACATAAAAAAAACTAATCAAGTTAAGGCTAAAGGACATAACGTGCAGAATTTTGAAATATAAAGGACAAAACTCGTCAAATTTAAAGGCAAAGGACACCGCCTGCAGTTTGATACAAACATAAAGGACAAAACTTGTAATTTACTTTAGAATAAACTACCAAACTGAGAATCTTGATGCTTTATCTCAATTCCTTTAATAATAACAGACACAAAAAAAAACCCCATAACCCAATACTCAAACATTCGTCTGCAACATCAAAATTAAAGGGTCAAAGAGGATGAAATGAAAACCCAATTTCATTATCATCAGGTCAAGTGAATCACAAACTTAATATGACAGATATATGTATGTGGATGAAGAACTTCAAGGGTTTAAACAACTTACCCAGAAGTAAAAGGTGCAAACTTTCACCGATTGATTTAAAAGAAACACCACCACCTCCGTCAAGTTAGACACAAACCCTATCGCATCACCGTCGTTCAGGTCCACCACCGCCACCGGTCGTACCTACACCACCACCGCCTTCCATCGCACCTTTCTTCACCGGAGAAATGTTTCAATTACATGCTCAGCTTCACCGATTGTGGCTCCGGAACAAGGGTTTGATTTTGGATGTGGGGGTTTATTGGTGTGTGAGAGAGGGGGAGGACCGTCCTTGGCGTCGAGAACCTGACGATGGCGACGATGGAGGAGCGGCGACGGAGGGCTCGAAATGGAGAGGGGGCGGCGTCTCAAGGCCGACGTTGCTGGACGGTCCCCATACCGTCCAGCCAAAACACCACAGCTTTTACAAACACGCATGAAGTTCACCCCTTGATAGTTAGTTCTAAATGTCATTCGTAATGAATTCTTTATCCATATCCATATATTTCCACTAAAAACAACTACTTTTTTTGTCTTCTTTTGAATTCAATAATATTTTTTATACCTTTATCGTTACATTTTCTCTCCTTCACTCACAACTATTTCTAAAAATATTAAAAAATTTATAAGGTTTTCTCTCACTAGATTTTTTCCTAGGGTCAGGATATACTAGGAAGTTTATTTGGGTAGGAAGGCTAGGAAATAATATTGACCATCTATTTATTAATCAATGGCTAAAATTAAATGAGTGAAGTTGAAGAAAAAAAAAAGGCGCGTGGGTTTGTCTAGGAGCCTTCTAATAAAGTCAATAGTTTCTCTCTCCTCCAATTCCCCCCATTTTTTAGACATTAAAAACTCTTTCATACGACATTATTTTTTTATAAAAATTGCACCAAAAAATGAGCGTTTTTTTGTCTTTAAAAGGAGTATACTATTGCTATATTTTTGAAATTTTTTTCGAAAACACAGTTGCGTAAAACGCAATGGACAAAAAGCGTAAAAAATGATTTTTTTTTCTAAAACGCAATGGCGAGAAAACACAAAAAAATGTTCTTTGTAAAACGCAATAGACTAAAAATACATAAAAATGTGTTTTACCTAAGACACAATGGACTAAAAACACTTCAAAATGTGTTTTTCTAAAACGCAATAGACCAAAAACACATAAAAATGTGTTTTTCCTAAAACACAATAGACAACAAACACAAAAGAAAGTTTTTTTTTTCTAAAACGCAATGGACTAAAAATACATAAAAATATGTTTTACCTAAAATGAAATGGACTAAAAACACTTCAAAATGTGTTTTTCTAAAACGCATTGGACCAAAAAACACATAAAAATATGTTTTGCTAAAACGCAACAGATAAAAACACAATAGAAAGTGTTTTTTCTAAAACGCAATGGACTAAAAACACATAAAATATGTTTTACCTAAAACACAAAGGACTAAAAACTCAATAAAATGTATTATTTCTAAAACGCAATGGACTGCAAATACAAAAAAAATGTTTTTCATTTCTTTGTAAAACGCAAAGACTCAATTCAGAAACCCAAATTGTAAAAATGCAATTCAAAATTTTCTTAAATAGATCGAAGCCGATTTCTTCATATTTCTTCAACGATTAACGAAATTTAAATGCTAGAAACATTTATCAGCGATTGAATGGAACAAATCGAGTGATTCGCTTCAAAGTCACGGGAAAATGAGATATTGTATAAAATTAAACTGGGTTTCTTCAAAAAAAGTTGAAGAACACGTTGATTGGGTGTTTGAAACATTGATTGGTGACGAAAATTGCACTATAATGTAGTGATTATTGAGTTAGAAAGTGAAGAAAAGGTTGAAGATTGTGGGTTTTGAAAATGGTGGGTTTTGAAGTTATAGAGAGAAAAGGAAGAAGATTGGATAAAATTGACTAAAATACTCTTACCATTTATTATAAATTTTGGCACATGTCATAATCCTTTTGGTTCCTATCTTTCCTAGGCAAAATAAACTTTCTAATTCATCCTCTCCCTTTTTTTCCTAAATAATACATATGACGAACAGTAACTTTCCCATATATGTTCTCTCTCCTCTACTCACAATCACTCAAAAACACTAACAACCGTTACTCAATATCAAACACTTTTGATTTCAAGGTATACACTCGACAACTCTCGTAGTTGGACGAGTTATTGCAATATGGACTCAAAGCCATGAATCTGACACACTCACAAAACCTATGTACTCGCCGGTATTTTTATGCTGACTTATTTTCACATATGTTTCAGGTGCTGTTGTATGATGATGTTTGATGATGATTGTGATGCATGCTCACATAGGAATGGACGAGGCCTTAATGACTTAATAACAATGAAGGACAATATGTTCAAGTTTTGCTTTTAAATTCCGAGACAATGTAATAAACTTAATTCAATAAAATGAAACTTCAATCCATGTGTTGTGAAACAATGATTATGTTACGACACTCCCCGACGTTTCCGCCGCGGTTTTGTTGTTTTAACGCGGTCGGGTGTGACACAAAACAAGGAATGGATGAGACTTGATCATAACTTTTTGTTTAAAGAAATTTGTTTTCATGAATGCATCACATAGCACATAATGTTTAAATAATGTTACATAGTATAACATGAATTTCACATAGTGTAACATAGATTATGAAACATCGTAAATTTAATTTGTTCACGAGAGATTATTATTGTTTTAGATTGTGAAGATAGTGCGTATCGTGTTTCCAAGCTTGAAATGAAATAAAGTACAAAGGTAAAACACATTAAAATTGAGGTAGCATAAAAGCGACTTAACGCAAAAAAATGGATTGTCATGGAACGTAACTAAGACTATTCCAAAGTAAATTGAAGTCCTTTCGAATTAGGGATACGTGCTTTGGCCTAATAGACACATACTCTCGTCGAGAAGCGATTAACGGTCTATGTCCTTCCAGTTACTACACGTCCCTAATCGATTGGGAAAATCGAAGCTTTGGCGAGATTGAAAATCAAAGAGTGGGACTAGTTATCAAAATGTGAGTTTCACCTCTAACTTGATAACCTCGTACCCTAGTGTGGTTGGTACTTATCAAACGATAAGGGTCCACTAGATTATGAAATGGAAATTTCCTCCAAGATAAGAATATCACTCCTAACTTGAGGGTAGATTTCGTGCAAAAATACAAAGTATAGCTGAATGAAATTCGTCACCAAATGTGGGAATCACCCCTATTTTGGTGAGTCGTTTCGATTGTAGAATAAGAGTGTCTTCACCAAGCCTCCAAGTGTGTATTGTGTTAGCCTTAGGAAAGGCATGTATATTTAAAGACCAAAGAGAATAGATAAGAAGCAACAAGATAGAAGGTAAGTAGTTTTAAAGAACACACAGTGATAAAGTTCCTAAACTATAGACTAGGTAAAAGCATTCCTACTTTTCCAATTCTCTATAATTATGGCTCTGATACCAATCTGTCACACCCGAACCCATGGCGGAAATATCGGAGTGAGACGAAAACAAATTGCTCAAAGCATCATAACACTAAATGTGACAATAAAAATTAATCAAGATTTTATAAATGTGCTAAAAATGTCATACATGATTCAAACATAACCAACTTGTATCCGAAACATAGTTTATTCTAAGGTGTGTTTCTAAGTTCACCCTAGCTTGATTCTTCATCACTTCGTCTATCAACCTGCAACATGTATTAAAATATGATCAACAATAATGTTGGCGAGTATACAAGTTTTGATACATAGCATAGTAAGGATAACATGTTTAACGTGCTCATATCCAACATGAATAATGTATATGAGTTACGAATATGCTGGACTAGTGTAAACTATATGTCAAACCCAACTTTCCAACGCAATCTTGCCTTCCCTACATCGTCGCAACGAAGAGGGGGTTAACATGTTTTACTTAACAATACCCCAAGACTCAAGGGCGGTGCGTTAATCCTATAGCGCTATAATTGTCAATGTAGGCTAGCAAAGTTAATGAGCATATAGATACAGGTGCCACATTGCATATAAGGCTAACAAGTATCGCATGTTTTCATGTTTAAATATGGATAGAGTGTGATTAAAATAAGTTTCAAGTGGTTGTGTGTTTTGTATAACGTACATGTTGCACCCAAAGTGATTAAAATGAAAATGGGACCGAGTATACTCACAGTTTTGCGTAGGATTTCCAAGAAAACCGAGAGTGGTGTTTGATGAAGTCTTGAGATCACACTGAAATGAGTAAACGAGCATAAGAGATTACTGATCTGAAAGAGTGTTGGATCAGATTTAAAATACGCAAAATAAAACGAATCAATACACAAAAACAGTCCGTTCGTACGAATCTAGTCCCTTCGTACGAACGGGGACTTCTGCTAAATACGAACTGACTGATTAAACGTGATAGAAACTGATTTGATTATAGAAAACAGTAAGATAGATAACATAAACAGTAAATGAAATGATCAGGTGTAAAGGTTGAAGTTTAAACAGAAAATAAAATAGTTCGGTTTGATAACTGTGTGGGTTTGTATGAAGGCACAGTGTTTGGTTATGAAAAGTTTTAGTTTTTATCTGATTTGGTGGAAAACGTTGAAGTATATATTTAATTCAGTAGATAAACATTTAAATGATGACAAATGAGTGTGTGTACAGAATTGAAATTAAAACAGAAAGTATGAACTGAAGTCCCTTGGTACGAACGGTGTAACGCCCATAAATTTTCTAAACATTCTTACTATGATTTGCGGAATGCATGCCCATTTTTACTTTTTTTTAGCTTCAATTTCTAGAAACAATTATAGTGTCTTCACTTTCATTTGATAGTTACTATCATTTAAACTCTTACATATTTCATGCCAATTTTTATAAAATTTCGGCATGACCCGTTCGTATTACGGATAACCGTTACGGTAACAAAACCTGTTTACAATCCATTTTACAACTCTAAACTTGAACATAAACAAAACAAGACACTACGTCAGACTCATGAAGCTTACACGGTTTAAAACTACCGAATGCCGTAAAAGGCAAGTAAAACATGATGACCCGTCTAAGTTGGTGATATAACCTGACGGATGGACGAACTGAAATTGCTGACCCGATCTCGGATTTGTCACCAAACCTTGTTCCATTCATCAGTCCGCGAACCTCTAGTTCCCATTATACCTGAAACCCAACATGCACGTTATGAGTTCTATATATAATATATATTAGATAACTCAAATAGATGGATTCTGATCTATATTTTTTCACAAACTTCCAACGAACTCGACTCTTTTAATTTCATAGTCCACTATCGCTTCCAACTTGTGAATAAACCTCCACTAGAATTCACAATTAAGCCACTTGTGATAAAAATCTCATTCAACTATTAGACCATTAATATTTATCTCTAACAGATCCAAAGATTTCATTAATGCTTTACTTAGCCAGAATCCAAATCTTTTTCATTCATGTGGATCAAGTGACCCAAATCTACTTGCTTACCCCAAGTTAAATAATTCGAGACAATAGTTTAACCAGTTACCACTGTAATCTAATCCACTTACTAAATAAACATCATGGTTATGATATTTGTACACAACTTGGAATCATGTGCATATGTACTTATTTAATCCAAAGCATCCCATTTATTAAGATTGTGGTTTGGAAGCCACATACTAATTTGACTTTTAATAAGTCAACAACCCTTTATTAGATTAACCGTTATTAACACATCTAAAATTCTACCCTTAGTTAAAAAAAACATAATAATCACCAGGAAAGTCATGTACTCATGACTTGAATTCATCTTACCAACTAAATAGTTTCAAATCTATGATATAGATACTTACCATGCTCGTGGGTTATGATTCCCTTGTCCATGGTATTCTCCTATGAATACCTCCAATTTAATATTTCATACTTTAATTTTCTCATATAAGTTCCACATTAAACCACAAAATGTTCTACGTATACAAGTACAAGAACCTGCAAACAATAAATCTATATTCCTGCATACAACTATTAAGTGTCAGAAGCACTTACCTTGACCCGTAAGTAGTTGATACGTATTCCATATGTTCGTCTCGTTGCCTCCCGAGTTCGCGCCCAAAATGGCATGTACCAATCCTTTCATGTCCACGTTTACATGTCATTATTAGCAAATGTTATAACTCATATCATCAATTACTTTATTCATACATCGAGAAATTCTACACATGGTTCTAGATACCACATACGCGTGTTATAGTACACATTCCACCATACATTAAATTAAATACATTCATACATGCATAATTACCAATGACTACATAACAATACATACAATTTACAATTCGTAATGCCGTAGATCATTACTAGTAGGTTCAACTACCTTTACTTAGAACAATTTTGTCATTGCATTCTAGTTAAGTAATCATTCAAGTATCATCCGGAGATATCATACAACATCACATCACATCACATTTCATGTCTATTACCATAAGATAGCATACAATTTCATCTAGTAGGATAAAATTGGCTTTTCATTAACACTTGGTCATACCTTTGCGGACACGCTGTCCTAAACCGGTTTGTAAGAAAATCATGTAACGAAATGGGAAACAAACTTGTCGAGCCCATAACTTGGTCATCCGGACTCCGATCCGGGTGATTCAGGTGTCCATGGAACCCTATTTTCAAGATCTAAAAATACCACTTGTTTTTTCACCAGGAAACAGCCGCTATTGTTGCCGGAAAGACCAAACAGCCGCCAGAAACCGTTCCAGCAAGCTGTTCTGTTCGGGGCAGTAAATATCCGACCTCCAAGCCTCTAAATCACGATCCCAACGGTTAAAATCATAGTATATGTGTTGTGAAGACTTGTTCCAAATTTGAGCTCAATCCAACAGTTAGATCTTCGGGAATCATCTGATCTTTGCTGCTATAAACTTCAAAAACGGGATTTCTCCCTTCTCTCTCTTCCTTAGCTCCCAAAACTGAAAATTATCAATGTGAGGGAGATGGAGGCGGCCCTAACATGTTTTAGGGTATTAAAGTTTGCCACTTATCACCCTTGGTCCCTTTTAGTTCAATAGTTTTGACGTTTTCAACCCGAAACTTCCAGATTTGCATAAAACATGCGTTTCTTGAGATGTTTTGTACGAGTCTCTTTAAATGTGCATTCACACTTCTGACAAACACTTCTCTAATAAATAAGTCATTTTTTTTCATGATTTAATCTGGAACTTAATGCAGCACTTCAAGACTTAGAAATTGGGGTGTTACATTTAATCTTTCCATTCATTACAATTTAACCCCTCATGTTTGGATGTTTATATTATTATGGCCAAAATGCATTCTTTTAGGTTAAATCCTATTTACCCCTTTAACTAGGTTCATAATTCTAGTTACCATTCTAACGACAATTACATTCATAATTACTTATTTTGTCATATTTTCATATACGTCTTTTGGGGTGTTACAAATCTATCCCCCTTAAAAGGGTTTCGTCCCCGAAACCTTGCTCATTCCTACTTGGCCAATTCTACCTTTAATCCATTCATCTCTTCATTCATGATGCTCATTACATTCCAAAAACACTTGTGACTTATATAAGATGTGGGATTCATTTTCAACCATAAGTATATATCTTGTTCTCGCTCTATGAATCAGGCGTTGAACTTTCATGCATTTACCATTCGTAGTGGGTCATACTATTTCCACCTCACTCATATAATAAAGAAAATATTACGTTCTAGCATTAGCCCTACCAATACTTATTGTGGTTTTGAACTCAGTTGTTAGGCCCTATAGGTTTATGGATTAGTAGGAATTATAGACTAATGGACCATGTTTCTAGAAGGTGGGTATTAGAGTGGGCTTAGGGATAATGGGCTTAGGGTTTTGGGGGAAACCCCTTACTATAAATAGAAGTTAGAAATTAGGAGCATGGTTGGTTGGTTGATTTGTTTTAGAAACTTGTATTAGACAAACAAGATTTGTATGCAAGTTTAAGCATTCAATTCAACAATCTTTTTCATCAATCTTCATATTGTTCTTTATTTCTTGAAGATCATCAAGTTTGGATTCCGCCCATCCTTGGTGATTGTTTGATATCGTTGTTTGATCCGGATTTTCGGGACTTACAATTGGTATCAGAGCCAATTAGATATCAAACATCAAGAAATTCTGATTTTTTTGTTGAAGATCTTCATAGTGTTCTTCGCGGTCTTCAAAAATCACTATATTTTGCTTGTTGATCTCCTTGAAAAGTGTTAAAATATTCATATTCATCATCATCAACAACCGACAACAACGTCTGACTTCAACATCAGCATTTCATCATCATCATCGTACATCACTGTTGACTTTTGGTTTCATTCGAAATCAATCGTTTTCGTCCGTAATTCATCCGCAATCAGACATTATCATACATCATCATCCGTAATCAATCCGTAGTCAACAACATTCATCCGGAATCGTCAACAAAATTCATCCGTAATCGTCCGCAATCAAACAACTTCCCATCCGGAATCATATCATCTATTCCGAAATCATCCGGAATCGTCATTTCGGACATTCAACAACATCACAACTTCATCCGTAATCATAATATTCCATCCGTGATCAACATTGTTTCATCCGTAATCATCCATCTTCATCATCCGAGATCATCTGCTACTACATCAATTCATCCGTAATCTTCAACATTTATCATCCGCAATCAACAAGATTCATCCGGAATCAAATCACCATCGACAATCACCTCCGACAATCACCATTATCGTCTCACATCATCAACATCGTCTCCAGATATCATCTTCATCTCCGATCACGCGAATCTCAGTTCATCATCCATCTTCGTTAATCTGCAACTCCTCTCTTATTCTGAAATCGAACCTCATCGTTTTCGTGTTTCGAGTTCGAGTTTTCGATTTTTCGTCCGGAAAACCTTACCTCCATCGTTCATCATCATCACCGGAGACCACCACTGTGCACCCTTCGCTAACCTCCGTTCACCGATCACTGATTCGAATCTTTCTACACTCCGGTAACCACCGTAACTCCGATCATCTTCACTGTTCATCTTCACATCTTCATCTCCGAACACCGTCGACCACCACAATCACCTCGGTTACACTGTCACCTTCACTGTCATTACCGTCATCGACCACCTCCGTCTCCGGTTATCTTCTCCGGCGACCCACGACAACACCCTTCTCTTCTCCGGCCTTCGATTCACCGCCATTTCATCTCCGGTCAGTGCCATTTCATCTGCGGTGTCGTTATCTTCATCATTCTTACCAAACCATTTCCGTTCGGATATTGGCGGCTGAAGTTTAAGACTAGGGTTTTGGGTCAGTAGTTTTATCGAAGAAGAAGACAGGGACATTTTAAGTTTGTTTTATTAATATAAGCTTATAATAATTATATTATAATAACAATCATTAGGCAATCATTACATAATTATTAATATATATAAAATTATAAAAATAGTTTATTTTAATATTAATTAGAAAGGTTTTATATAAAATATTAAAAAAAAAAATTAATTATTATATTTTAAAAATTAAAAAAAAAAAAAAAAAAAAAAAAAAAAAAAACTTATTCGTTTTGATAATTTTTAACAAGTTTTTGAGGTGCAGTAAAGAAAACCGGTTCGTACTTCTACGACGTGTTCGAATCAGTGTGTGCATTGTTTCTTGCCTCGGCTCGTGTTACATAACTTGGTTCAACAATGAATTCCTCAAGTATTGATTCTCAACGTCAGCTGCTCTCGGAACAACTCAATAGTTTCGGTTTCATTGAGGGTGAAAGCGTAGAAGACGTAATCAGAAGGTTTACACTGCTGCTTTCTGAAATCGAGAAGAGCGGATTGTATGTGACACTTGGTAGGGTTAACAGAGCCTTTTTGTACGGATTGCCTCGAAGCAAGACATGGGACTATCGTGTTGCAGTTATCATGGGAACATACAATCATGCTACAACGGAAACAAAAGATGTGATCTCCATAGTTAATAAATATGTCCAAGAAGACAAGCATAGGAATCAGAATCACGCAAACACATCGTCATCTATGCCTAACTGTCAGAAGGCCGTTGGTACTTCACCACTTGCCACTGGTCCCGACGTTGCTCAGATTCCCTCACCTTCAACTGTGGTAACTTCATCATCTGATGTGAAGAGCCCACAATCAACAGGATCTCATCCCGATGAGGTGGCCAAACCAGCACCCCAGGCCCAAGTTGAAGAACCGAAATCTCTCTCTGAAACGCTAAATTCTCTGTTGTGTACAGAGCACTGTAGAAAGAAAGTTGCACTTCTGAGATCACAAAACTCAGCATTGATCACGGATTACAACAGTGTCATGGGAAAGTACATCAGTCTTCGAGAGAATAATAAGATTCTCTATGAAAAGATTGAAGCACTTAAGAAGGACATAGCTCAACTTCACAGAGACGTGAATCAACAGCAATGTTGGGTTCACGACTATAAACATAGACTCACAGTCAAAACTCTTGAATGTGACTCTGTGAAGGGTGAGCTAGAGCTCCTCACTGGAAAGTACAAACAGAACGAGTTAAACATCAAGAAGTTTGATACTTCCAGTGCCACAGTTCAGAATCTGTGTAATGTGCAACTTGCATATCAAGAAAACAAGGGAAAGGTTTTGGGGTATAAAAAGGTCCCACCACCATATAATCATAATTATTCCAGACTGCCAGTCACTGAGCAAGAAATGGAAAATTATGATACTATGATGTATGGCAAACCTAGTGACTATGTTGATTATGATCCATCTAAGTCTAAAAGGAGTCAATATACTGATTTCAAGAAACCAATGAGTTTTGTTAAAGATGAAATTGTTCAAAATAAACCAGCAGACAATGAGTCCGATCAGAAAAATGAAACCATGATAAATGCTGAAACCAAAACTGAACCAAAAACGAAACCGGTTAACAAAATCGCAGAGGAGATGAAGGAAAGTTCATCAAATTCTGATTCTGTTGAAAATACTAACTTTTCTAGTTTGTGTGCAGAGTCAGTAAGAACTGAAGAAGAGTCTAAAGAGGATGATGAATCACATCAAAGTGCTGCTAATAATGTTGTTTCTGATAAAAATGGCATTTATGCTTGGAACACTGTTTTTTCTTGGTTTGCTGAGACTTGGGGTGTTCCTACTAAGACTGATGAATCTGGTGCTATTATTTTAGATTATGCATGTGTTAAAAATGATTGTGTTGAAAATGTTGAGAATGATGTGGCAGGAGAGCCTGATGTGTCATCTGAGGAATTTGAGTCACCTGCTTCAAATAACTCAGAAAACAATTCTGATAATTCAGAATACCGCACCTGTATGTCTGAAGCATCAAATGACACATCAGATGCTCCCTGCAGTAATGATGTTTTTGATGTGACTGATTGTGATAATGAAGAATTTATTGTTGAGCAGGGATCATCTGACGATCTTGGCAATCAAACAGAGGATTCAGGAATCTCAGAAAATGAGCTCAAATCTTTGAGCATTTCCAATTGTGATGATCAATCAGAATCTAGCAGCATTGCGAAAGAAGACAGTCAAACTGTCTTAGACACAGACTGCTCATCATCTGAGTTACCAGAATCATCTAATGTCGAGAGCTCAGAAGCTGATCTGACTGAAGAAAAGACATCCATAGAGTCCAATTCTGCAGACACCCATGGAAACATGGAAATTATGGAGAAGGAATCCATAGAAATCAATTCCACAGTCGAATCAGACGATGAAACTGTAGAAGAAATTATTGTGGAAACCTTCTCTGCAGATTCTTTTGAGAACATGGTCTCTAAAGAAAAGGAAGATGTGAAAGTCACTTCCACAGACAGTTCAGCTATCGATCCCAAAGGATCAGATTCGGAAGAAAGCATTTCAAATAAAGCAAAGTCTACCGAATCTTCTCCTTCAAAGAAGAAACGATCACGTAAAAACAAAAGACCACGGAAAAAGGAAATTCAAAAGGAAAACCCGTCTCTCATGCAAACTGAACCTAAGCTGAAGGGTAAAGCTGTCGATACTTGCTCTTGTGCTGATAACTGTAAGCAGGGTTCTTCCAAGACCAAACATACGCACAAGCAATCAGCATCAAAGGAAAAGAAAGGACTTGATCAGTTCCCTAGAATAACACAAGCAGAACTGAATGTCTTTTTCTCAAAAAGACAGACGTGTTTTAATTGTGGAATTCCGGGACACATTGCAAGAAATTGTGTTCATCGTCCCTACTACTCTAGGAACATGTACCATCAGAAGGCCATGCACTCAAATTTCATCAAAAATAGACATCCCAAAGCAAGGCCTTCTGACAGAGACTGGAATCTTGCCAAACAGGAAAGTCAAAAAATTTCAAACATAAATAGGTTTCAAAGAAAAACAAAAGTTTTTCCAGCAAATGAAAGTGTTTCAGACACTAGGAATTGGAAACCTAAAACTCCTGTTGGATCCCAGTCTCCGTGTTCGCAACCATCAACATCTACTCCATCGCCAAAAACCACCGGCGATGTTAAGAGTTGTATGATTTTTCGTGAAGTTTCTTACACTGATAGCGATGGTCACCTCAGGTCAACAATGGCCTGGGTTCCAGTTTCTAATTAATCCCGCTAAGTGTGCAGGAACGGCTATGGAGGGCGATCGTTAGACTTCGGTTTTTCGATAGTAGTTGTTCCAGACACGTGACAGAAGACTTATCCCAGTTGAATTCAAAAAAAATAAATAAATAAATAAATAAATAAATAATGTTCGATGGTGGATTTGTCAACTTCGCGGGAAGGGAAACTGGAAGAATAACCATGAAGGGCACTGTCAGAAACGGGGTTCTCACATTCTCAGACGTCAATTATGTCCCTGATCTGTAGCACAACCTTTTGAACGTATCTCAGATGCACGACATAGGAATGGAGGTTTTCTTCACCGAGAGTGAATCGCAATTTCGTTCTTCGACCGATTCAGAAGCCGATTTCTGAACCTGCTGTAGATGTCCCTGATGGTGCAGTCCGTAACACTGAAGTCTCCTCAGGACCCTCAAACATTCAAGGAACTTCTCTGTTTCTGGGAGCAATTCCCTCAAATTGCACTGTAGATCCACCGGTGATCAACAAAGCTACTGCACCAAATGAGGGGGAGCAACCTGGAATAGTATCTAGAAGTTTCTCAATCTCAAGCTGCTGGTGTGCGATTCCATAGCAAATCAGGGGGCATCAACTCATGACTATTCAGAAACAAACAAGAAGACCCCGACGTGATAGTGAGGAACAAGGCACGACTGGCAATTCAAGGCTTCGATCAAGTTGAAGGTCTGGATTATGATGAGGTGCACGCACCGGTGGCACGTCTGGAGGCCATTCGTATTTTCGGATGATGGGAAAGAAGTTCGAAATGTGCTCGTTGGGAGGAGTGAAAATGTTTTTGGGCTTGCAAGTTCGTCAAAACAGGGATATGAAGTGTACATCAGCTGGATGCCAATTCTTGGGGGACAGTCTCATCTCATGGCAGTGCTAGAAGCAACAGCTCACTTTTGCAGCGGAAGCAAAGTACGTTGCAGCATCTGCTGCCTGCTGCTCTCAGGTTCTTGGTTCTCTGAATATAACACCAGCTCAAGGATTACGGTTTGACTTATCTAAACTCCACTACTTATTTTGATAATGATGCCGTTATCCAGATTATCAAAACCCTGTCTTTTACTCCAAAACCAAGCACATTGATATCAAGGTGCATTTTATTCGAGATTGCTATGACAGAGGATTGTTTAAAGTTAAACAGATCCACACTGATGCTAATTCAGCAGATCTTTTTAGAAAACCTGTCAGCATCTCGAGATTCAATGTGCTTGTGGATCTTTTGAAAATGACACGTATCACCGACTGAGCGACCCAAAAAAAAAAAAAAACGATTTCATACTAATGTAAATAAATAAGTAAATTTGCGCATAAAGTGTGATGCACAAATTTAGGGGGGGGGGAGGGACATATATGTACATATGCATAGTTTGAGGGAAAAAAAAAAAAAAAAAAAAAACATATAGGTATATACGCATCGTTTGAGGGGGAGAAATAGTTGCCTGGGAAATGAAATGAATTTTCGTGATAAAGAACTTGATTAACACACGTAAGGTTTCAATGTTAAACAGGTTCGGCTCCACTGCGATGTGTTGATAGGTCTGCCGCTCGAAAAGCAAAAGAAGCAAAAGTGATACAAACATAATGGACTGGACATCTCGTGGGTAACAGACCAACGGTGTATGATTTCATGGTCTTAAATCCTGCGTTGATAGATAGCCAACATCTGAAGTTTCGGGTCTTTATGCTGATAATTCATCCGGGATATCAGGGCTGTCCCTCTGCTGTACGAAAGTACTGACCTGGACACAGTCAGGATATCCAGCTAAAAAGAGCCCTTGTCAGATCTTCCTTGGTCTCTCTGCTGTACGGAAGTACTGACCTGTTCACCAGGAAGTCTGACATTAAAAAAAAAAAAAAAAAAAAAAGGGGCCACCGTCAGATCTTCTTTGGTCTCTCTGCTGTACGGAAGTACTGACCTGTTCACCAAGAAGTCTGGCGTTGAATAATAAAAAAATAGAATAAAAGGTTGATCTTAGTATACTCACCTGCTACGATGAACCGTTGTGCTTACCTTGATCGCGGGGGTATGCCTTGGAATGGGCCACACAGATGTCACAGTATAAAACTACCTAAAAGCGTATCACAAAGCAAAAAGTTGAAGTTTGAGCGGTGGATTTAAGAGGATAAACATATCAACAATTGCGTGGACCAGCCTAAGTAAACGAAGAGCTGAAAAGTGTCCCTTAATCAGTTCGAGAACGATTTTGATCCCATGGCAGGTTCTCCCTATATTACTCCTCCATTAGTTTTCTATTATTAATTTGTTTTGTTTTGATTTGATTATCTCTTTGCCAAAAAAAAGGGTTGCTCGGTTGGTTGGATCGTTGACTTTGAGAAAGATGTTTTCTGTCCTAAAAATCAAGCAAATCATTAAAGTAATAGTCTGGCCCACTGTTTCGGATTAGGGCCCACTGTCGTGGATAAAGCAAATCAGATCCGACCCATTGCTCTCGAATGTAATTCGGAACACTGTTCTGAATTGGGGCTGGCTCGTTGATCTCAGGCCCAAATCCGAAACACTATTAACTGGCAATCATTTTCTCCTTCAAGTCACGTTTCGTACTAATCTTATCTCCTAATTATTTCGGAACCTCTCATCATCTTCGCGGATCACTTATTCGAATTACAAGGTTTTTCAGGTTCTCATACTTTTCAAACCAAAGCCTTTGAATGCCACAGTTGCCGAAGAACATGGCGTGCAACTCATGAATGCTGCTGCTAAAGCTGAGATAGAAACAGAAATTCTAGATTCAGACGAAGAAGAATCTGACGACGATAGTGATGCGGAAGTGATCGTCTCTGAGAAAGTTGAGGAACCCGTTCGAGAATCAACGTAAATGACGACTGAAGACCTTCAAGCCCTGATTGAATCATTGAAGAATAGTGTCGGAAACCCTCCTTCTGTACCTATTCCTGAAACTGAAGATTACTCGAAAGATGATGCTGAAAAGGCATCCAACAAGAAACGAAGAACCGAAACAGCTCCTGATTTTCATTCTTCTGGCCCAAGCTCAGAACCAGAGCCTACTATGCCTACCGATCCACAAGTCACTGCTTCTACTCGAGAAACAAGCACACAAGATCTAGATTTTGATTCTAATTTCGATTTCGATCTGCTAAAACAACTCACTCACAACCAGAAAGCTCAAGCGGTATCAGGTTCGATGTAGGAAGTTCCAGTGGTGTCGCTTTCTCTGAGCATGATGAAGCAGCCATACACTTTGCAGCCAACAAGATGAAATTTATTGAAGAAAGAAATAATGATGACAATACGACAGTTGATGTAGCGAAATTGCAAAGAAGAGTGATTGTGTTGGAACAAGATGCTGCCCTGAAAGAAGCTTAGATCTCATCTTTGCAAGCTCAAAAATCAAGCAAAGATTAGACGATCGAGTAACTACAAAGCGATGCGGGTATGCTGATGTCTGTTGAAAGCTAAGCTGGAAAGGAAGTTCAAGATCGTAATCAAGAATCGTTTGTTTGATGATCTGGCTCCGTTGCAAGGTGGTCCTCTAAACGGATTCAACAACTAATCCAGTAAACCTAGGGGGAGATTGTTAGGCCCTATAGGTTTATGGATTAGTAGGAATTATAGACTAATGGACCATGTTTCTAGAAGGTGGGTATTAGAGTGGGCTTAGGGATAATGGGCCTAGGGTTTTGGGGGAAACCCCTTACTATAAATAGAAGTTAGAAATTAGGAGCATGGTTGGTTGGTTGATTTGTTTTAGAAACTTGTATTAGACAAACAAGATTTGTATGCAAGTTTAAGCATTCAATTCAACAATCTTTTTCATCAATCTTCATATTGTTCTTTATTTCTTGAAGATCATCAAGTTTGGATTCCGCCCATCCTTGGTGATTGTTTGATATCGTTGTTTGATCCGGATTTTCGGGACTTACATCAGTGTTCTATCTTTATTAACCTTTCTAGGCACTTTCGTTAACATATAATAAGTTGGACCATTTACTTACTCAATCTTTTTACCTACATTCATTTGAATTTAACGTTATCACTGGATACTTTTATTATTCCATTCCCGCTTATCTAGGGCAACCATTACATTCCATTACTAACATTGCTCCTAATTTCTTTCATATCCTCATAGGAGGTGAGCATATACTAGTACACATTACCGTAGACATTCGGATCTTTAATACACTAACATTGCTATCATTTTCATACCCCCTTATCCATACTTGTCATGAGGATTAATTACTGTCCTACATTTCTACCGCCACTTGAACTACTTACAACTTTATGTCTAACCTTATATTTAATCTTTCGCATCACTTCATTATATTAACCTGGCATGTCGTGCAAGAGCACCATACGACCATTAACCAATTAGTTCGAACTTTCATTCAAGGCCCTTAGATCTTCCTCTTAATGACATAAATACTTTCTTAGGCTGACTGTTACAAGTCGATTATTTCATACCATACCATAATTATCCTACCACTCATTTCATTCCTACATACAAATAAATTTACAGATTCTTACTTATCCATCAAGAATTAAACATTTTACTAACCTCGCCTTCATTGGATAGATCAGTGATTTCCGTGAGCCGGATAGATCTGCTTCTTTGTAGGTACCTTCCATACCAGAATTGGTCTCATTCATTCGTGTAATATGCTCCTACTCGTGGGCATCCTTCCATCAGCTCTATTACTATCATCACACCAAGAGGTCCATCATTCTTATCTGTTAAATTAACGGTCAGCACATATAATCTCATATTTGCATTCTACATGGTGTTTGTTCACCCATGACTCTTTCATAATTTTCCTTCGTACCTACTAAAACATATCGCCCAATCCATTTCTTGCATACAAATCTTCCATCTTGTTGGTTATTTCCCCAATTTTTTTTTTTTTTTTTTTTTTTTTTGCAGTTTGACTTTTCGAGGTCAAACTAACATTTCTTACTTATCGTAGATGTACGGAAGTATACATTCGTACTTGAGTTTCATTCATGCTTACCTGTAAAGACTTCATTACTTCATTTTAGTATTCTTATCAAAACCTACCCTTTCCGTCCATTCTTATGTTATTGTCCGAGTCGTAGCCCGTCATTCATTCTGACTTCTCAAGAGTCATTTAATAATATGTCTAACGTGTATCTTATTTCAAAATTTCTTTCTTTCAACTAAATTTTACTACAACAACCATTTTCAACGGTTGTACTTACTTATTTAGGGAACCAAAATTTTCTTTCTATTTTTGTTTATTAGTTACCTTATTAATTATCGTCTTACTTCGTTTGACTTTCCAGAAGTCTAATTGTAAATACATTCTTACATATGTGTATCAGTTATCCTATTCTGACACATCCATCTCTAGTCGAGCCATAACCTCCAATTAAAAGTATAACCTTTCTTATACATACCTGACGCTAGTCAAATCCATCGACTCGTTATTCATACCTTACGATGGTTATTTCTTTCCAATTTGTGACATTGCGTGCCCATACATTATGCTCACCTATAAGTATAAAACTTAACAAATCAAAACATTAAATACAGGGTTCGAAGGGCGATCACCATTTGACCCGTATGACTTATTTATCCTTTTAACCATTCTTGCATACAAACATTTTGCGTGTATATATATATATATATATATATATATATATATATATGGTAATGCTCTATAAAAAACCCCTTAAAATTAGAAAACTTTGCAAACTCAACATGTGGCCAAGGACCTTCCACGTATGCATAGTTTTCTGATTATGGTTTTTGCTTTTAAGGGTATATTTGTAATTGTACATCTATCCACCCAACCCCCAAGATATCTTCCCCAATTGATTTGACATTATCATTAATGCACATCACCTCATTGTCAAACCCATATTTCTTTTCGATTATTTCTTTTTTTAAAAGCAAAAATTACAAGATATGTTCTCCATTAATTTCCCTCATATCTTCATATACCCCTCTTCTCCTGCATATTATCCTACCTCCATTAATGTCCATGGAGACAAATCCACCAAGTTATTATGTGAAGGTTGGATTTTTTTTAATTGAAGAAGTGTCAAATTGCAGGTTGTGTTGATGACGATTTGGGAACTCGATTTTGCAGGAAGCGATGGATGAAGATGATGTGCGTACCCGGCTTCTTATGTGAAGGTTGGATTTATTTTAATCAAGTTATTACCCTTATTTTTCTATATTTGATTTTGATATCAAGCAAGCAATTTGCTTTGAAGTTTAACTGTAGGGTTTGATTTCTTTGTGTATTGTATCCATACTCTCATCAAGTTTTTTGTTTGATGTTTTCTTTATTTTTATGTGGATTAGTTCAATATGATTATTATATATCATCTTAGAAAACCTAAGTTGAAATTCATACATAGATGAAGATGAATTTGTTTGATGTTTGGTTTATTAACGTCAATTTGTTTTATTTTTGCTTCTACATACACCAGTAGACCTTTGCCTATAATCTTGGCATGTTTTGGACCAACAACATTGGTTATTTCATTTTGCTTCCAATATAATGTATAAGAAAGAAAGTAAGAAACATGGTAATAAAATACAATTTTTAGACCAAATTAGAAATTTTGAACATATTTGAGAAGAAGAATTTTGGGGTTTTTTTTATGTGCGAGGGTAATATTTGTTAGATGATTGAAATTTTGAGCTTGTGGACTGTGTGGATGTTAATGTTCGTAATTAGACCGTTAATGTGTCTTATAGATTACAAATTACAGGTTGTATAATTCCAACCATTATTGTGAAACACGAACAACCGTTAATGTTCGTATAGATTACAAATTATAGACCGTTAATGTTTCGTATTTAACGTGTAATCTTGTTGTTTTTAGTTATGTGTACTTTGTTAGTTGCTGAATTTTAGACATCTAATAATCGGCACATCTGTTTTTAGAAACGAAAAGCCAAGTTTGTCTTACAGCACAACCAACGTAACACGTGTTATAGTCTGAACTTCTGTTTCACAGCTAAGCCAAGTTTGTCTTACAGCACAACCAACGTAACACGTGTTATAGTCTGAACTCCTGTTTCACAGCTAAAACATAGTAACATGTTATAGAGACATGTATTAGGGTATGACGATGTATTAGAGACATGTATTAGGGTATGACGAATTAATTGCAGGTTTTTAGTTCTGTGTACTTTGTTAGTTGTTGTTTCAGTTGTGTAAGATTAATTTGCAGGTTTTTATTTTTTTGTGTTAAAAAGCTGTGCTTGGTTTGGTTGCTTGTTTGGGATTTTGATATGAATAGTAACTGTTTTTTTGTTGGTTTGGTTGCTTTGTTGGGGGCTTTTTGATCTGAATAGTAACTGTTTTTATGATGTTATCTGAGAAAAAAAAATTCTGGCTATGAATGTGTTAATATTTATGTCTGGTTAACGACTTAACGGTTATCTTATCTTTTTGTTATTAGGACAGTGATGGATTCAAGGGAAATAAGATCCAATTCTCGGGACCGTTGGAAAGCTAAGGCAGCAAAGGTAGCCGCTGAAAAGCTAAGGCAGACTTTCAAAGGAAGCTCCACCATTTTCTTAGTGCTATGTATTTTCGTTTACTAGTAATATGTAATGTGAAACTCTTATTTTGTTTTGTCTAGTACATGATGTTAAAACGGTATGGACTTAACACATTCTGGAAGTCTTAACACACGTTATAAAAGAGGCTTAACACACGTTATATCAGGTATACTATGTTATTAAGTTACTATTGGAGTTTATGCATCCATTCTGGAAGTCTTAACACACGTTATAATAGAGGCTTAACACACGTTATACAATATTAACTTGTATGTTCCATATACGGTGTTACAATATTAACTTGTATGTTCCATATTAACTTGTACACATATTAACTTGCAAACCACTTTCATATACATGAATACAAGTCGGGTTATAATGGATGCTCACATGTTATCATATGTATACAAGTGGGGTTACAACAAGATTACGATATTAACTAAGCTCACCATTAAACTCATCGCCCCCGTCGACTGTTTTCACCCTTGTCACATGTTAAGCAATTACATGTTCCCAATAGACAAATTGTAACACATGTTAGATCAGTATATACACATCATGGTGTTTTGTAAACCCCTAGCTTATACATAAATATATGTCAGGTTACAAAAAGATTATAACAGAGGCTTAACACATGTTATACATTCCAAAATGTGCAAAACAAACACATGTTATAAACGAACGAAGAGTTCTTTCCCACGTTATATATCATTATAACAGGGGCTTAACATATGTTATACATGAACACATGTCAGGTTACATCATGGTGTTCTGTTACAGCATGAACCACCAACACATGTTATAAATGAACGAAGACTTCTTTCCCAAAGGATGTGACTTTCATATACATGAATACAAGTCGGGTTACGGTGTTACAATATTAACTTGTATGTTCCAAGATTATACAAGTTAATAGTCTTTTGGAAACCACTAGCTTATACATGACACCATGTTGGGTTAAACCAAGATTATAACAGAGGCTTAACACATGTTATCCCAGGTATACGGTGTTACAATATTAACTTGTATGTTCCATATTAACTTGTACACGTGTTACGATCAGTATATGCACATCATGGTGTTTTGCAAACCACTTTTGATATACATGAATACAAGTCGGGTTATAATGGATGCTTACATGTTATCATATGTATACAAGTGGGGTTACAACAAGATTACGATATTAACTAAGCTCACCATTAAACTCATCGCCCCCGTCGACTGTTTTCACCCTTGGCACATGTTAATCAATTACATGTTCCGAACAGACACATTGTAACACATGTTAGATCAGTATATACACATCATGGTGTTTTGTAAACCACTAGCTTATACATGAATACATGTCAGGTTACAAAAAGATTATAACAGAGGCTTAACACATGTTATACATTCCAAAATGTGCAAAACATGTTAGAAACGAACGAAAATTTGTTACAGCATGAAAACTTCTTTATGGATCTGTTACAGCATGAACCACTAACACATGTTATAAACGAACGAAAACTTCTTTCCCAAAAGAGTTGACTTATTCAATGTCCCCGCATTAACGTCGCCTACATCCATCCAGCATGTCAATTGAATATCTTTATGGATCTGTTTCTGTAAATCAACACACGTTATATATCATTCTAACAGGTGCTTAACACATGTTATGGGTCTGTTTCTGTAAATCAAACAACCCAACAAAAAAAAACACTTACTGTTCAGATTAAAAGCCCAAACCAGCAACCAAACCAACAAAAAAAAATAATTATTGTTAAGATCAAAATCCCCAAACAAGCAACCAAACCAACAAAAAATCTCGTTCAAAATCTCATCCTAAAGTTTTCGCTTTATTTAAAATACATGAACATTAACCATTACTAGATCTTGATTGAAGACAGAGGAGAGAAGAGAGAGAGAGAACATTAACCATTCCTAGATCTTGACTCCGACGACGTTCCGAACTCCGGCGCCACCAACCACCCACCCTCCACCACCTTCTACAACCACCCACTGTCGCCGCTATCAACCACCAACACCCCAGAATGAACCAGTCACCACCTTCCACCAACCACCAGATCTGCAACCACCATCGTCTTCTGCAACTGAATCATGCTTTGATCTGCAACCACCATCGGCTTCTGCAACTGAATCCGGGATTAGTATTTCTTGAAATCTTGAAGGTAGATATTTTAATTCTGAAGTGAGAACATCTTCTTCTTGTTCTTCTTCACGTTTGTGGGGTGGGGGAAGAAAAAGATGTGATAATTGTGAGTAGAGAGTGGGAGAGAGAAAGAGGGGTATGATTTTGAAATCTCTTATTTGATTTGGCAGTACAACATGGCAGATGGGTTTTTGATTTCCAATGCTCAAAAAGTCTTTTTTACTACCCAAAATGCCCTTTATGCATTAATTTAAATCTAATATATACACCAAAAAAGGAGAGCCATTGATATATTAAAGTGAAACCAAATCAAGGGTGAATCTAGGGTTTCCAAGGTTTCTTAAAAAAGATGGGGTTTCTTATAGAACCCACCCCTATATATGTGTGTGTGTGTGTGTGTGTGTGTGTGTGTGTGTGTGTGTGTGTGTGTGTGTGTGTGTGTGTGTGCAATATTTAAAACATAACTTGGATGATATCCGCTTTTAAGAATATTTACTTGTTTGAGTTTATTCTTACTTTTCATTCTTACTTCTTTAATCTGTCTTTACTTACGGATTCAACCTTTCATTCTTACTGGTTTGATCCGTGTTTTCTTACGGATCCAACCTTTCACTCCTTACCTTTCATTCTTACTGGTTTGATCCGTGTTTGCTTACGGATCCAACCTTTCATTCCTTACCTTTCATTCTTACCGGTTTGATCCATGTTTGCTTACGGATCCAACCTTTCATTCCTTACATGTTTGAATCCATTTCTCGGATTCAAACATTTTCTTTCTTTCATCGTATCATTTACCATTTCATTTCTTATGATATGTTTTCGTATCAATCTTCCACATTCAACTTCAATCATTCTATATTCTATTTCATGTATCGTGTCTCGATGCGACACTCTACATTCTATTTCTAGTGGTGTTCCCACCCTTCTTTCTTAAGTTTGATTCACATTCAATCGTAAGCTTAAACTTTTCATTCTTATCTTTCTTTCTTACATTTGATCCGATCCTTTAAGAATCGTTGGACTCCATTTTTACTAGTTTGACCGGACATAAGTGAGATGATTCTCATGTTTTCTCGAGCTTCCTATGCTTCTTGCACACTGGCCAGGCGCGCAATCCACATACTAGTCTCGAGTCATCATGGGAATCATCATCTTATATCTGGGGGAAACCGTTCTCAGTTCGTGCCCCATTTATTTAAATCCTTCTAGGGTATCATTTTCGTCCTTAAAGATATACTATTTATCGGTACATACAAATTTTCTTAAAATTCGTGTACCTGAGGTTTAATGCTTTCCTTATCACTTTCCTTCACCTCCTTGCTAGTCCGCGACTACGTAACATCCTCATTGTCCATCCAGGCTCACCTTAAAACATCCATCATTATTAATATCATTACACCTATACTTACTTGTATTAAGTATTACCTTTCGGTCTTGATCGAGTCTCGGATTGTACGAATTACTAATAACAAGAGCACACAGGTTTGAGTTCAAGTACTTACCTCCTCATACTTGATTTCTCTCAAACCAGGGCTCTGATACCAACTTGTAACGCCCATAAATTTTCTAAACATTCTTACTATGATTTGCGGAATGTAGGCCCATTTTTACTTTTTTTTAGCTTCATTTTCTAGAAACAATTATAGCGTCTTCACTTTCATTTGATAGTTACCAACATTTAAACACTTACATATTTCATGCCAATTTTTATAAAGTTTCGGCATGACCCGTTCGTATTACGGATAACCATTAGGGTAACAAAACCTTTTTACAATCCATTTTACAACTCTAAACTTGAACATAAACGAAACAAGACACTACGTCTAACTCATGAAGCTTACACGGTTTAAAACTACCGAATTCCGTAAAAGGCAAGTAAAACATGATGACCCGTCTAAGTTGGTGATATAACCTGATGGATGGACAAACTGACATTGCTGACCTGGTCTCGGATTTGTCACCAAACCTTGTTCCATTCATCAGTCCGCGAACCTCTAGTTCCCATTATACCTGAAACCCAACATGCACGTTATGAGTTCTATATATAATATATATTAGATAACTCAAATAGGAGGATTCTGATCTATATTTTTTCACAAACTTCCAACGAACTCGACTCTTTTAATTTCATAGTCCACTATCGCTTCCAACTTGTGAATAAACCTCCACTAGAATTCACAATTAAGCCACCTGTGATAAAAATCTCATTCAACTATTAGACCATTAATATTTATCTCTAACAGATCCAAAGATTTCGTTAATGCTTTACTTAGCCAGAATCCAAATCTTTTTCATTCATGTGGATCAAGTGACCCAAATCTACTTGCTTACCCCAAGTTAAATAATTCGAGACAATAGTTTAACCAGTTACCACTGTAATCTAATCCACTTAATAAATAAACATCATGGTTATGATATTTGTATACAACTTGGAATCATGTGCATATGTACTTATTTAATCCAAAGCATCCCATTTATTAAGATTGTGGTTTGAAAGCCACATACTAATTTGACTTTTAATAAGTCAACAACCCTTTATTAGATTAACCGTTATCAACACATCTAAATTCTACCCTTAGTTAAAAAAAACATAATAATCACCAGGAAAGTCATGTACTCATGACTTGAATTCATCTTACCATCTAAATAGTTTCAAATCTATGATATAGATACTTACCATGCTCGTGGGTTATGATTCCCTTGTCCATGGTATTCTCCTATGAATACCTCTAATTTAACATTTCATACTTTAATATTCTTATATAAGTTCCACATTAAACCACAAGATGTTCTACGTATACAAGTACAAGAACCTACAAACAATAAATCTATATTCCTGCATACAACTATTAAGTGTCAGAAGCACTTACCTTGACCCGTAAGTAGTTGATACGTATTCCATATGTTCGTCTCATTGCCTCCTGAGTTCGCGCCCAAAATGGCATGTACCTATCCTTTCATGTCCACGTTTACATGTCATTATTAGCAAACGTTATAACTCATATCATCAATTACTTTATTCATACATCGAGAAATTCTACACATGTATCTAGATACCACATACGCGTGTTATAGTACACATTCCACCATACATTAAATTAAATACATTCATACATGCATAATTACCAATGACTACATAACAATACATACAATTTACAATTCGTAATGCCATATATCATTACTAGTAGGTTCAACTACCTTTACTTAGAACAATTTCATCATTTCATTCAAGTTAAGTAATCATTCAAGTATCATCCGGAGATATCATACAACATCACATCACATTTCATGTCTATTACCATAAGATAGCATACAATTTCATCTAGTAGGATAAAATTGGCTTTTCATTAACACTTGGCGTGAACAAAATCATTTAAACACAATATACAAGTATTTTATACATAGTCTTCCTAGTTCTTGCACAAAATCATGTTTCATGCATACCAAGATAATTCAAATAGCAAGAATACATATTAGTTATGCTCATGCAACATGTTAAACCAAGATTTGGACATGGGTTTTCACCCATGTCGCCATCTTCATCACCCTCTCTAAGGTTTCACTTCAATCCACCAAATAATGAGTCACCGAGAAATAGTTTAGAACTTCATCCCCGATGTAACACCCCGTGTTTTCACAAGTTAAAGTCAAAGTCAAGGTCAAGGTTAACGACCGATTTCGCGCAACTTGACTCGTAGAAACTTCTTGTTTTTAAATACATTATGTGGAGTAAGTGTTGTTAATTGCAATAATCGATGTGTGTTAATCATTATTCAATCGATCTATGACTGTGAACTATAGGAAGTAACAATGTGATAAAGTTAATCAACTAATAGTCAAGCTATGCTAACCGAATCGACATCAAATCGCAACTCGAGCTACCTAATTTTACATGTTGTTCATACGTGGTGTGTGCCTTACGTGTTACCTGTGCATGTTTATTTATGTTGTGTTGTGTAATCAAGCGAACTCAATCGAAACTCGAATGCTATCGAACTCGAACTCTAATCACAATTAAACTATGATAGATGGTGGAAAATAGATTACGCGAGACACGAAGTAGTTGGGACTGAAAGTAATTTGACTAGAAAACCCTATCGTATCGAACCGCTCGAAATCGAAATCAAAATATCAGAAATCGTCGCGCAAAACACTCGAAAGGGGCGACTGATCGATCAGGCTTCCCAGCCGATCGAACAGCCAGCCGAACGGACTGCTGTCCGATCGGCCAGCCCTTTCCTCTTTTGTCATCCTATAAATACCCCTGTCATTGTCATCCTTTACCACTTTTGGAAACCTCTGTTTGACCAGCACGCTCAACTCACCTTTTCTCAGATTTCTCTCGATTCCGGTAAGTTTTCATCCTAAATCTTGTACTTTCTTGATCTATGCACACTCCTACACCTTTCTATCCTTCAAATCTTAACTTTTAACCGTGAAATCATCATGAATCAAGTGTTCTAGGATAATGACATCATGGGTTCTTGAAGAACTTCATGTTTTGGCCTCAATCCACCAAGAATGACTTGGATCTAGCCGATTTCCACATAAACAAACAAGGATCTTTAATAAATCTAAACGTAACCCCGGTGAAAAGGATTGGAAGATGGATTTTGCAACTTTCTCCCAACTCTTTTTCACTCTATGACTTCAAACCGGTAGAAACGGAACCTGAGCCGGTTTACAAATCACTTCGGTGGTTGTACGGTTCAAGATCTGGATTCTATCCACAAGGTTAACCGACTTCGGGTTAAACATTAAACTTCGTTCCGAACAGACCAACCGACCGGATTTGGGTGATTCATGTCCGACCCGGGAAACCAAGTAAGGACGAGGCACCTATGGTTTTACTCGCTGTCAAAATACCTCGATGAAACGACAAACAAACAGAACAGCCAGGTGTTAGACGAAAGGACTGATCAGGTCAGGATGCTGACCGATCGGACTGCTGTTCGAACGGACAGCCAGCCGATCGGATAGTCAGCTGATCGACTGGCCAGCCGATCGGCTAGCACATGGTCCCACACAACCAATTTGTTTTGAAGAATAGTATTGAACGAACTGTTGTTCGATCGAACTACCGTCCAATCGGATTACTCTTCGGATCATGAGATACTATGCTTTAATACTTAATCGATTTTTCAACATGTTCAATGCACTAGAAGTGCCACCCGATCGAACAGTCGTCCGATCAGGTGACACCCTGTTGACCGATCGAACAGTGATTGTGCTACTCGATCGACCAACTGTCCGACCCACTGCACCACACTTTGCATTCATTTAAAGTCTTTGACTTGTTGACCTGTCCGATCGAACGCCTGTCCGATCGAACACCTGTCCGACCCAAAGACTGAACCTTGAAAATCATTTGAAGGCCTAACCGATCGGGTTGCCGGCCGATCGAACAGCCGTCCGATCGACCGACCTGAAAGGCAAAGATACTTCAATGTTTTCAAATGCCACAACGAAAACTTCAAAATTCAAGCCATCATACACAAACACATCCTTCCCAAAGGAAGAAACAACCCACTCGAACAGCCATCCGATCGGCTTATCAACCGACCGGACAGCCGTCCGAGCAGTCTGTCAGCCGAACGATCAGCCGTCCGATCGGACTACCGTTCGATCGATGTAACACCTCGGAAATTTACGCCCAATAATGTGTTGACACGTGTCATGGACTTGGAATATGTGAAAACAAACTTTAAAGGGACTAAAGTTGACAAACGGTGAAACTATGTAAATTCAAGGGTTCAAGGTGTCAACAATGGATAAATAAGTCCTACAATAACACTACATGGTATTTATAACCCTAAACGGATAGATCATGGATCATACGAAGCGGAAAATGCACGAAAGTGAGTAATTACAAACTACAGGGACTAAAAGTGTCAACATGTTGAATTTATACCTCTGAGTGATCTTTTGGCAGCCCCGAAGCCTTGTAATGATAAAATATACTCATGAGAATATGTGATAAAAATTTCATGAAGTTTCGTGAACGTATGAGAAAGTTATGATTAAAACCGTATACGAAAGGTTAAATACGTAATCGTGAATTTCGTGACTTTTCGGGTGAGCGCAAAGTGAACCGAGAACTTTGCCAAGTTTATAAAAGTCCCTAGGTTCCTAAAAACCAGATTTGAGGGTCTAGAGTGCTAAATAAACGAACAAAACACGTTACGAAAGATCAGGGGCTGAAGTGCAATGTTTAAAACTTAAAGAGCTGGTAACACACATGGTCGCGCTGCGCGACGGTGTCCTCGCGTACGCGAGCAACTGCCAGCGACCAGAATGTTACGCACAGATGTCAGTTTTGGCTGTTTGCGAATGGATTCCAGCTGTTTTCGACTCAGGCTCTTCACCAATCGAATTTCATGCAATATGAGACCCTTGTCCACTTCTTATAACATCAGAGAACCCCTGCAACAACATTAAATCTGATTCAAACTCTCTTTAAAGTTCACAATTTTTGCAAACTCAAGAACACTTGCATTCTCAAACTTCACAAGAACTCTCCTGGATCTTTCTGGACGCCAAGGCTGCTTCATAGTGACCTCTAAGCTTGTCTAGGATCATTGTAAGTGTTCATATCATCCTCAAATCCGTTCTAGCTTAGTGTTCTTACTAAAAGTCAAACATAACGTAAATACAGTTTGACTTTGCAATTAAACGAAATGTGCTCAGTATTTTCTCAAATTGAAAGTACCCATATGTTGGTATTTATGAGTATAACAAACCCCTAAAAGGGTATGTTCAGATTTACACTCTAAGCATGCTAATTGTCGAGTCAAAGTTCTTCATAAAAAGTCAACAGAATATGTTCTTGCAAATTTAAGCATAATCAGTAATGTAGGCTACATGCAACCTGTTTGATTATCAAAATAACTTTATAAATGATGTAAGAACATGTTTCAACTTGATCAACTCGACAATTTTCTGTGTTACACCCGAGTCGGAACCGAAAGTCTTATAAATGGATTTTCCTTAGTCTATCGGTTCTGATTCGTACATGCATGTTAAGATCTGCATTAGAGCATATTTTAGACCAACTTTCATATATGTTAAACTCTCTGGAATTTTACATCTTGGTTCCATGTTTAACCGATTCATATGCATGTTACCGGTTTATGCTTAAAGTTGACTATTTTGCCCTTTTTAATATAAAACGTGATTTTTGAAAAAGTGAAAGAATAAAATCATTTGTTACTGATCTATAAACATGCACCGAAAATTTCATATCAGTTTGTGGCCTAGTTTGAGAGATATGCTCAATATCGTAAATCACAAGCTTTATGTTAAGTAAATAGCGCATTTAGCGCAAAGCCTATTTTAACCCACTTTTTGGTATCAAACTTTTTATACACTGATGTTATATAATATTTTGAGATTTTTAAAGATTTTTGTTTAATTTTTGGCTGATCGTATCATAGGTCTCTAAGCTTAATTCGGTAAATACCGAAATTGCCCTTTTTGGCCATAAAACGAGTTTTATAAATCCGATTGACCCCAAACCACTTCCTACTGATTTTATTTATTAAATAAAGTATGTTGAACCTTCTGGAAGTATAAAAATCTCAGCTTTCTTTTACAAACCCGGAAACGGCTCTAATTCGCCTTTTTAGGCATTTTTAACGCATCGTATATGCTATAACCATGTCAAACATATAAGACTTATACCTACTGATGTAATTAGCATATTTTCATATAAAAACAGTAAGTACAATATTATAAACTCAGATTTCCAGTTTTGGCATTTTTAGCCCTTGTGAAATTACCAAAATGCCCCTAGGGTGTATAGTTTGGTTTTAAATAGTAAGTTTTATATTTGAGTCATACCCTACTGATATAACATGATAAGTTAAGTATATTTTCTGTATAAATCAGACCCATAACTCAGATTTACAAATAAACACTTTTATAACCTTTTAAATGACCAAAATGCCCTTACGAGGCGTAAATTGAGTTTAAATACATTCGGGGCATAATAGAAGATATCTTGCTGATACTTTAACATATTTAAAGCATATCAACTCAGGAAACTTGCATATGACTCTCATGGTCGCCCGTAACGCACTTTTCACGCTCGGTTCGGTTTATGTAACTAGTTTGCATAAATTGACCGAAACGGGTCAAACGTTATCATTTTTATCTCAAAATCCAGAATGTATTTAGTATACCCATATTATACAAGTATTCAAACTTGTTGGGTCTAAATCACATTCTATCCGGTCTTCGCTTAATCGTGCGTGAACCGTATCGTCATTTAAAACTAACCGGTCTAGGCTTAGGCTTAAATAAAGACCCGTTAGAAATCTAATAGGTTATTATAAACCTTTGTTCCAGATTAGGAGCACCAGTAAAAGATACTTGCATTTTCTTGATTGTGATTGATACTATACGCAGGTAAATACTCTTTGGCTTATTTTCCCTATACGGGCTTGGGTTACGGTATATAGAATACCGCTTGATCGAGCGTTAAATCCTACACCCTTGGGTGTTTAGTTTGAATAATTTGTGCGGCTCGTTTAAACAGTCTTACTTACTTTAAGCCTTTGGGGGGTTAATGACCATGTCCCGGATATCCTTGGCATCATCTTACGAGATGGCCACGACCAGAGCACGGGGTGTAGGCGTGCACCCGTCAGTGTATAACTCGCTTATGTGGTGTGTCCATTGATCTTTAGCCCGGACTAGATCCGGGCCACTGAACGCAAGTAACATGTAATTCGTTCACATGATTAGTATATTAAATAATTGACCCAAGTTAATAAAAATGTTTTGTGCCTTGTGCATTTAAATCAATTTTCAACCTTTTCAAAATGAGTCAGTCGAATTGTATTTACCAGTGTAAACTGACGTATTTTTCCCAAAAGATTAAGTGCAGGTACTATACGAAATAGGCTGGCAAGCTTCTAGAGCGTCCACAATAAGTCACGCAGCGTGGGCGACATTAAACTGTTGAACAATTATCCTATTTTATTTTCGATCCGCCTGTGGATCCGTTTCGACTACTTGTGATAATTAATATTACACTTCTATTTAAAGTTGAAACGAATCTACCTTTTGCTTCCGCTGTGCATTATTATATTGTGTTGTTTGTCTATGATGATACCAACTACGTCACGATACCCCCACCGGGCCCACCGGTGACACGTGGAAATTAGGGGTGTGACAGGTTGGTATCAGAGCCAACGCTGAGTGAATTAAACACTAGCCTTTTTGTGTTTAATCTCAGTGACACAATTGCACATTCCTCGAACCCCGAGTCTAGACAAAGAACTTAGGAAATTTCCAAATTTTCGTTTAAATTTTCTAACCTTGTCTTAATTATATATTTTGTGTATCACTTGTTCTTTGTGACAGGTTGTCATCATGCCGCCAAGAATGAGAGGTAGAGGCGGAGGAAATGGAAAGCATGCAGCTCGCAATGATCACGAAGCCGGGCCTTCGCACCGGCGAACACCCTCGGGCACTCACAACACAGATGCCCAAAACCTATGGAGGTCCTTCACTGGACCAGTCTCCTCGCCATCCATTCCCCACACATTTGGGCCTCATTCGGAAAATGAGCCCCACCACTCTCAGTCGTCCTACATTCCTCTTGGACGCCAGTCACCCTTTGACAACACATCACCCACCATTCAGGGGCTGTACAACCCTGACGATTACATGCAAGAACCAGTGGGTTTTAACCCACTTGGACCGGAGGACCACTTTTCGGGTGACAACCCGATGGACGTTGAGGAGGATGCGGATCCCGCCATGCCACCCTCGGGGACACCAAACTACCCCATCGAGATTTCGGATGGGTCACCTTTCTTGGGATCACCATACCATGGTCCCGATAGTTATGAGGAGATGTTTAAACAATATGACTGGGTGTTTACCCCCAGTTATCATAACTCTCCTCTTCACCAGTCTTCTCATCACTCTCCTCTCCACCCGTCCTACCACAGCTCTCCCCTGCACCACCAGCAGCAGCAGCCGGAGCAGCAGCCAGAGCAGCAGCAGGATCCATCTGCGGATTCTCGATTTGTGGCGGTTACTCCACCGCCGCCACCACCTCTGACTCAGCCTCCCTCGCCCCCGAGGCGAAGGAGAGGAACGAACGCGAGGATGTCCTCGCGAGGAGGAGTGCGTATCCGCACCCCTCCACAGTCAAGCAGCAGCCGGTACTCACCGGTTCATGAAGAAACAGAGATGGGTGAATCTTCAAACCCCGTCTCTGAAGTAGCAACGGCGCCAGTCGCGCCACAGCCACAGCCACAGCCACAGCCTCAGCCACCATTGGGATTTGGAGAACAAATTCCCGCTTACACTAGTGCTGCGGCATTTAACCCCTTTGAGCAGCAGTTTCACACGGGGTACAACTATATGGAGGATCCATACTGGATAGCGGCAAACTCTAACACCTTCTACCAAGAGGCTCCCTTCGGAGGTCCATGGGCTACAGGACCCTCGACCTATGGGTATCCATCATATGGGTATCAACAGTCGCAGCCTCTTCAACCTCCACAGTATCAGCAGCCGCTACCGCCCCAACCTCCGATTTACCAGCCTGCTCAGCCATCATACTACCAGCAACCACCTCAGGCGCCAACAATGTCGCCACCCCAAGTTCAGGAGATCATACAGGAGATTCAAGGGGTGCGACAAGAATTTCGACAGGAGTTGCAGAATAATGAGAGGCGTAACCGGGGAAGGATTCAGAAGGTGGTGGACTTGCTCAAGGGTAAGAGCAAGAAGGATTACTAAATCCTTTATTTATTTTAGTGATAGGCATGTCCCTGCGTGGACATATCTTTATGTACTCTACCCCTACGTGGGTAATTTTCTTCTGTTTCCGCCCCTGCGTGGGCATAGCTTTTATTTCGACCCCTGCGAGGGTTTGTTATTTGTTTAGCCCCTGCGTGGGCATGGTATTTGTGAAAAGTCCCGTTTAGGGCAATTTTGTACTCGTTAATTTTAAATTAGAATGGTAATTTCAGCTTTTCATTTTTAAATTTTATGCATAAATATAATAAAAGAATAAATGGAAAAATAGCATTTATTATTGTAATTCACCATTTTAATAATAAGAATCTTAAAAAGGGTAAAACCTAGCTGTTATGTTATTATAAATTTAGCCAAGATGGTAGAACCTGTTTAAAGGATTCAAATCTCTGTTAACATCTGTAAATATGTTAACATTCTTGACTAATGTGGTTCGCAAAATCACACATGTCACCCTTTTAATAAATTACCCAAGATTATATTTTTATATAATTGAAAGTGACATAAAGCCTACGGGTTATAATAAATGTCATATAAAACAAAAGGCAGCCGTAGCTTATAGACTCCCTGCCAAAGGAAGGATTGATTCGTTTTGATTATTCAAACCTTAATCCTATAAAAATCTAAATTTATAATTTAGAAACTGTCTACGTGACTAGGCCTATTGTGCCAATATATGTAATTCATTTTTAGGATAAAATTCTCGATAAAAAGTCCTAAATGAAACTACTTAACAAATTAACTAATATGGTTTTTAATTACCATGGTTAATAAATCGTCAAGAACGATAATACTGGTTAGATTTCTAAATAGACTTTGTCCTTGTTTTATGTAGCATTTAAGACTACATGACTAAGTCGGAAGAAATGAATAGTCGTCCAGCAAACGACCCTGATAACACGAAGATACTAGTAACTGGTGCCGAATTGAAAGCATTAGTAAATGAAGCTGTTGTCGAAGCAATGAACAGACAGTATAGTGAATACAACGAGACCCATAGTAGGACTCGATCTGCATCTCATCCCAAGTCAAAACCCAGGGTTCAGTCAGAGGCTCATAGTAAGCCGCCCTCTATGAAGGTTATACCTAACAAAGAGGAACCCAAGAAAGACAATGACAGACACTCCTCCAACCAGAACAGTGTCCCCTCTAAGAAGATTGCGAGAAAGGATGCGTCTCATGCTAGAGGATGCACATACAAGTACTTTGTTTCGTGTAAGCCCCGAGACTTTACTGGGGAGAAGGGGGCTGTCGACTGCATAACCTGGTTGGATGAGATTGATACAGTGGTAGACATAAGTGGATGTGCGGAAAGGGATATTGTGAAGTTCGTGTCCCAGTCCTTTAAAGGCGAAGCCCTAGCATGGTGGAGATCACTGATCCAGGCCACCGGAAAGGTACAATTGTATAGCATGACCTGGGAGCAGTTCGTTGCTCTCATCAAGGAGAATTTCTGCCCACAGCATGAGGTGGAGAAGATAGAGTCCGATTTTGTATCATTGGTAATGACAAACCTGGACTGCCAAGCCTACTTAACGAGCTTCAACACGATGTCTCGATTGGTTCCATATCTTGTAACCCCTGAACCAAGGAGAATCGCTCGTTTTATTGGGGGGTTAGAACCCGCAATAAAGGCAAGTGTGAAGGCCTCTCGGCCAACGACTTTCAGGTCAGTAACTGACCTCTCTTTGTCCCTCACAATGGACGCGGTCCGACTAAGATTGCTAAGAAACAAAGAGGCCGAGAACAAGAGAAAGCGTGAGGATGATACCTCACGAAGGTCAGAGAAGAGACACAGAGGGAATGACGATCACAGGAAAGGGTCGGGATCGAAGAAGAATGGGCAACAATCAGGAGAAAAACCCAAATGCAAGACTTGTAGGAGGTACCATTTTGGGAAATGCCGACTTGAGACGAACTCCCAATCTCGCCCGCGACCCTGTGGAATTTGCAAATCCACAAATCATAAGACGTCGGAGTGTAAGAATCTAAAGGACGCGACCTGTTTCGGCTGCAACGAAAAAGGGCATATTAAGCCTAACTGCCCAAAATATGCCAAGAAAGCCGAAGACGGGAAGAAGACCAATGCAAGGGTCTTCAGGATGGATGCTAAAGAGGCTATCCAGGACGACAACGTGATTACTGGTACGTTTCTTGTAAATGATATTTTTGCCAGAGTCCTGTTTGATTCTGGAGCAGATAAATCCTTTGTAGACAATAAGTTCTGTGAATTGTTAAAATTGCCTATAAAACCCTTAAGTGTGAAGTATGAAGTGGAGTTAGCTGATGGAACCATAGAAACCGCCTCGACTGTTCTAGATGGATGTGTCATATCTATTAGGAATCACTCGTTTCCATTATCCTTACTTCCCTTTAAACTAGCTGGTTTTGACATAGTGATAGGCATGGATTGGTTATCACACAACCAAGCCCAGATTGTGTGCAATAGAAAACAAGTGGTAGTTAGAACTCCGTCTGGTGAGTCACTAACTATCCAAGGAGATACCCAGCACGGATTGCCTGAGCAAGTGTCCATGCTCAAGGCATCTAGATGTATGCAGAAGGGTTGTGTCATTTATATGGCACAAGTTACTGTTGATGAGCCTAAGCCGAGGATTGAAGAAATCCCTGTCATTTCGGAATACCCCGAAGTTTTCCCGGAAGAATTACCTGGTTTACCACCAGATAGGCAAGTGGAATTCCGAATCGACATCATTCCAGGTGCAGCACCAGTGGCAAGAGCACCATATAGATTGGCTCCAACGGAGATGAAGGAATTAAGAACGCAGTTAGACGATCTGTTAGCAAAAGGTTTCATTAGACCTAGCTCGTCTCCCTGGGGAGCGCCTATTTTGTTTGTTAAGAAGAAGGATGGATCGATGCGTCTGTGCATCGATTATCGTGAGCTCAATAAAGTCACCATCAAGAATAGATATCCTTTGCCCAGGATCGACGATCTGTTCGATCAGTTACAAGGGGCAAGCTACTTCTCAAAGATCGACTTAAGGTCAGGCTATCATCAGTTGAAAGTCAAGGATGAAGATGTACACAAGACAGCGTTTAGGACTCGTTATGGACATTACGAGTTCCTAGTGATGCCTCTTGGGCTCACCAACGCACCAGCCGCGTTCATGGATCTCATGAACCGCGTCTGCAAACCTTATCTAGATAAATTCGTCATAGTCTTCATTGACGACATCCTTATCTACTCAAAAAGCAAGGCTGACCACGAGAAACACCTTCGTTGTATTCTCAAACTCCTACACCAAGAGAAACTCTACGCCAAATTCTCGAAGTGCGAATTTTGGCTTCGAGAAGTCCAATTCCTTGGACATGTGGTAAGCGAGCGTGGTATCCAAGTGGATCCCGCCAAAGTAGAAGCAGTGATGAATTGGCAAGAGCCAAAGACGCCTACTGAAATTCGTAGCTTCCTGGGATTAGCAGGATACTATAGGCGATTCATTGAAAACTTTTCAAGGATTGCTGCGCCCCTTACTTCATTGACACGCAAGAAGGTTAAATTTGATTGGGGCTCTAAGCAGCAGGAATCCTTCGATGTTCTGAAGAAAAAGTTAAGTAATGCTCCAGTGCTAACACTGCCCGATGGTATGGAAGAATTTGTGGTGTACTGTGATGCATCACACACTGGTATGGGCTGTGTACTCATGCAAAGAGGCAAGGTCATTGCCTACGCGTCACGACAACTAAAGATTCACGAGAAGAACTACACCACCCACGACTTGGAGTTGGGTGCTGTTGTATTTGCATTAAAGCTATGGAGGCATTACCTGTATGGAACCAAGTGTGTGATCTATTCAGATCACAAGAGCCTTCAACATTTGTTTAATCAGAAGGACTTAAACATGCGACAAAGGCGATGGATGGAAACTCTGAATGATTATGACTGTGAAATAAAATACCATCCCGGCAAAGCGAATGTAGTCGCTGACGCCTTGAGCAGAAAGGAAAGGGTTAAACCCATTCGAATCAATGCCAAGCGCATGGAAATAAAGAACAGTTTGATAGAAAGGGTGTTAGCTGCGCAGAAGGAAGCTGTGTTAGAAGCTAACTATCCTAATGAAAAATTAGGAGTAACTGAGGAACAACTAACTCTTAGCAAGGACGGAATTTTACGGTTAAATGGACGAATATGGGTTCCAATTTTCGGAGGACTTCGTGACGTCATCCTCCAAGAAGCCCATAGTTCCAAATACTCCGTTCATCCTGGAGCTGATAAGATGTACCAGGATTTAAAGGCAAATTATTGGTGGATAGGCTTGAAAAAGTCTGTAGCCGCCCATGTAGCAAAATGCTTGACATGTGCGCAAGTCAAGGCCGAGCATCAGAAACCGTCAGGTTTGCTACAACAGCCTGAACTTCCTACATGGAAGTGGGAAATGGTAACTATGGATTTTATTACCAAGTTACCCAAGACGAGGAAAGGAAATGATACGATATGGGTTATAGTTGACCGACTGACTAAGTCAGCTCATTTCTTACCCATCAAGGAGACTTATAGCTCCGATATGTTAGCCCAATTATACGTTGATAAGATTGTAGCCCTACACGGCATACCTGTAGCTATTATCTCTGATAGAGATACTAGGTACACATCACATTTTTGGAAAAGCTTCCAGCAATCTTTGGGCACACGTTTGAACTTTAGTACGGCCTATCATCCTCAGACTGATGGCCAGAGTGAGCGTACCATTCAAACGTTGGAAGACATGCTACGCGCATGTGCGATCGATTTGGGAGATAGTTGGGATAAGAACCTACCATTAATTGAATTCTCTTACAACAATAGCTACCACACCAGCATAAAAGCTGCGCCTTTTGAGGCCTTATACGGTAGAAAGTGTAGATCACCCATTTGTTGGGCGGAAGTTGGAGAAGTCCAACTGTCAGGACCAGAAATTGTTTTTGAGACAACGGACAAGATTGTCCAGATTCGCGATCGTTTGAAAGCTGCCAGGGATAGGCAGAAAAGTTATGCGGATCCGGATCGTAAAGACCTTCATTTCGAAGTAGGTGAAAAAGTGTTGCTTAAGGTATCACCCTGGAAAGGGGTGATGCGATTTGGGAAGAAAGGCAAACTAAGCCCGAGATACATAGGACCCTTCGAGGTTATTGAACGTGTCGGATCAGTTGCCTATAAGTTGAACTTACCAGAAGAGCTCAGTGGAATCCACAATGTGTTCCACATCTGCAATCTAAAGAAGTGTTCCGCTGACGAACCACATGTCATGCCACATACAGATGTGCAAATAGACGCAAGCTTAAAATTTGTGGAAAAGCCATTATCGATTGAAGACCGAAAGGTAAAGAAGCTTCGAAGGAAGCACATACCTATTGTTAAGGTCAAATGGGATGCCCGTAGAGGTCCCGAATATACGTGGGAGGTAGAATCCACAATGAAAGAAAAATACCCTCACTTGTTTCAGTAAATCTCGGGGTCGAGATTTCTTTTAAGGGGGTGAGGATGTAACACCTCGGAAATTTACGCCCAATAATGTCTTGACACATGTCATGGACTTGGAATATGTGAAAACAAACTTTAAAGGGACTAAAGTTGACAAACGGTGAAACTATGTACATTCAAGGGTTCAAGGTGTCAACAATGGATAAATAAGTCCTACAATAACACTACATGGTATTTATAACCCTAAACGGATAGATCATGGATCATACGAAGCGGAAAATGCACGAAAGTGAGTAATTACAAACTACAGGGACTAAAAGTGTCAACATGTTGAATTTATACCTCTGAGTGATCTTTTGGCAGCCCCGAAGCCTTGTAATGATAAAATATACTCATGAGAATATGTGATAAAAATTTCATGAAGTTTCGTGAACGTATGAGAAAGTTATGATTAAAACCGTATACGAAAGGTTAAATACGTAATCGTGAATTTCGTGACTTTTCGGGTGAGCGCAAAGTGAACCGAGAACTTTGCCAAGTTTATAAAAGTCCCTAGGTTCCTAAAAACCAGATTTGAGGGTCTAGAGTGCTAAATAAACGAACAAAACACGTTACGAAAGATCAGGGGCTGAAGTGCAATGTTTAAAACTTAAAGAGCTGGTAACACACATGGTCGCGCTGCGCGACGGTGTCCTCGCGTACGCGAGCAACTGCCAGCGACCAGAATGTTACGCACAGATGTCAGTTTTGGCTGTTTGCGAATGGATTCCAGCTGTTTTCGACTCAGGCTCTTCACCAATCGAATTTCATGCAATATGAGACCCTTGTCCACTTCTTATAACATCAGAGAACCCCTGCAACAACATTAAATCTGATTCAAACTCTCTTTAAAGTTCACAATTTTTGCAAACTCAAGAACACTTGCATTCTCAAACTTCACAAGAACTCTCCTGGATCTTTCTGGACGCCAAGGCTGCTTCATAGTGACCTCTAAGCTTGTCTAGGATCATTGTAAGTGTTCATATCATCCTCAAATCCGTTCTAGCTTAGTGTTCTTACTAAAAGTCAAACATAACGTAAATACAGTTTGACTTTGCAATTAAACGAAATGTGCTCAGTATTTTCTCAAATTGAAAGTACCCATATGTTGGTATTTATGAGTATAACAAACCCCTAAAAGGGTATGTTCAGATTTACACTCTAAGCATGCTAATTGTCGAGTCAAAGTTCTTCATAAAAAGTCAACAGAATATGTTCTTGCAAATTTAAGCATAATCAGTAATGTAGGCTACATGCAACCTGTTTGATTATCAAAATAACTTTATAAATGATGTAAGAACATGTTTCAACTTGATCAACTCGACAATTTTCTGTGTTACACCCGAGTCGGAACCGAAAGTCTTATAAATGGATTTTCCTTAGTCTATCGGTTCTGATTCGTACATGCATGTTAAGATCTGCATTAGAGCATATTTTAGACCAACTTTCATATATGTTAAACTCTCTGGAATTTTACATCTTGGTTCCATGTTTAACCGATTCATATGCATGTTACCGGTTTATGCTTAAAGTTGACTATTTTGCCCTTTTTAATATAAAACGTGATTTTTGAAAAAGTGAAAGAATAAAATCATTTGTTACTGATCTATAAACATGCACCGAAAATTTCATATCAGTTTGTGGCCTAGTTTGAGAGATATGCTCAATATCGTAAATCACAAGCTTTATGTTAAGTAAATAGCGCATTTAGCGCAAAGCCTATTTTAACCCACTTTTTGGTATCAAACTTTTTATACACTGATGTTATATAATATTTTGAGATTTTTAAAGATTTTTGTTTAATTTTTGGCTGATCGTATCATAGGTCTCTAAGCTTAATTCGGTAAATACCGAAATTGCCCTTTTTGGCCATAAAACGAGTTTTATAAATCCGATTGACCCCAAACCACTTCCTACTGATTTTATTTATTAAATAAAGTATGTTGAACCTTCTGGAAGTATAAAAATCTCAGATTTCTTTTACAAACCCGGAAACGGCTCTAATTCGCCTTTTTAGGCATTTTTAACGCATCGTATATGCTATAACCATGTCAAACATATAAGACTTATACCTACTGATGTAATTAGCATATTTTCATATAAAAACAGTAAGTACAATATTATAAACTCAGATTTCCAGTTTTGGCATTTTTAGCCCTTGTGAAATTACCAAAATGCCCCTAGGGTGTATAGTTTGGTTTTAAATAGTAAGTTTTATATTTGAGTCATACCCTACTGATATAACATGATAAGTTAAGTATATTTTCTGTATAAATCAGACCCATAACTCAGATTTACAAATAAACACTTTTATAACCTTTTAAATGACCAAAATGCCCTTACGAGGCGTAAATTGAGTTTAAATACATTCGGGGCATAATAGAAGATATCTTGCTGATACTTTAACATATTTAAAGCATATCAACTCAGGAAACTTGCATATGACTCTCATGGTCGCCCGTAACGCACTTTTCGCGCTCGGTTCGGTTTATGTAACTAGTTTGCATAAATTGACCGAAACGGGTCAAACGTTATCATTTTTATCTCAAAATCCAGAATGTATTTAGTATACCCATATTATACAAGTATTCAAACTTGTCGGGTCTAAATCACATTCTATCCGGTCTTCGCTTAATCGTGCGTGAACCGTATCGTCATTTAAAACTAACCGGTCTAGGCTTAGGCTTAAATAAAGACCCGTTAGAAATCTAATAGGTTATTATAAACCTTTGTTCCAGATTAGGAGCACCAGTAAAAGATACTTGCATTTTCTTGATTGTGATTGATACTATACGCAGGTAAATACTCTTTGGCTTATTTTCCCTATACGGGCTTGGGTTACGGTATATAGAATACCGCTTGATCGAGCGTTAAACCCTACACCCTTGGGTGTTTAGTTTGAATAATTTGTGCGGCTCGTTTAAACAGTCTTGCTTACTTTAAGCCTTTGGGGGGTTAATGACCATGTCCCGGATATCCTTGGCATCATCTTACGAGATGGCCACGACCAGAGCACGGGGTGTAGGCGTGCACCCGTCAGTGTATAACTCGCTTATGTGGTGTGTCCATTGATCTTTAGCCCGGACTAGATCCGGGCCACTGAACGCAAGTAACATGTAATTCGTTCACATGATTAGTATATTAAATAATTGACCCAAGTTAATAAAAATGTTTTGTGCCTTGTGCATTTAAATCAATTTTCAACCTTTTCAAAATGAGTCAGTCGAATTGTATTTACCAGTGTAAACTGACGTATTTTTCCCAAAAGATTAAGTGCAGGTACTATACGAAATAGGCTGGCAAGCTTCTAGAGCGTCCACAATAAGTCACGCAGCTTGGGCGACATTAAACTGTTGAACAATTATCCTATTTTATTTTTCGATCCGCCTGTGGATCCGTTTCGACTACTTGTGATAATTAATATTACACTTCTATTTAAAGTTGAAACGAATCTATCTTTTGCTTCCGCTGTGCATTATTATATTGTGTTGTTTGTCTATGATGATACCAACTACGTCACGATACCCCCACCGGGCCCACCGGTGACACGTGGAAATTAGGGGTGTGACAATCGACCAGCTGTCCGACTCCCCACACTTGTTTCCTGTTTTACGTTTCACTTATCGTTATACTATCGAATCTATTCAGGCTAACCGTACTCGCTAAGTGCTCCCTTCAATCCATTAATCGCTGTGAGTATACTCGATCCCTTTTTGCTTTAAGAACTTTTGGGTGTTACATACGTTACGAATATTCAACTACAACTATCACACTACTCAAACTATTTGAACGCTAACCGTTAATGCATGTTATACGTGGCTTATGAATGCTTGTTTGTTATGTTTACACATGGAATGCTGTCTACCTGCCTTAGCAACGATAGTACTATAGTTTGGACTCAGCACCCGTTCACTCGGGGGTTGTTAAGGATCTTTTACTTGCATGGATTACGGTGGTAATCATGTATTGCGAACTGCCTTGGGCAGTCAACCCGCAGTCATTGGTATCGATGGATCTATGTCGATAACTAACATGCTTCATTTCACTATGTGTACGTGCTGGTTATGCGTAAACGAATTCGAACTCTATATGCTATTATCAAACTTGTATGCTCACCTTTACATTTTATGTATTGACTTTATTTTAACGTATGTGACAGGTGCTTAGGTTGCTTGTATGCCTAGCTCACTGTGAAATTGAGGCTAGGAAAGGTCTAGGATGCTCTCTGTGCTGTGATGAAATTGAAGCTAGGAAAGGAGGTCCTAGAAACCAACAAATAAATTATCTATGTTTAAATCTGAGTTATCGGAACAGAATATTTGCCTACATTTTTATCTGTAATAATTTGATTACTATTTGAGACATGGTATGGGACATGTTAATTTAAATTGAATGGTAATGATAGTTGTTATGGAAACTTCTGGACAATCTGTTTCGCTCAGTGTAACACCTCGAAAATTCGTGTTAGAATAAAATAACGACACGTGTCATTAAAGACAAAACGCGTTGTAAACCCGGATTTAATAAAGATGTTTCGGCAGGATTTAAAGTGGCGTCATGTTAAATTTGTACCTCTGAACGACCTCATTTATAAATCCCAAGATCCGATTAAATGTTACACACATCTATTATGCCCTCAATTCAGGGAATTATTGTCAATAAAGGAATTCCAAATGCAAGATAGGATCCTACGAAGAAAAAGAATAGTAAACCTTCATTTTCGGGTCTTGTTTATGGATTCAAATGAAACAATACAAAATGGTAGGGTAAGTAACTGTTCTAGATACATTATGGAAGTCCCTAAGTGTTATTTGAGGTCACAAAGTCGGGTATTGATGTTGACCTTTCGAAATAATGAAGGAACAAACAAAACTGCCCCTAATGGAGCCCTACGCATCGTAGGCATGATACCCCTACGATGCGCAGGAGGTGCCCAGCAACCAGAAAACAGGCAACAGCCTGTTATGCGCGAAGGTGACCCTTTAAGCCAGTTTTTCTCACTCATGGGCAACCCCTAAACTATCCTAGAGTACTAGGACACATGTGGGAATGTTGTGGTGTGTCCTAGACTTTGTTGTCAACATGTTATGGTGGATTAAACCACTATATAAGGCATTGGTTGCAACAATTGTTCTTCACACATTCTCCTGCATATTTGGATCATTTCTGGAGCTCTCAAGCAGGTCCAACTGATCTTAAGTCGTGCATAGGACTCTTGTAAGTCTACTAGTCCTTCTTTATTTGAGTTTAGCTTGGTTAATTAGCTAAAAGTCAAACCGTCGTAATTACGGTTTGACTTCGAGATTAGTCAATAATGGCTCAGTCATATCTCGAATTAAAAGTAGTTATAGGTTGGTATTTATGTGGGAAATAAAACCTCAAAAGGGTTTCCCCTGATCACCACCCTAACCAGGTCAAATGTCAGGTCAAACATATAATTAAAAAGTCAACAGGATGCTTAAAATGTCATTTATGCATAATTAGCTACCTAGAACATATACAACCTGTTTGATCATTGTTATAACTTAGTAATTAGTGTAAGAACATGTCCAAACATGTTCAACCCGACTATTTCCTGTTTAGACCCGGTTCGGAACCGGAAGTCGCATAGTTTGACTTTCACTTTGACTTTCAGTTCTGACCCATTTGGGCATGTTTTAGAAATGCCTCAGAGCTTAAATTGGATTAGGATACATGTTAGAACAACCCTCTGTGATTATACACCTTGGTTCACTAGTTATCCAATTAATATGCATATTTCCTTTAATTGCTCATATGTTGACCGTTATGCCCTTATTATATTAAAACGTGATTTTTGGAAATGTAAAAGAGTAGAAACTTTAATTACTGATATATATACTTGTATGCAAAGTTTGACATCAGTTTGAGGTGTAGATTAAGAGTTATGCTCGTTAGCGTAAAATGAACTCTTTATGTTAATAAAACGGCGAAATTAGCGTATAGCCTAGTTAAGCCTACTTTTTAGTATCAAAATTAATACCCACTGATGTAATATATTATTTTGGAATTTTGGAATATTTTTAATTAATTTTAGGCTGAGCATAACTAGTAGTCGTAGGCTTAATTCGGTAATTGTCGGTTTTGCCCTTACGGGCCATAAAATGAGTTTTACATATCAAAACGACTCCAAACCTTTTGCTACTGATTAGTTATGATAAATAAATTATTTTAGACCTTCTGGAATAATAAAAATATCAGCTTTAGGTATTCAACCCGTAAACGGCTCCTAATCGCCTTATTTAGCGTTTTTAGCGCATAGTATGTACTAATACTATTTTTAAACATACAAGGGTGATACCTACTAATATTTTAGCCAAATTATAACATTTTAACAGTAAGCAAAGGTTGATAGACTCAGACTTCAGTTTGAGCCTTTCGGCTAATGTGAAATTACCAAAATGCCCATTCGGGGCATAGTTTGGTTAAAAATGATAAATTTTACATATATGCTTAAACCTACTGATATGACTTAGAAAATTGAGTATATTTGCTGATCACATCAGACCTGTAACTCAGTTAAACACTTAGACTCTTTTACAAACTTTAAAATGACCAAACTACCCCTACGGGGCATAGTTTGTGTTTAAACTCGTTTCGGGCATAATGAAAGACATCTTACTGATGTCACAACATATTTGAGGCATAATTAACTTAGGAAACCTGTATATGGCTCTTATAATTTCCCGTTACGCCTCTTACGCGTACGGTTCGGCCTATGTAACTAGTTTACATAAATTAGCCGAAACAAGTCAAACCTTATCGGTTTTATCTCGAAATCCAGAATGTGTTTGAGTTACCCATATTAAACAAGCATACAAGCTTGTTGGGTCTAAATCACATTCTATTCCGGTCTTCGCTTAATCATGCGTACGAACCGTATCTTCCTGTAAGACTAACCGGTCTAAGCTTAGGCTTAATTAAAGACCCGTTAGCATTCTAATAAGTTATTTATACCATCCTTCCAGACTAGAGCATTTCGGTAAATGGTACCTACGCTTACTTAAGTGAATACGGCTGAGTTATTAGATTCTTGCTATTTAAGACAGGAGCTAGCTCAGGTAAATACTCTTAACTTATTTTCCCTATACGGGCTTGGAATACGGTATAATGATACCGCTTGGTCGGGTATTGAATGTTTAATCGGATTGTGATTAAATTATTGAGGTAACCCGGTTTAATCTGTATTGTTTGAAATAAAAGCCTTTAGGGGTTAATGACCATGTCCCGGATATCCTTGACATCATTGTATTATAAAATGGCCACGCCTTAAGCACGGGGTGTAGGCATACACTGAAAGTTGCTTAAAGGGAAATGGTATCTCACTCTCTTGTGGGCTTATACTTGTGGCGTGTCTGTTAATCTTGACTCGGTTTCTACATCGGGCCCTGAACGTATAACGAACATGTAAATCTGTATACAAGGTTATAAATATAATTGTTCCAAGTTAAAAAGGTTAATTTTGCCTCTGTGCATTTTAATCAAATTATAAATGATATTTTCTGCCACGAGCATTCAAACCAATTTTCTTAAACTCTTTTCAAATGAGTCGGTTGAGTGTATTTACCAGTGAAAACTGACGTATTTTCCAAAAAGGTTAAGTGACAGGTACTGAACGTAATTGGCTGGAAGCTCAGGGCGCTAATAAGGAATCTTGCAAGTCCTAGGCGTCTAAAGTCTGTTGAACAAGTGATATGTTTTAAGATCCGCCTGTGGATCCTTTACTTTCCGTTGTAATACTGGATATTACTCTAAAATTCGGATTGTAATATATAAATTATCTTTTGCTTCCGCTGTGCATTTATATAATTGTGTTGTTTGACTATTGTGTTGCCAACTACGTCACGATACTCCCCACCGGGCCCACCGGTGACACGTGGAAATTCGGGGTGTGACACTCAGTGCCATGCCCCGATGATTTCCGCCATCGGTTGGGGTGTGACAGATTGGTATCAGAGCCATAACTATAGGGAATTAGGCAAGACACGACCTAGTCCGGGTCGATGTCTTAGAAACCTAGTCTATAGTTAAGAACCAACAGACCGACTTGTGCATATCCGTTAGGTATTTTGTATGAGCCTGTTATTTCTCACTATTCTCGTTTATACTACACTCACACCACACTCGAATTTTCAACTATGAGTGGGCAATGAAGTCGAGAATAGGTGTGAAAACCGCAAACTCTCGACTAAAGTTGCTTACTCAGCTCGCATTTCAATTACAAGCAAGGGGAAATTATACCAAATCAGGAGTGAAATCCATATTTTGATGAATAATTTCCTCTATTTTATCAAAACAGGGACGAAGTTGTTAAGCCAGGGGTGAAACCCTAACCTTGACGACTTGTTCCGCTTTTATACAAAACTCTCACCAAAGTCTCGACGGACTCCAACGACCTGAAGTCACAATATGACCAACGGGATGTGTGCCAAACGCCCAAGACTCGAGGCAAAGGCATAGTCCTGGAGGTTAAATGTGCACAACGGATCCTTGTGAATAGTCGAACCACTTTGGGTAGTCGAAGTCTACTAGCCGCGGACGATCTACCTCCCGATTTTTAAGCATTTCAAAAATAGTTTGCCGATTTTATATGTGTTTTATGTGTCATTTCTCATTTATGTGCTTATTTTGACTCCCAAACGATTGCGTAACGACACGTTCAACGTGCGAAATCCGTGAACATGCATGACCAAACACACTAGGTGTACAATTTACCGTGATTCTTGTTAGGTCCAGGTTTGACTCCGCAACGATTGCGAACCGAACGTGTGACGTGCTGAATCCGAACACAAACGAGACCGAACACACGAGACGTAATTATAACTGTGGTTCTTTGATAGATCTGAAAACGTACAAGAAACGTGAATCACCTTTTGCCTTTCTCTCTAGTTTCTCTCCCTAGCTTACATTACGCTATTTTCGAACGATCGCAGACTTGGAATGATAGGTTTCTATTTTCTGATTGCCTCTATTGGTTGAATGCGTATGTGTTTCTTTGCTTCTGTGCTTACGTGCTTAGGTACAAAATGATTATGTGTTCTATGTGCTATGTGATTATGTGATTTCATGATAAGTATTTACGTAAGTATACGTGTTCCTGAGCTTTAGTAAGTAATAGACGTGTGAGGTGAGATTCGAATACAATGTGATGAGTCCTGTGATGATGTCTGCTGCAGACCATGTCGTCTGGATCCCGTCATGCACTCTCTCGTCAAGAAAAGAGAGACAAACGCCTTGCTTCTATCATCGCCAAAAGTGTGGCAAAGGCCGTGAGTGATGTTTACAAAAATGCCAGCAAGTCATCCGAGGAATCAAGGACCGATGCTCCTAAGGCTACCGCAAGACCTTTCAGCTTCAAGCAATTCAAGTCGTGTGGGCCAAAAGAATTCACTGGCGAGGGAGGTCCTACTGCACTATTTCACTGGTTTGATTCCATTGAGGTTACTCTGCGATAGAGTGGTTGCCCTGATGACCTCCGAACTCTAAATGCTACCGGCGTTTTCCAGTCCCGTGCTCTAGACTGGTGGACGACCGAGAGGAACAAGCGAGGGAACGATGCAGCCTACGGTCTCTCGTGGGACGAGCTCAAGGAAGTTATGCTAGAGGAATTCTGCCCTCCTCACGAACGTCAAAAGCTGGAAGATGAATTTTGGCACATACAGCAGAAGGATGGTGACAATGCTGGTCTTACTGCTCGTTTCAAGCAGCTCAGCATTATCTGTCCCGACCAAGTCAAGACTCCCGACATGACAATCAAGAAGTACATCCGGGCCCTGCCTGACTGTGTTGCTGATTTCGTATAAGCGGCTAAGACTACGACGATTGAGGAAACTTATCTGCTGGCCGCTGAAATCAACGACAAGCGGGTTAAGGCTGGTGTATGGGATAAGACTTCGAAGCATCTGCATCAAGCTACCGCACCCACTGCTAAACCCACCTCATCAAGCAACAAGAGAAAGAAAAAGAGAAAGAACAGCTCCACCAACAAGAACTGTGCGATTACTGCTGCACCGCTTTAAGCTGTACCTGCCCAACAGCGTCAAGTAGCGGCGCCTGTGGCCAATGCACCGCCTGCAAAGCGTGCATACACTGGACCACACCCGCTCTGCCCTACTTGCACCTACCATCACCCAACTACCATTCCTTGCCGCTTTTGTGCTCATTGCAACGTATACGGCCGCTTTACTGCCAACTGCAGTATTCGTCAAGCTCCTGCCAACCAAGCTCTACTCACTGCCCCACAGGGTCAATAAGCTCCCCCGGAACCCGTAGTCAAAGCCAGAGCCTGCTTCGCATGTGGCGACCCGAACCATTTTGCCAACATGTGCCCGAACAGGGCTGTGAAACAAGAGCCTCAGCAACAGCAGCCACAGCAGCAACAACAGCAACAGCAGCAGCAACAGACTGCACGCGCCAGAACTTTCAACCTCAACGTGCGTCAAGCCCAGGCCAACAACAACGTGGTCAATGGTACGTTCCTTGTGAATGGTATTTATGCTTCATGTTTGTTTGATACCGGAGCCGATAAATGCTTTGTGTCGTTCGAATTTGAGAAACTCCTTAGTCGCAAACGTTCCCAACTTTCCTCGAAATTCGATGTTAAAGTCGCCACCGGAAGAACTGTCGCCGTTAATTCTGTTATCCGTGATTGTACTCTTGAGCTCAACAATCACATCTTCCCAATCGACCTCATTCCGATGCAACTCGGAAGTTTCGACGTCGTAGTAGGCATGGACTTTCTTCGAGAAAACCATGCTGAAGTTGTGTGCTTCGATAAGATGATTCGTTTTTCGCTCGCAAATGGTGACTTATTGTGTGTTTACGGTGATACTACTTCGAAGGGTCTCAAGCTTATGTCATGCGTGCAAGCCAGCAAGTATCTCCGCAAGGAATACAGAGCTTTCTTGGCCAACATTGTGGTAGCGGAGAAGGAAAAGAAAGAGAAGAAGGAAGTGAAAGACGTTCCCGTGGTTCGAGAATTTCCTAATGTTTTTCCAGATGATCTTCCCGGACTACCGCCAAGTCGCGATATCGATTTTCGTATTGACCTCATTCCTGGAGCCAACCCCATTGCCAAAGCTCCTTACCGACTCGCACCGTCCGAAATGCGTGAACTCTCAACCCAACTCCAGGAATTACTTGAAAAAGGCTTCATTCGCCTGAGCACCTCTCCTTGGGGCGCGCCAGTCCTTTTCGTCAAAAAGAAGGATGGGTCGTTCAGGATGTGCATAGACTATCGGGAATTGAATAAGTTAACTATCAAGAACCGCTATCCTCTACCTCGTATCGATGATTTGTTTGATCAACTACAAGGCGCCACGTGTTTCTCCAAGATCGACCTATGTTCGGGATATCATCAGCTGCATATTCAAGAGGAAGATATACCCAAAACCGCGTTTCGTACTCGATACGGCCATTACGAATTCGTTGTCATGCCTGTTGGTTTGACAATGCACCAGCAGTCTTCATGGATCTGATGAATCGCGTGTGTAAACCATATCTCGACCGTTTCTTCATCGTATTTATCAACGACGTCTTGATCTATTCCAAATCGAAGGCCGAACACGCGCAACATCTACGTTTAGTTCTCGAATTACTCCAGGGGAACCAACTCTACGCCAAGTTCTCCAAGTGCGAGTTTTGGTTAGAGGAAGTCCAGTTTCTGGGTCACATTGTTAATAGTCGAGGCATCCACGTCGACCCTGCGAAGATTGAGGCTGTCAAGAGCTGGGTTACGCCTAAGAACCCATCTGAAGTCCGCTCTTTTCTCGGACTGGCAGGTTATTATCATCGATTTATCGAAGGATTCTCGAAGATCGATGTGCCGCTTACCTCTCTTACGCATAAGGACCAGTCTTTTGTCTGGGGAACCAAACAAGAGTCTGCCTTTCAAACCCTCAAACACATGCTTTGCAATGCTCCTGTTCTCACATTGCCAGACGGAAACAATGATTTCATTGTCTACTGTGATGCTTCCAACCTTGGTCTTGGTAGTGTTCTTATGCAACGAGACAAGGTCATAGCTTACGCATCTCGTCAGCTCAAAATCCACGAGAAGAACTATACAACCCATGATCTCGAGCTAGGCGCGGTTGTTTTTCATTAAAGATTTGGCGACACTACCTGTATGGTACCAAGTGTACGATCTTCATCGATCATAGGAGCCTACAACATATCTTTAATCAGAAGGAACTTAACATGCGTCAACGCCGATGGGTAGAACTTCTCAACGATTACGACTGTGAGATCCGTTATCACCCAGGCAAGGCAAATGTTGTTGCCGACGCACTTAGCAGACGGAGCTATCTGCTTAGCACTCGTAATGTTCAAGCCCAACATGATCTCGAAACCCTCATCCGCGACGCGCAACATGCATGTTTCAACGAACGCACCTTGAAGAAAGAAAGAAAGAATCTACCACGATGGAGCCCAACTTGTGAGCAAATCGAACGGAATATTTCATTTCTTAGACCGAATTTGGATTCCCAAACGAACCAATTTGCGGCAAATTCTAATGGACGAAGCCCATAAATCCAGGTATTCCATTCATCCAGGTGCCGACAAAATGTACCAGGATCTTCGTTATAAGTACTGGTGGCCGGGTATGAAAAGGGATATCGCTCTCTATGTCGGAAAATGCCTAACTTGTGCTAGAATCAAGGCCGAACATCAGAGACCCTCTGGCTTACTCGAACAACCACCAATTCCTATGTGGAAGTGGGAGAGCATAGCTATGGATTTCGTAACCAAGCTACCACACACGTCATCAGGTCACGACAGCATTTGGGTTGTTGTTGACCATTTGACTAAATCAGCCCACTTTCTGCCCATACGGGAAGACTATAAGGTAGAACGATTAGCCCGAATCTACACCGACGAGATCATTTGTAATCATGGGACGCCTCGTGACATCATCTCTGATCGTGATGCTCGGTTTACTTCGCGACTGTGGGAAACGTTTCAAACGGCACTCGGTACAACGCTAAATCTAAGTACTGCTTTCCACCCACAAACCGACGGTCAAACTGAAAGAACGATTCGTACTCTTGAAGACATGCTCCGATCGTGTGTTTTAGACTTCGGTGGTAATTGGGATAAATACCTGCCATTGGTCGAATTCTCGTATAATAACAGCTACCATTCTAGCATCCAGATGGCACCTTTCGAGGCATTGTACGGAAGAAGATGTCGGTCGCCTATTGTGTGGCACGAGATCGGTCATTCGCAACTAACCGGTCCTGAGTTACTACAAGAAACGACAGACAAAATTTTCCAAATACGAGACAACCTAGTGAAGGCTCGGGATCGACAGAAAAGTTACGCCGATAAGAAGCGCAAGCCCCGTGAATTTGGCGTTGGTGACTACGTACTCCTAAAGGTATCACCTTAGAAGGGTATAGTCCGATTTGGCAAGAAAGGGAAACTCGCGCCTCGATATGTTGGACCTTTTAAGATTCTGGAAATAATCGGAAAAGTTGCCTACAGACTCGAACTACCGGAGGAACTTAGTAACGTCCACCCGACTTTCCACGTGTCAAACCTCCGAAAGTGCATAGCCGACCACGACTTACACGTTTCTCTCGATGATCTACAAGTGAACGAAACATTACACTTCGTGGAAAAGCCTGTCGAAATCATGGATCGCCAAACCAAGCAGCTCAGGCACTCACGCATTCCTATTGTGAAGGTCCGATGGGAAGGCAAACGAGGCGCAGAGTTCACTTGGGAACTCGAAAGCGACATGAAGGCAAAGTACCCACAGTTATTCGAAGTGAAAGCTTAGAAAGAGGAAGTTCTCCACGTGATTCACGGCATTGTACAGCTTTCAGCTTAATTTCGGGACGAAATTCCTTAAACAAGGGGAGGCTGTAACACCCCATGTTTTCACAAGTCAAAGTCAAAGTCATGGTCAAGGTCAACGACCGATTTCGCGCAACTTGACTCGTAGAAACTTCTTGTTTTTAAATACATTATGTGGAGTAAGTGTTGTTAATTGCAATAATCGATGTGTGTTAATCGTTATTCAATCGATCTATGACAGTGAACTATAGGAAGTAACAATGCGATAAAGTTAATCAACTAATAGTCAAGCTATGCTAACCGAATCGACATCAAATCGCAACTCGAGCTACCTATTTTTACTTGTTGTTCATACGTGGTGTGTGCTTTACGTGTTACCTGTGCATGTTTATTTATGTTGTGTTGTGTAATCAAGCGAACTCAATCGAAACTCGAATGCTATCGAACTCGAATCACAATTAAACTATGATAGATGGTGGAAAATAGATTACGCGAGACACGAAGTAGTTGGGACTGAAAGTAATTTGACTAGGAAACCCTATCGTATCGAACCGCTCGCAATCGAAATCGAAATATCAGAAATCGTCGCGCAAAACACTCGAAAGGGGCGACTGATCGATCAGGCTTCCCAGCCGATCGAACAGCCAGCCGAACGGACTGCAGTCCGATCGGACAGGCCGTCCGATCGAGCTGCCAGCCGATCGGCTAGCCCTTTCCTCTTTTGTCATCCTATAAATACCCCTGTCATTGTCATCCTTTACCACTTTTGGAAACCTCTGTTCGACCAGCACGTTCAACTTACCTTTTCTCAGATTTCTCTCGATTCCGGTAAGTTTTCATCCTAAATCTTGTACTTTCTTGATCTATGCACACTCCTACACCTTTCTATCTTTCAAATCTTAACTTTTAACCGTGAAATCATCATGAATCAAGTGTTCTAGGATGATGTCATCATGGGTTCTTGAAGAACTTCATGTTTTGGCCTCAATCCACCAAGAATGACTTGGATCTAGCCGATTTCCACATAAACAAACAAGGATCTTTAATAAATCTAAACATAACCCCGGTGAAAAGGATTGGAAGATGGATTTTCCAACTTTCTCCCAACTCTTTTTCACTCTATGACTTCAAACCGGTAGAAACGAAACCTGAGCCGGTTTACAAATCACTTCGGTGGTTGTACGGTTTAAGATCTGGATTCTATCCACAAGGTTAACCGACTTCGGGTTAAACGTTAAACTTTGTTCCGAACAGACCAACCGACCGGATTTGGGTGATTCCTGTCCGACCCGGGAAACCAAGTAAGGACGAGGCACCTATGGTTTTACTCGCTGTCAAAATACCTCGATGAAACGACAAACAAACAGAACAGCCAGGTGTTAGAAGAAAGGACTGATCAGGTCAGGATGCTGACCGATCGGACTGCTGTCCGAACGGACACCCAGCCGATCGGATAGTCAGTCGATCGACTGGCCAGCCGATCGGCTAGCACATGGTCCCACACAACCAATTTTTTTGAAGAATAGTATTGAGCGAACTGTTGTTCGATCGAACTACCGTCCGAACGGATTACTCTTCGGATCATGAGATACTATGCTTTAATACTTAATCGATTTTTCAACATGTTCAATGCACTAGAAGTGCCACCCGATCGAACAGTCGTCCGATCAGGTGACACCCTATTGACCGATCGAACAGCGATTGTGCTATTCGATCGACCAACTGTCCGACCCACTGCACCACACTTTGCATTTATTTAAAGTCTTTGACTTGTTGACCTGTCCGATCGAACGCCTGTCCGATTGTTGACCTGTCCGACCCAAAGACTGAACCTTGAAAATCATTTGAAGGCCTAACCGATCGGGTTGTCGGCCGATCGAACAGACGTCCGATCGACCGACCTGAAAGGCAAAGATACTTCAATGTTTTCAAATGCCACAACGAAAACTTCAAAAGTCAAGTCATCATACACAAACACATCCTTCCCAAAGGAAGAAACAACCCACTCGAATAGCCATCCGATCGGCCTATCAACCGACCGGACAGCCGTCCGAGCAGTCTGTCAGCCGAACGATCAGCCGTCTGATCGGACTACCATCCGATCGACCAGCTGTCCGACTCCCCACACTTGTTTCCTGTTTTACGTTTCACTTATCGTTATACTATCGAATCTATTCAGGCTAACCGTACTCGCTAAGCGCTCCCTTCAATCCATTAATCGCTGTGAGTATACTCGGTCCCTTTTTGCTTTAAGCACTTTTAGGTGTTACATACGTTACGAATATTCAACTACAACTATCACACAACTCAAACTATTTGAACGCTAACCGTTAATGCATGTTATACGTGGCTTATGAATGCTTGTTTGTTATGTTTACACATGAAATGCTGTCTACCTGCCTTAGCAACGATAGTACTATAGTTTGGACTCAGCACCCGTTCACTCGGGGGTTGTTAAGGATCTTTTACTTGCATGGATTACGGTGGTAATCATGTATTGCGAACTGCCTTGGGCAGTCAACCCGCAGTCATTGGTATCGATGGATCTATGTCGATAACTAACGTGCTTCATTTCACTATGTGTACGTGCTGGTTATGCGTAAACGAATTCGAACTCTATATGCTATTATCAAAATTGTATGTTCACCTTTACATTTATGTATTGACTTTATTTTAACGTATGTGACAGGTGCTTAGGTTGCTTGTATGCCTAGCTCACTGTGAAATTGAGGCTAGGAAAGGTCTAGGATGCTCTCTGTGCTGTGATGAAATTGAAGCTAGGAAAGGAGGTCCTAGAAACCAACAAATAAATTATCTATGTTTAAATCTGAGTTGTCGAAACAGAATATTTACCTAGATTTTTATCTGTAATAATTTGATTACTGTTTGAGAGATGGTATGGGACATGTTAATTTAAATTGAATGGTAATGATAGTTGTTATGGAAACTTCTGGACAATCTGTTTCGCTCAGTGCCATGCCCCGATGATTTCCGCCATCGGTTGGGGTGTGACACCCGATATTTTTAGTACGTCTCATAACGTTAAATATTACCGAGTCAACATTTGTACGGGGTCATACCTTTGCAGACACGCTGTCCTAAACCGGTTTGTAAGAAAATCATGTAGCGAAATGCGAAAAAAACTTGTCGAGCCCATAACTTGGTCATCTGGACTCCAATCCGGGTGATTCAGGTGTCCATGGAACCCTATTTTCAAGATCTAAAAATACCACTTGTTGTTTCACCTAGAAACAACCGCTATTGTTACCGGAAAGACCAAACAGCCGCCAGAAACCGTTCCAGCAAGCTGTTCTGTTCGGGGTAGTAAATATCCGACCTCCAAGACTATAAATCACGATCCCAACAGTCAAAATCTTAGTATATGTGTTGTGAAGACTCGTTCCAAATTTGAGCTCGATCCAACGGCTAGATCTTCGGGAATCATCTGATCTTTGCTGCTATAAACTTCAAAAACGGGATTTCTCCCTTCTCTCTCTTCCTTAGCTCCCAAAACCGAAAATTATCAATGTGAGGGGGATGGAGGCGGCCCTAACATGTTTTAGGGTATTAAAGTTTGCCACTTATCACCCTTGGTCCCTTTTAGTTCAATAGTTTTGACGTTTTCAACCCGAAACTTCCAGATTTGCATAAAACATGCGTTTCTTGAGATGTTTTGTACGAGTCTCTTTAAATGTGCATTCACACTTCTGACAAACACTTCTCTAATAAATAAGTCATTTTTTTCATGATTTAATCCGGAACTTAATGCAGCACGTTAAGACTTAGAAATTGGGGTGTTACATTTAATCTTTCCATTCATTACAATTTAACCCCTCATGTTTGGATGTTTATATTATTATGGCCAAAATGCATTCTTTTAGGTTAAATCCTATTTACCCCTTTAACTAGGTTCATAATTCTAGTTACCATTCTAACGACAATTACATTCATAATTACTTATTTTGTCATATTTTCATATACGACTTTTGGGGTGTTACAAACGGGCATAGTCCCTTCGTACGAAGGCACTATTTTCATGTTTGATCTATCAAAACAGATTATTTCTGGATGGAAATTAACCCTAATGCAGGCCGTTAACTATGAATTGAGTTAGGGTCTGATGGGTTCCTGATTCCATCAAGATCGTGTAATAATCAAAACGAGGATTTAGTTAAGTTGTAAAATTTTATGAACTTTGATTCAATCTCATATAAGTGATGCTCCACAATAGTTTGCCTAGGCACAACAAGTGGAAACCATCTTCGAGATAGTTAGGATCAAAGGTTTTGAGAAAAATCCAAGAGTTTATGGTTAGAAATACAAGAAATGAAATTGAAATGAATAAGAGAAGTAGGGAGGAATTCATACAAAGCCTCTGATCGTCAACAACAATTCGAGAGTGTTTGCAAGAGACTTGGCGAGTTGGAATGGGGGGTTAAGGCCTCTATTTATAGATTGGAGGGTACATTAGGGTTTCCATGATTTTCGCCCATCCCCTTTCGTACGAAGCTACTCCCTTTGTACGATGGGGCTTGATTGAATATTTGACTTTCCATTTTTTGATTATTTTATGTGTTTTACTCAGTTTAATGAGTATCAAGCATCAATAAAGAATCAAGAATCATTATATCGTTCAAAATGTGAATTATAAATACAAGTTTATACATAAGTCTCACATGAATATGATAAAAATAACTGCGTTCTCATTATGATCAATAGTCTCGGAATACAAATTGAAACGAAATGTAATACAACAAGAGTACAAATGTCTAAAATTAGAAAGTACAACAAAACTCGCTAGAATAAGAAACGTACAAAAATGCGAAGCGTTACAACAACTAATTAAAGATCTTTATATATTTTGGGGAATACAAAACTCAAGTCCACACTTTGAATCCTTATCTGTCTACCACACAAATTATCATAGGTTCTGGATGTAAACCCTAACCCTAGATCGGCGAACGGGAAAGTTAAGAAATTGAAGGGGAATAAATAGATGCCGATGTTGTTTGGATCGAATAATAAAGAGATGAAGCATTTCTGGCAGTGTTTGGTTAACGGCGGTGAAGTGGATGAGGGTTTGATGAAGATGTGTAGACAAGCGTTGTGGAAATTAATGAATCATAAACTGAACTGGGTGTTTAATAAGCCAATGGATGCGGTTGCGCTAGGGCTTCATGATTATCATCGGATTATTAAACGGTGGCGAGTGGCAGTGGGAGGAGGAAGAAGTCGTTGATGGAGGCGGTTTAGAGAGAGAGAGAGAGAAAGAAATATGTGAGAGAAAGTTGGTGATTTGTTATTGAGAGAGATAGAGATAAGGAGAGAGAGATGTATGAGAGAGAGAGAGAAATCTAAATAAATTAGTTTTTTTTTATTTTTTAATTATAGGGGTAATTTGATCATTTAACAAAACTTAACAACAGAATTCTAACTGTGTTAGAAATTTGGACTCAATTGGTTAAGAAAAGTGGTTATAGAGACTCGGGGGGGGGTTAAATATTTTGATTTTGAATTCTAGTGGTTGAAAACTTCTAAAATACAGAGACTCAAAAAGTAATTTACCCTATTATTTATCATAAACCCGATTATATAAAGATGTTGGAAGTTTCTTGTAAATACTTTCAAATATAAAAAGACTACTTATTACGTTGACCTTGACTCTCATAGCTTACTGCCATATAATATACCTAAACTTATCACGCCCCACCCTACCGGAAAACCTTCTTCTCCGGCTAAAAATGAATTACAGTGGCTACTCCCCAAATCCCTCGGCTACATTCGAACGTTCCCCCAGCATCGATCCCACCAAGCACATCAGCTACGCACAGTGGCGGACCCAGGAATTTTTCCATGGGGGTGCCGAACATTTTTAAAAATTTTAGGCCCCTAGGTATATAAGTAAAAAAATCGGTTCGTATCAGGTCGGGTCGGGTCGGGTCATGTAGGAAGCGTATAAGGCAATATAGTTCCACACATCTGACATCCCCATTTTATTTGTACATTCCTGGAACCTTATAGGAAGCGTATAAGGCAATATAGTTCCTCTGGGTTCAGGCGTATTGAGCTATACGCTTCATATATTGTACTTGAAGTACAAACTTTTCAGACCAATGGTTAGAGAATCAGGGGAATCACATAGGGCAATATGGTTCCTCTGGGTCCAGGCATATTGAGCTATACACTTCCTATAGTGTACTTTAAGTAAAACTTTTCAAAACAATGATTAGGAGAGCAGGGGAATCATATAGGGCAATACGTTCCCTGGATGAATTTTTCTTTATGAGAGCAGCCTATAGTTGTTAGTATCTTTTAGACTTTATTTAAAAAAAAATTAATTAAGTTGGTTTTTTTTGTTATAAATTTTATAAAAGACGTAGTGAAATTAATCAATCCAAACAAACTAAACATATCCATATATTAGGGAAGTGAGGGTGATCACTAGTGATAGAATTCTATCACTCACAATATCCAATCAACTCCTGCCATGTCATCAGCCACTATTCTATCACTAGTGATAGAATTGTAGTGGCGGTGGTCATCACTAGTGATAGAATTCCACCACTCACAAATGTTTTTAATTTTTTATTTTAAATTAGAAATTAACAATAAAACACTAAAATTATAAATTTCATTAAAATTAAAACATACTAGTTAAATTTAACACACTAGAAAATATTTTAGGCTACAATTTAAAAAAAAAAACCTACTCCTCGTCCGACTCATGGAACTCCAAACCTAGAGAACCTACTAGTTCGATTAAATCGTATCTCAACCGAAAGTGAGTTTCTTCATTACGCAATTCTTGTTGGATATTTTGTGGAACTTGAACTTGTGTAGGAGGATCCGGCACCAAATCCGGGGATATTGCACGTTCGTCTTCTTTGATTATCATATTGTGCAATATGATACATGCATACACTATGCTATGTATTGCTTTCTTGTTCATCGCACGAACCGGTCGGTGTAGTATACCCCATCTACCCTTTAAAACACCAAATGCCCTCTCAACATCTTTTCTTGCCGATTCTTGCAATTTTTTGAACACGATTTCTTTAGCCTCGACAGGAAATGAGGGAGCTTTCACAAAAACAGACCATGACGGGTAGATACCATCCACAAGAAAAAAGCGTCGTTTGTAATGTCGTCCGTTAACATAGAAAGGAGAGGAAGGTGCGGTACCATCCGTTACGGTTTGAAACAACGGCGACGTGTGCAACACATTGATGTCGTTGTTTGAACCTGGAACACCGAAATACGAATGCCAAATCCATAAATCATTCGACGCCACCGCTTCTAGTATGATGATTGGTCTTTTGATGTCACCCCTAACATACGCCCCTCGCAACTTTCTTGGACAATTTTTCCACTCGATATGTGTACAATCGATGCGACCGAGCATCCCGGGAAAATGCCATCTAGCCTCATGTGCGGCGTAAATACGTGAGATGTCGTGGCTCGTCGGTTTACGTAAAAACTCTTTACCATACAACTTAATGACTGCGTTGCAAAAAAATTGCAAACATTCACGTGAAGTTCTGGCCGCCATAGCTAGGTATACATCATATTGATCGGGAGGGTTACCTGTCGCTAGTTGGTGAATGGCGGACGTGCATTTTTGTATCGGCGTGAAACTTGGTTTGCCCCTCGCATCGTAACGTTCTTGAAACCATTCCTCGCTTTTTTCGATGTCTCCAACAATCTTTAAAAATAATTCTTTGGGTAAACGAAACCGATCTCTAAACGTTTCGGCATTGTAGAGCGGATTCTCCACAAAATAATCGTTCATCAACACTTCGTTGGCACGTATACGATCACGGTCTACCATCTTCTTCTTTGGGCGGGACGAACTAGTATCAAGTTCGTTATACACCGACACAAAATATTTTAGCGTCTCATTGTCGGAAGACGACTCGGTATCGTTATCGCTAGACATCGGAAACGTCGAATCTGTAGGGAACTCCATTTGAGAGAGATGTAGATTGTGTGAAATGGGTTTATGTTTTGGTGTGTGTAAAATGGTTTAAAATGGAGATATATATATAGATAAAAGGTTAAAGGTTAATTTTTTTTATTGAAGTTTACCGTTGAATAACGGTCAAAAAGAATAAACAAACTGTCAAAACACAGCCCAATGTTCGAATTTTGTAATCTTCAACGCGTGATTGTTTCAACGCGTTACAAATATAACGCGTGACCATATATGTGGCGGCGGTGTGCGTGATTGTTTCACGCGTGACCGGACGTCCATCACGGACCGCCCCGCCTCACCTTATAAATTATCAAAACAAACATATCCAAACTAAACAAATATTAAAAATAATGAAAATTAAATTGTTCATACATCAAAACATAAAAATTAAATTGTTCGTACAGTACTGCGTCATATAAAAATAACATAAACCACTATCGTCATCAATCCTCATCAGACTCCGCGAGCTCCTCCTCCGTAAAGTTCGGGTCACGCCTAGTAGAGGTTGACGGGCTGTCCAACGTATAGGACGTGCCTGGAGCCTATAAAAAATTCAAACAAAATACTCATTACATATCATTAAAAATTTTCGTAGAAAATGTAATAAAAACAAAATAACATACTTGCATGGAAAGGTCGGACAGATGAAAGAGCGGCATGGTCTGGCCGGACTAAGGAAAATGAGGCATGGAAAGTTCAGGCTGAGTATAGGATGGGCCGGAAGCCTATAGGAATTTAAACAAAAAACCCATTACATAACATTAAATTGCTCGTGGATAAATGAAATCAAAATAGGATAACATACCTGCATGGACGGGATGGGCTGAGTAAAGATCGGCATGGACGTGATGGGCTAGGTAAAGGATGACATGGACGGGTTGGGCTGCTGCGTATAGAACGGGCCCCGGTCCGGATAAACTCATGGTGGTGGATGTGGTGGAATCGATATACCCATATACTTATTCATTTCACCCATGCCAGTCATTAGCCACACCATGTTATCATGCATCCGGCAGTGTCAGAAGCCACATTTGCTCATCATGGTTACGCAAAATCCTATCGAGAAGACAGTTTCTTAGGAGTCTCGTGGGTTCGATACTCAGACTTCTTAGGCTATACCACATTGATCGGTACACTTGCCGGTTGTGTGGTCTAGCTTTTAGAGAGTCTTAGTTATAGATTTAAAACTTAGAGTGTTTAGTTTACGGTTAAAATTAGTTAGTTTAATTAGACCACTTTGTGCACATCAGCTATATATTCTTGTATTTTTGTTCATCTATCCTTGCGGATAGGTGTATGGCTGTTCACGAGCCGAACCGAACTCGAACCGAGCGTTTTTTCAACCGAGCGAGTATCGAGCGTCGCATAACAAATAGAAAAGTGACGACGGGGTTGTTAGTTTTTAGAGTAAAGTTTTGTTTTCGTCCCTAAGTTTTCTTCCAATTAGAACACAAGTAACAAGAAATAGAAAAAACACTCGACGGGTGCTAAGCGGAAGGATGAATTGTTGATTGATTGAAGCAGACCTTTGATCTATGAGAAGTTTGAATACGTATGAACCGATTGAAGCAAAACCTTAGGGAGTTGGCGTGTCACACCCCGAATTTCCACGTGTCACCGGTGGGCCCGGTGGGGAGTATCGTGACGTAGTTGATAACATCATAGTCAAACAACACAATATATAAATGCACAGCGGAAGCAAAAGATAATATTATTACAATCCGAATATAACGTAATATCAAGGTATTACAACGGAAAGTAAAGGATCCACAGGCGGATCTTAAAACATAAATATTGTTCAACAGACTTTAGAAGCCTAGAACTTGCAAGATTCCTTATTAACGTCCTGAGCAGCTTCCAGCCTATTACGTACTTGTACCTGTCACTTAGACTTTTGAAAATACGTCAGTTTTCACTGGTAAATACACTCAACTGACTCATTTGAAAAAGAGTTTAAGAAAATTGATTTAAATGCACCAGGCACAAAATATTTTGACACTTTGATTAAAATGCACAAGGCAAAATTAATCTTTTATACTTGGGATAAACTATATTTCATGTTATCAGTTTTACATAACTTGCTCTACATACGGGGCCCGGTTCTATGCCGGTTCAAGATTAACCGACACACCACTATTCCCTTATTGGGAATCCCTTATTGGGTATAATTAATTAATAAACATATGGCATCTGTCAGGTGTATGCCTACACCCCGTGCTTAGGTCGTGGCCATTGCAATTTAATGAGTCAAGGATATCCAGGACACGGTCGCATTAACCCCCAATGTTTCAGTCAAGCAATACGAATTAAAACAGGTTATTTGGATTTCCCGACTCATTGGTCTTTGAATCCCATACCTGACCATGCGGTATTTATATTACCGTATCCCAAGCCCGTAATAGGGAAAATAAGTTAAAAGTATTTACCTGAGCTAGCTCCTGTCTTAAATAGCAAGAATTTAATAACTCAGCCGTATTCACTTAAGTAAGCGTAGGTACAATTTACCGAAAGGCTCTAGTCTGGAATGATGGTATAAATAACCAATTAGAATACTAACGGGTCTTTAATTAAGCCTAAACTTAGACCGGTTAGTTTTTAAGGAAAATATACGGTTCAAACGCATGATTAAGCGAAGACCGGAATAGAATGTGATTTAGACCCGACAAGTTTGAAGACTTGTATAATATGGGTAAACTAAACACATTCTGGATTTTGAGATAAAAACGATAACGTTTGACCCGTTTCGGCTAATTTATGCAAACTAGTTACATAAACCGAACCGTACGCGTAATAAGCGTGACGGGTATTCATGAGAGCCATGTACAGGTTTCCTGAGTTAATTATGCCTCAAATATGTTGTGACATCAGTAAGATGTCTTTCATTATGCCCGAAACGTATTTAAACACAAACTAGGCCCCGTAGGGGTAATTTGGTCATTTAAAAGTTTATAAAAGAGTTTAAGTGTTAACCTGAGTTACAGGTCTGATGTAATCAGCAAAAATACATAATTTGCTAAGTTATATCAGTAGGTAAAGTGTATATGTGAAATTTCTCAATTATAACCAAACTATGCACCGTAGGGGCATTTTGGTAATTTCACATAAGCCGAAAAGCTCAAAACTGAAGTCTGAGTTAATCAACCTTTGCTTACTGTTAAAATATTATAATTTTCCTCAAATATCAGTAGGTATCAACCCTTGTATGTTTAATATGATTATAGCACATACTATACGTTAAAAACGCTTAAAAAGGCGATTAAAGGCCATTTCCGGGTTCGATACATAAATCTGATATTTTATATTTCCAGAAGGCTTAAAATAATTTATTTATCATATGTGATCAGTAGCAAAAGGTTTGGAGTCGTTTAGATATGTAAAACTCATTTTATAGCCCGTAAGGGCAAAACCGACAATTACCGGATTAAGCCTACGACTATAAGTTATGCTCAGCCTAAAATTAATTAAAAATCTTTAAAAATCCCAAAATATTATTTTATATCAGTAGGTAAAAAGTTTGGTATCAAAAATTGGGTTTAGATAGGATATACGCTAATTACGCCGTTTAATTAATAAAAGGCTTTCTAATTACGCTATTGAGCATAACTCCTAATCTAGACCTCAAACTGATGTCAAATTTTAGGGACAAGTTTATAAATCAGTAACTAAGGTTTCTACTCTTTCACATTTTCAAAAATCACGTTTTAAGGTCAAAAGGGCATAACGGTCAACATTTAGGCATTTAACGGAAACATGCATGAACTAGGATTTCTATGGAACCAAGTTGTATAACCTCGGAGGGTTATACTAACTTATAATATGGTCCTAATGGAATCCTAAGGCATATCTAAACTAAGCTAAATCGGGTCAGAACTGAAAGTCAAAGCAAAAGTCAACTTTTGCGACTTCCGGTTCCGAACCGAGCCTATACTTAGAATTGTCGGGTTGAACATGCTTAGACATGTTCAATTGATAATTACCAAGTTATTAATATGAGAAAACTGATTTTATGGCTTCTATATTAATAGTTATGTATTTATTTAAAACTAACCCGTTTGACTTTCATTTGACCCGACAATTTAACTAAGTAACCATGGTAATTAGGAGGCGCCCTTTTGAGGGTTAATTACCTACCTAATTACGGTCACGTAGCCATGTTCGTTACGAACCATGGCTTAGCCGTTTAAAAGTCAAAGCGTTTATCGAAACGCTTGACTTTTCGGCTTTAACCGCTAAATAATTAAACTAAACACGAAAGGGGACTTACAAAGGTCCAATGGACCGAAGGAGGTTCTAAAAAAGGGTTCAAGATCCTCACAACTTCAGAGAATAGATCAGATTAGAAGGAGAGGTGCAAATGAGCCAAAAATCAAGTGGGTTTATATAGGAAAACAAGGACCGTTAGGATCGTTTCTTGATAAACGTGATCGAATCTGGACCGTACACCTTTACCCATGGTTTTAGCAATCTATGGGCTGCCCAAGGACTGAAGAAAACCATTTTCAATTGATTAAAACAGCTGTAACAGCTGGTAACAGCTGGAAATCAAGTTTCAGAAATGGCAGTTTTGGTCCCTGCATGCTTCTAGCCCCTTTCTGATGCGTTTGAGGCCCGTTAAACCATTTTTAAGCCTCTACAATGATGCCTAAACATGAGGGACATGAAACATGCTCAAAAACATGTCAGATGTCGGTCCGTTTGGCCGTACGGTCACGTTGTTCGTCTAATTACGACGAAACACGAACGGACGCGAAAAACGGTCCAAATTACGCGACGAATGAAATTTTATCAAGGCGATCACTAAAATAAAATCTTTTAGTGCTTACATAAATTTTTGGGTGTCCGAAGATATACAGAATGTGAGATATGCGCGAAAATGCAAACTTGTGCACTTTTTGACACTTTTAGTCCCTGCATGACATAAAAGTTTATTTTTGCGCACCGAACACCTATAAGCCCATATCTAAGCTATAAAAAGGATATTTAGGTCATGTTTAACTTAGGGTCATCTTCCGGAAGGTCCGTTACCCTACGAATCGACATACTTTTGCAGTTTGACGCAAATAGTCCTTAAATTGCGCAAAGTAGCGCGAAATGCCGTTTAATGTTATACAAGCCTTCCATGGCCCATATTTATCCTTCCCAAGCATATACTTAAATATTAATACGCTCTCGTTCGCTTAGATGGTCACCGAAAGGCATAGATTCAAAAGTTGACGCTTTAGGTCCCTCTATTGCGCAAACTTGCGCATTTCATCATTTAATAGTATTGAAGCCTCATCTAATCCATATTAGACATTCTTGAAAGTATTATTAAATATCACGATGCTTCGGATTCGCTAAAAGGTCATTCAGAGGTATAATTAAACATATTGACACTTTTAGCCCCTCTAACTTGCAAAGTTGCGCGTAACTTTACTTATAGGCATAAAAACCTTAGATGGCCATTATTTGGCATTCCCGAGAGTATAATTAAATATTATTAAGCTCCCGGTTTGTTAGAAGGTCACTCAGAGGTAAGAATTAACATGTTGACGCTTTTAACCCTTTATTGCGCAAACTTTCAATTAATTACGCAAACGACTACACTTATTCATCAAGTGGCACATTTGTGAATATAAACATCATGAGAGGTTATTTGGAAACTTATTTTAGGTATGCTAACACTTCCAGTCCTTTTATTATCAAAGTTTTCGATTTTTCAAAAAATTAGTCCCTTAAATTCAACATTGGACTTTATTAGGGTTTATTACACGTGTCAATACATCATTGGACGTGATTTTACGAGGTGTTACATGGCGTCTTGGCGACGGCGAATTCAAATTAGGCGAATTGGAAATAAATAATCACACATAACTCAATTTGGCTGATAATAATCACAAGTCAGTTATTGGCCGATAATAATCCGAACTGGTCAATTTTTTTTGTAAAATAGTCCGCCGTTAAAAGAGCTTAATGGAGATAAGTTTTTTTCTGAATTACAAACCGATGTTTTAGGGCTTTTGATCAGAACAAGGATACGAGTCGATTGATATAAAACTTACCTCGAAATACTGCCCCAACCCATGAAAATGGGGCTTCAATTCGGGTGTTTAAACTTCCATTTAACAAAAATCAAGCCATTTCGAGCACAATTTTGAGGTAAGTTTTACATCAATCGACTCGTATCCTCGTTCTGATCAAAAGCCGTAAAACATCGCAGTGGCGGAACTAGAAGAAAATTTTAGGGGTATCCCAAATTTTTTTTACCTAGACCCGTCCCTGAGAATTCTTGTAAGAATAGGCCCTTAAATTATTCTTTTTACAATTTAAAGCATATGTTGATTATCATTTTTTTTATTAATGTGTGTACCACACACACGAGAACATTATCAAATATTTTTTTATAAAACTTTAAATTTTATTTACAGGTTTTATAAATAATATTTAGTTTATAATAAATAATATTACGAATCGTATCTAAGATCTTTATCTTTAATTTTATAACCGGAGTTTAAATTTTTTCTTATTTGTATATCCATAGAATAGATAAAACATTTATATATTCTTCATGTTTATATAACATTTCTTTACATTTAAACAAAAAGATAATTTATTAAATCATGTATTTAGAAAGAACCATTTTAATCTTTTCAAGTATTATTATGTATTTAAAAAGAACTATTTTTAATCTTTTTTCAAGTATTATTTTCACTTTTAACCTTTTTGTTAGTTTAAAAAATAACCATCGTACATTTTATAAAAAATGTTGATGCATATCATTTTTCAGGGAATCTTTTATGCAGGTAAAACTATAAAATAATAATTAAACAAAGTAAAAAAAAAACAATTAAGTAATGTTTACAATAAATTACTTTTAAAAAAAATGTTTATAGTAAACTGAATAAAAGGTTGAACTTTAATTGGATATTTTGAAAAGTGACTTTTAAATATTACCGAGTCAACATTTGTACGGGGTCATACCTTTGCGGACACGCTGTCCTAAACCGGTTTGTAAGAAAATCATGTAGCGAAATGCGAAAAAAACTTGTCGAGCCCATAACTTGGTCATCTGGACTCCAATCCGGGTGATTCAGGTGTCCATGGAACCCTATTTTCAAGATCTAAAAATACCACTTGTTGTTTCACCTGGAAACAACCGCTATTGTTACCGGAAAGACCAAACAGCCGCCAGAAACCGTTCCAGCAAGCTGTTCTGTTCGGGGTAGTAAATATCCGACCTCCAAGACTATAAATCACGATCCCAACAATCAAAATCTTAGTATATGTGTTGTGAAGACTCGTTCCAAATTTGAGCTCGATCCAACGGCTAGATCTTCGGGAATCATCTGATCTTTGCTGCTATAAACTTCAAAAACGTGATTTCTCCCTTCTCTCTCTTCCTTAGCTCCCAAAACCGAAAATTATCAATGTGAGGGAGATGGAGGCGGCCCTAACATGTTTTAGGGTAAGCTATAAACTTCAAAAACGGGATTTCTCCCTTCTCTCTCTTCCTTAGCTCCCAAAACCGAAAATTATCAATGTGAGGGAGATGGAGGCGGCCCTAACATGTTTTAGGGTATTAAAGTTTGCCACTTATCACCCTTGGTCCCTTTTAGTTCAATAGTTTTGACGTTTTCAACCCGAAACTTCCAGATTTGCATAAAGCATGCGTTTCTTGAGATGTTTTGTACGAGTCTCTTTAAATGTGCATTCACACTTCTGACAAACACTTCTCTAATAAATAAGTCATTTTTTTCATGATTTAATCCGGAACTTAATGCAGCACGTTAAGACTTAGAAATTGGGGTGTTACATTTAATCTTTCCATTCATTACAATTTAACCCCTCATGTTTGGATGTTTATATTATTATGGCCAAAATGCATTCTTTTAGGTTAAATCCTATTTACCCCTTTAACTAGGTTCATAATTCTAGTTACCATTCTAACGACAATTACATTCATAATTACTTATTTTGTCATATTTTCATATACGACTTTTGGGGTGTTACAAACGGGCATAGTCCCTTCGTACGAAGGCACTGTTTTCATGTTTGATCTATCAAAACAGATTATTTCTGGATGGAAATTAACCCTAATGCAGGCCGTTAACTATGAATTGAGTTAGGGTCTGATGGGTTCCTGATTCCATCAAGATCGTGTAATAATCAAAACGAGGATTTAGTTAAGTTGTAAAATTTTATGAACTTTGATTCAATCTCATATAAGTGATGCTCCACAATAGTTTGCCTAGGCACAACAAGTGGAAACCATCTTCGAGATAGTTAGGATCAAAGGTTTTGAGAAAAATCCAAGAGTTTATGGTTAGAAATACAAGAAATGAAATTGAAATGAATAAGAGAAGTAGGGAGGAATTCATACAAAGCCTCTGATCGTCAACAACAATTCGAGAGTGTTTGCAAGAGACTTGGCGAGTTGGAATGGGGGGTTAAGGCCTCTATTTATAGATTGGAGGGTACATTAGGGTTTCCATGATTTTCGCCCATCCCCTTTCGTACGAAGCTACTCCCTTTGTACGATGGGGCTTGATTGAATATTTGACTTTCCATTTTTTGATTATTTTATGTGTTTTACTCAGTTTAATGAGTATCAAGCATCAATAAAGAATCAAGAATCATTATATCGTTCAAAATGTGAATTATAAATACAAGTTTATACATAAGTCTCACATGAATATGATAAAAATAACTGCGTTCTCATTATGATCAATAGTCTCGGAATACAAATTGAAACGAAATGTAATACAACAAGAGTACAAATGTCTAAAATTAGAAAGTACAACAAAACTCGCTAGAATAAGAAACGTACAAAAATGCGAAGCGTTACAACAACTAATTAAAGATCTTTATATATTTTGGGGAATACAAAACTCAAGTCCACACTTTGAATCCTTATCTGTCTACCACACAAATTATCATAGGTTCTGGATGTAAACCCTAACCCTAGATCGGCGAACGGGAAAGTTAAGAAATTGAAGGGGAATAAATAGATGCCGATGTTGTTTGGATCGAATAATAAAGAGATGAAGCATTTCTGGCAGTGTTTGGTTAACGGCGGTGAAGTGGATGAGGGTTTGATGAAGATGTGTAGACAAGCGTTGTGGAAATTAATGAATCATAAACTGAACTGGGTGTTTAATAAGCCAATGGATGGGGTTGCGCTAGGGCTTCATGATTATCATCGGATTATAAAAACGGTGGCGAGTGGCAGTGGGAGGAGGAAGAAGTCGTTGATGGAGGTGGTTTAGAGAGAGAGAGAGAGAAAGAAATATGTGAGAGAAAGTTGGTGATTTGTTATTGAGAGAGATAGAGATAAGGAGAGAGAGAGATGTATGAGAGAGAGAGAAATCTAAATAAATTAGTTTTTTTTTATTTTTTAATTATAGGGGTAATTTGATCATTTAACAAAACTTAACAACAGAATTCTAACTGTGTTAGAAATTTGGACTCAATTGGTTAAGAAAAGTGGTTATAGAGACTCGGGGGGTTAAATATTTTGATTTTGAATTCTAGTGGTTGAAAACTTCTAAAATACAGAGACTCAAAAAGTAATTTACCCTATTATTTATCATAAACCCGATTATATAAAGATGTTGGAAGTTTCTTGTAAATACTTTCAAATACAAAAAGACTACTTATTACGTTGACCTTGACTCTCATAGCTTACTGCCATATAATATACCTAAACTTATCACGCCCCACCCTACCGGAAAACCTTCTTCTCCGGCTAAAAATGAATTACAGTGGCTACTCCCCACATCCCTCGGCTACATTCGAACGTTCCCCCAGCATCGATCCCACCAAGCACATCAGCTACGCACAGTGGCGGACCCAGGAATTTTTCCATGGGGGTGCAGAACATTTTTAAAAATTTTAGGCCCCTAGGTATATAAGTAAAAAAATCGGTTCGTATCAGGTCGGGTCGGGTCGGGTCATGTAAAACAAACGAACATCAAACTAAATTTATATAATAATAAAAAACATGTCAAACCTTGTTACAAACATAATTAAAACGTCGACGCCCTGCGGGTTTTCATTTTTTGAAATCTTTTCAAAACATCATCTAAAACTAATTTCTTAAGCAATTCTTTCTTTATTTAATTTTCAACTATTCAATCCCTAGAAATCATAACGTAAGTTTTAATCACCCTAAAAATATATAAGCAACATAATCACCCTAAAAATCATCTAAACAACCATAAACAACGTCAAAACACACAAAATTTCAAACCTATTTAACAACTTTATTACCCTTTTTTCTCCTATAATATCAACCAAAATCATCAAAATAACAAAGAAACTTACCCGTGTTCGGATTCTGGTTAGATTTGGTGTCGAACGACGGTGGTATGGTGGCTGATTACGGTGGTCGCCGGCTGCTGGACTGTTGTCGCTGGGTGATGTTATTCGTTGGCAGTGCAGGGACGCAAGAGAGAGAGAGCGGGAGAGAATTTCTAAAGGTTTTGGGCTTTAATTATTTTATTATAGTTTGAAATATTGTTAGGTTTGGTTAATGAGCTAAGACTTAGTGGGCTAGCTAGTTAGGAATTATAAGTTGGTAAAGGTATGAGTATTTGGGTTTAGTTAGTTAGGTATTAAAAGTTATATAATTTAGGTAGTATTTTTTTTTTTAAATAAGAGTTTATTAAAAAAATTAAAATATAAATTGATAACACTTTTTACCTAATGGGTGAGGACGAAAAATTTCAAGGGGTGCGGTCGAAAAATTCAAGGGGTGCGGACGAAAAATTCCAAGGGGTGCGGACGGGATTTTCGACGGAACTTAGCACTAAATATTTTTTTCCCCGGGGGTGCGCCCGCCCACCTTGGGCTGACCTTGGGTCCGCCCCTGGCTACGCACCCATGCCAACATCTCCCACCGTCTCATCTGTTCTTAATGGATACTCTGAACCTCAGTTGACCGAAACTAGTCAGCGATCGGTGCCTCTGGAGTTAACTAATCAAATTAGCGATCGTGCGTTGAATTCAACCAATTACAGTGGTCAAGCACCGTGGCGTTCAGGTGATGTGCACAATATCATGTCTGCGAATGAAGTCCCCAGCCAAGTTGCTAGTGAAGCAAAAGCGCCCACAATGACCGGTATTGAGGAACTAGATCGGAGTAACAAGGGAGAATCCGATGAAGCAATGGTTGGAAAGAAGTTCAAGCAGGTTAACCCGGAGGTATACTACTATTATGATGATGATGATGATGATGATGATGATGATGATGATGATGATGATGATGATGACCCATTCTACTGATTTTAATATGTGTTATTTGTTTGGTTTAAATGTGGGATCAGAAGAAAATTCATATTTGGATTTCCCTTTATTGAATATCTTCCATGAATGTGTTATAAGTTTTAGACTTGTTTAATTGTTTGACACAGATGATTGTTGTTTTGGTCAACATTTGAACAGTTATATTTTTGGGAAGGATTGTATGTTGTATATGATATTAACACATGAGGGGATGGATAAACGCATAGTATCCGGATCGGGGCAAACCAGTGTGGGTAAATAACGTCTAAAACCAATGGGGTGGTGGTGCATTGGCAAAAACAATGTCTTTAAACACCTTGGGAGATGAAGGTTTTAGATTCAAGTCCCACCGACGACAGGAGTTAAAAATTTGCCGTTCAAAAAGAAACATAACGGCTAAAATAAAGGGAGTTATAATGTGTTTTGGATTCTCTCAGATCTCTCCATAATCGGAAAACGATCAAAATGTTACAAGACATGTTGTGTTTTGTTGGGCATTACGTCGAACAACTCCACTGCAATCTTCCATTCACTAAACTTCACGTCCTTCATTGCTATCATCAGTTGGAAGGTGATTCATTGTTACTGCGTGAGTAATTCGTTTTTATCTTTAGGGGTAGGGGTGGTCATCACTCACCACCCATTTATCACTCACAACATCAATCAAGTTCCGCCATGTCCAGTGGTGGATCCAAGAATTTTTTTCATGGGGGTGCGGAATATTTTCAAAGATTTTAGGCCCCTAGGTATATAAAAAAATTCAGTTCATATCGGGTCGGGTCATGTAACACAAAAGAATTTCAAGCTAAAATTTATATAATTATCAAAAACATGTCAAACGTCGTTACAAACATATTTAAAATGTCGCTCAATGGGTTTTCATTTTTTGAAATCTATCAAAACATCTAGAGCTACTTTTTCTAAGCATGTCTTTCTCTATATAACATATACAACTAATTTCAACACTAAACACTTAAACAGTCATCACCAAACTTCATAATTTTCAACTTTAAAATCAAGCCCTAGTTTTAATTGTTGATTTCTTCTAACTAACCATTTAAACACACTAAACTTTAACTAAAACAGCAAAATCAACCAACTAAAGTTTCAAAAAACAACAAAACAACTAAAATTTCAAACTTTTTTAACAATTGTATTTCTCCTAAAAATCCAAATAACACAAAAAAACAATCGAACCATAACCGAAATAGTGATGAGATGTTGTTTTCATGAGTTTGGTGGCCGAAATTGCGGTGGGTTGGGTTGTTATATTTTAGTTCAAATTAGATTATTAGATTGGGTTGGGCTTGAGTTATGGTGTGTTTATTGGGTTAAAGGTTAAGAAAAAGTTAATTGGGTTAAGTGGAAAGTTAATTAGGTTGTATTTTAAAAAAAAATAAAATCTGTGTTTACGTAAATTTTTTACAAATTCATAATTTTTTTTCCTAGGGGGGCGATCGAAAATTTCCAAGGGGTGCAAACAAAAATTTTCAAGGGGTGCGGTCGGGATTTTAGTGGGAATTTAGCACTAAATTTTATTTTTTCAAGGGGTGCGCCCGCCCACCTTAAGATACATGTGGGTACGCCCATGGCCATGTCATCAATCATTATTCCATCACTCACAACTTTTTTTAGTGGAAATGTCTATCACTCACAAGACCCAACAATAAACCCTCACATCCCCTCACATGCTTCCATTTTTCATGCGTCATATTCTTAACGCATTATTAAGTTTACGCGTGATGTCAACACAGTGGCGGTGGTGTTTTATATATTTTCACGCGTGAAACTCAATTATCACGGGATATTTTTTATCCACCTGGGTGGCCTTATTGCCCTAATTTTTTCATTGTATTAACACCAGAAAACAGAACTTGTTAAATCTTTGAGTTTTCAACGATTGTTGTTCTAAGTTGACAACTAATTTATTCTGTTTTTATCTTTTTAACTCAAGTTTTTCCCCATATTAGACTATGGGGTATGGGGCGTGGGTTGGAGAGAAACGCCCAAGTCACCACCCCGGGTGGGCTTGGGTTTGGGCGTGGCCCCATTGGCGTGGGATTCAACCCGGGCGTTGGGCGGGGCTACCCACATGACATGGGGAAACCTCATTGGCCAAGAGCACTAGCCACGCCACCCCAGCCACTCCCCACCATACCTCTTTGAAATTGGCTTTTGATCTTAGGTGCCCCATACTCCACGTGTCATACCATGTCCCCAACCCACGCCCCACCATACCCCACGGTATTATGTTACCATTACTCTACTGTTCATCCAAATCGCCTCATGACTGACTTGGATACCATCATATCACCTCTTTTCTATCATTCTATGTCTGCTATAGAGTTAAAATATGCACGTGGAATATTTGTGCTTTTATGTTGGCTTTGGTTATCCACACATCTGACATCCCCATTTTATTTGTACATTCCTGGAACCTTATAGGAAGCGTATAAGGCAATATAGTTCCTCTGGGTTCAGGCGTATTGAGCTATACGCTTCATATATTGTACTTGAAGTACAAACTTTTCAGACCAATGGTTAGAGAATCAGGGGAATCACATAGGGCAATATGGTTCCTCTGGGTCCAGGCATATTGAGCTATACACTTCCTATAGTGTACTTTAAGTAAAACTTTTCAAAACAATGATTAGGAGAGCAGGGGAATCATATAGGGCAATACGTTCCCTGGATGAATTTTTCTTTATGAGAGCAGCCTATAGTTGTTAGTATCTTTTAGACTTTATTTAAAAAAAATTAATTAAGTTGGTTTTTTTTGTTATAAATTTTATAAAAGACGTAGTGAAATTAATCAATCCAAACAAACTAAACATATCCATATATTAGGGAAGTGAGGGTGATCACTAGTGATAGAATTCTATCACTCACAATATCCAATCAACTCCTGCCATGTCATCAGCCACTATTCTATCACTAGTGATAGAATTGTAGTGGCGGTGGTCATCACTAGTGATAGAATTCCACCACTCACAAATTTTTTTAATTTTTTATTTTAAATTAGAAATTAACAATAAAACACTAAAATTATAAATTTCATTAAAATTAAAACATACTAGTTAAATTTAACACATTAGAAAATATTTTAGGCTACAATTTAAAAAAAAAACCTACTCCTCGTCCGACTCATGGAACTCCAAACCTAGAGAACCTACTAGTTCGATTAAATCGTATCTCAACCGAAAGTGAGTTTCTTCATTACGCAATTCTTGTTGGATATTTTGTGGAACTTGAACTTGTGTAGGAGGATCCGGCACCAAATCCGGGGATATTGCACGTTCGTCTTCTTTGATTATCATATTGTGCAATATGATACATGCATACACTATGCTATGTATTGCTTTCTTGTTCATCGCACGAACCGGTCGGTGTAGTATACCCCATCTACCCTTTAAAACACCAAATGCCCTCTCAACATCTTTTCTTGCCGATTCTTGCAATTTTTTGAACACGATTTCTTTAGCCTCGACAGGAAATGAGGGAGCTTTCACAAAAACAGACCATGACGGGTAGATACCATCCACAAGAAAAAAGCGTCGTTTGTAATGTCGTCCGTTAACATAGAAAGGAGAGGAAGGTGCGGTACCATCCGTTACGGTTTGAAACAACGGCGACGTGTGCAACACATTGATGTCGTTGTTTGAACCTGGAACACCGAAATACGAATGCCAAATCCATAAATCATTCGACGCCACCGCTTCTAGTATGATGATTGGTCTTTTGATGTCACCCCTAACATACGCCCCTCGCAACTTTCTTGGACAATTTTTCCACTCGATATGTGTACAATCGATGCGACCGAGCATCCCGGGAAAATGCCATCTAGCCTCATGTGCGGCGTAAATACGTGAGATGTCGTGGCTCGTCGGTTTACGTAAAAACTCTTTACCATACAACTTAATGACTGCGTTGCAAAAAAAATTGCAAACATTCACGTGAAGTTCTGGCCGCCATAGCTAGGTATACATCATATTGATCGGGAGGGTTACCTGTCGCTAGTTGGTGAATGGCGGACGTGCATTTTTGTATCGGCGTGAAACTTGGTTTGCCCCTCGCATCGTAACGTTCTTGAAACCATTCCTCGCTTTTTTCGATGTCTCCAACAATCTTTAAAAATAATTCTTTGGGTAAACGAAACCGATCTCTAAACGTTTCGGCATTGTAGAGCGGATTCTCCACAAAATAATCGTTCATCAACACTTCGTTGGCACGTATACGATCACGGTCTACCATCTTCTTCTTTGGGCGGGACGAACTAGTATCAAGTTCGTTATACACCGACACAAAATATTTTAGCGTCTCATTGTCGGAAGACGACTCGGTATCGTTATCGCTAGACATCGGAAACGTCGAATCTGTAGGGAACTCCATTTGAGAGAGATGTAGATTGTGTGAAATGGGTTTATGTTTTGGTGTGTGTAAAATGGTTTAAAATGGAGATATATATATAGATAAAAGGTTAAAGGTTAATTTTTTTTATTGAAGTTTACCGTTGAATAACGGTAAAAAAGAATAAACAAACTGTCAAAACACAGCCCAACGTTCGAATTTTGTAATCTTCAACGCGTGATTGTTTCAACGCGTTACAAATATAACGCGTGACCATATATGTGGTGGCGGTGTGCGTGATTGTTTCACGCGTGACCGGACGTCCATCACGGACCGCCCCGCCTCACCTTATAAATTATCAAAACAAACATATCCAAACTAAACAAATATTAAAAATACTGAAAAATTAAATTGTTCATACATCAAAACATAAAAATTAAATTGTTCGTACAGTACTGCGTCATATAAAAATAACATAAACCACTATCGTCATCAATCCTCATCAGACTCCGCGAGCTCCTCCTCCGTAAAGTTCGGGTCACGCCTAGTAGAGGTTGACGGGCTGTCCAACGTATAGGACGTGCCTGGAGCCTATAAAAAATTCAAACAAAATACTCATTACATATCATTAAAATTGTTCGTAGAAAATGTAATAAAAACAAAATAACATACTTGCATGGAAAGGTCGGACAGATGAAAGAGCGGCATGGTCTGGCCGGACTAAGGAAAATGAGGCATGGAAAGTTCAGGCTGAGTATAGGATGGGCCGGAAGCCTATAGGAATTTAAACAAAAAACCCATTACATAACATTAAATTGCTCGTGGATAAATGAAATCAAAATAGGATAACATACCTGCATGGACGGGATGGGCTGAGTAAAGATCGGCATGGACGTGATGGGCTAGGTAAAGGATGACATGGACGGGTTGGGCTGCTGCGTATAGAACGGGCCCCGGTCCGGATAAACTCATGGTGGTGGATGTGGTGGAATCGATATACCCATATACTTATTCATTTCACCCATGCCAGTCATTAGCCACACCATGTTATCATGCATCCGACAGTGTCAGAAGTCACATTTGCTCATCATGGTTACGCAAAATCCTATCGAGAAGACAGTTTCTTAGGAGTCTCGTGGGTTCGATACTCAGACTTCTTAGGCTATACCACATTGATCGGTACACTTGCCGGTTGTGTGGTCTAGCTTTTAGAGAGTCTTAGTTATAGATTTAAAACTTAGAGTGTTTAGTTTACGGTTAAAATTAGTTAGTTTAATTAGACCACTTTGTGCACATCAGCTATATATTCTTGTATTTTTGTTCATCTATCCTTGCGGATAGGTGTATGGCTGTTCACGAGCCGAACCGAACTCGAACCGAGCGTTTTTTCAACCGAGCGAGTATCGAGCGTCGCATAACAAATAGAAAAGTGACGACGGGGTTGTTAGTTTTTAGAGTAAAGTTTTGTTTTCGTCCCTAAGTTTTCTTCCAATTAGAACACAAGTAACAAGAAATAGAAAAAACACTCGACGGGTGCTAAGCGGAAGGATGAATTGTTGATTGATTGAAGCAGACCTTTGATCTATGAGAAGTTTGAATACGTATGAACCGATTGAAGCAAAACCTTAGGGAGTTGGCGTCTTGGCGACGGCGAATTCAAATTAGGCGAATTGGAAATAAATAATCACACATAACTCAATTTGGCTGATAATAATCACAAGTCAGTTATTGGCCGATAATAATCCGAACTGGTCAATTTTTTTTGTAAAATAGTCCGCCGTTAAAATAGCTTAATGGAGATAAGTTTTTTTCTGAATTACAAACCGATGTTTTAGGGCTTTTGATCAGAACAAGGATACGAGTCGATTGATATAAAACTTACCTCGAAATACTGCCCCAACCCATGAAAATGGGGCTTCAATTCGGGTGTTTAAACTTCCATTTAACAAAAATCAAGCCATTTCGAGCACAATTTTGAGGTAAGTTTTACATCAATCGACTCGTATCCTCGTTCTGATCAAAAGCCCTAAAACATCGCAGTGGCGGAACTAGAAGAAAATTTTAGGGGTATCCCAAATTTTTTTTACCTAGACCCGTCCCTGAGAATTCAAGGGCCCTATGCAGCTTGTAAGAATAGGCCCTTAAATTATTCTTTTTACAATTTAAAGCATATGTTGATTATCATTTTTTTTATTAATGTGTGTACCACACACACGAGAACATTATCAAATATTTTTTTTATAAAACTTTAAATTTTATTTACAGGTTTTATAAATAGTATTTAGTTTATAATAAATAATATTACGAATCGTATCTAAGATCTTTATCTTTAATTTTATAACCGGAGTTTAAATTTTTTCTTATTTGTATATCCATAGAATAGATAAAACATTTATATATTCTTCATGTTTATATAACATTTCTTTACATTTAAACAAAAAGATAATTTATTAAATCATGTATTTAGAAAGAACCATTTTAATCTTTTCAAGTATTATTATGTATTTAAAAAGAACTATTTTTAATCTTTTTTCAAGTATTATTTTCACTTTTAACCTTTTTGTTAGTTTAAAAAATAACCATCGTACATTTTATAAAAAATGTTGATGCATATCATTTTTCAGGGAATCTTTTATGCAGGTAAAACTATAAAATAATAAATAAACAAAGTAAAAAAAAACAATTAAGTAATGTTTACAATAAATTACTTTTAAAAAAAATGTTTATAGTAAACTGAATAAAAGGTTGAACTTTAATTGGATATTTTGAAAAGTGACTTTTGACTTTTCCATATTTAGTAGTGTTCATTTTCATTTAGTATCCAAATACTCATAATATTATATTAAATATTAATTATTATGACTTCATCTTCTTCCTTTTTTTAAGAAAGCATGCTATGTAACCTGCAACTTTATGTAATCGAAAATTTTCATTTTCTGTGAAACTTCATTTCATCTTATCCTCTTCTATAAAAGCCCTAAAACATCGGTTTGTATTTCAGAAAAAAACTTAACTCCGTTAAGCTATTTTAACAGCGGACTATTTTACAAAAATATTGAACAGTTCGGATTATTATTGGCCAATAACTGACTTGGGATTATTATCGGCCAAATTGAGTTAGGTGGGATTATTTATTTCCAATTTGCCTTCAAATTATAATGGTTGATGCGGGGTTTTAATTAGGATTATATACTTCTAAATTGAATGATGGGTTGACACTCGATATCGACGTTTCACATTTTGGTGTTTTGACATTTTGACACAATTACACTGGATTATTGGTCAATGGACTATTGGTATCAGCCTTCAATTCTATAATTAAATGCGCTCTATTTGGGTTTTGAACCAAACATTGTTAATGTGTGTCTCTAGTTATTATATATATATATATATATATATATATATATGTATGTATATTAAAAGATAATTCGAGCCAACCGATTCGAACCGAACTTAGCGTACCTTTGCTCATGCTCGGTTTGTTTGAAACCGAACCGAACACCTTTTTCAATTGAGCTGAATCGAACGAGCAAATTCTGAACATTTTTCGATCGAACGTCGAACAATTTGAACAACCCTAGATAGGTGTATATGTATATAGGGATAAGCTCAGTAATGGATTAGGGGATCAGGGGAACCGTATTGCCATATCCGCTTCCTATACTTAAGTGACAGGGGAACCGTATTGCCCTATATTCTTCCTGTACTTTACTGACAGGGGAACCCTACTGCCCTATACGCTTCTTATACGACTCCCAAACCTTTTCAGACCTATGGGAATCATATTGCCCCATACGCTTCCTACTGGGTTCACTTTTCAGACCCTTTCAGTTCTGAACTACCTACATGTCTGAGAGTAGGTACATCATACCAATAGGAAGCGTATTTTTCCTATACGATTCCTATTGATGTCGTATTTAATGCGTTTAAACCCTATAGGAAGCGTATGGGGCTATACGTTTCGTATCGAGGGATGTACAAAAATTTGGGGGATGTCTTGATGCCATCACCCTTTTAACAGGTGCCTGCTAATCTTTTTTAATTTCATTTCGGCCGTTAAGAACAAGTGAGTTTTGATCAGGGTGAGGTCAAATGTATTGAAGATGATCGAATAATAGAAATATTCACCACAGAATGATGAAATGGATAATGGTAATCTAACTAATCTGGTCAATCAAGTGTTTCAAGTTTTGACCGATGTTGTCAAATGTATACATATGGCGGTGACAACGAACCGATGCGACGTTTGATGAAACATTACAACGCTAATAACCCTAACTAAACAGCTTATCAAATGTTTTCATACCACTGTGTGTTATGCCAGAGAGTGTTCAGCTCTAGTGGTGATACCACGTTTATCAAGTGGCAGTTGGCGGTATGGTTTCCCGGGGAACGCCCAAGCCAAACTCTAAAGCTAGTGTGGGCCCGATTAAGACAACAAAGTATGGTCGGAGTGGGACAACAGGGCTCTCCAATTTGGGAAGTGTGGTAGCCTAATACAAGAAAGTCACTGTTTCAAAAAAAAAATACAAATTAAAAGCTAGACCCTAATGTTTAGACAAATACAAAACAGACCCACGAACTCAATAGAACATATTTTTTGTTTGTGACATAACATTTTGAGCTGTTGAAAAGCATCGATGCAGTAGTCCAAAGGAACCATTCCATAGTAAAAGTATGGGAACGCTATGCCGTTAAAGTTCCTGATAATTTTACACTAGTGGTCAGCTAATATGAGGAACCCACGTACCGGCTTGGGCCACTCGATAATTGCTCGTATTTTGCTTAGATCATCCAATACTCTTTGCTCCAAGATTACCAAATACTCAACACCTGATATCATGAATTTGCACTTGGACTCCTTAGAAAATTTCCTGTTAGAAGTAGAGATGGGCAAATCGGGTTTTTTTTATACCCGGAACCGATTCCTAACCGTTCCCGGTTTTTAAGTGAGTGTTAATGGAACCGATTCTTGTAGGAACCGGTTCTAGTTCCTACCCGGTTTTAAACCAAAAATACTGGAACCGATGCTAACCGAATCCGGGTAGAGTTGCAACCGGTTCCTCGGAGGAACCGGTTCCTCCGAGTAACTTTCAGAAAAGCTGCTGCAAACCTGACGGAATCAAATCCAACGGCTATAATGCCGTTAGAAATCGATGTAAACCCATTTAAATCGGTTTTGAAGTGTATATACACTTATCACTTTGTTACAAACCTTGTTGAAACTCAAAAAAAAAAAAAAAAAACATAAACCGGTTTCTAGTTATGGCGTGCAACGATGAAGTAGTGATGGTTTTGGAAACCAAAAGAAACCCTCAGATTTGGTAGCACTTTGATTTGTGCTTGATGTGCGATAGCCATGAGATGGCAAGGTGCAAAGCTTGCGGGAAGTTCATGAAGGCTACAGCCAACTCGACGCTAAAAAAACACATCGATCGTCATTGTCCGGTTACAAAGGCGAAGACAAGTGAAGCCGGTGAAGCATCCGGAACCGGTCCTTCGAAGGTTTAGTGTTTTATGTAATGTTGGATTTAGTGTGTTTTATGTTAATGTAATGTTTAGTGTTATGTAACCGGTTTTAATTTAATGTAATGTAATGTTTGGTTAAAATGAAACGGCTAGGAATCGATTCCACCATAACATCGTCTATAATTTAATGCATCGGGTCCCACTTGGTTACGGAGGAACCGGTTCCGGGTAGGAACCGGGTAGGTATCATTTTTTTTTATAAAAAGTGAAACCAGGTAAGAACCGACGGGTTTTTTTAACCCGGAACCGGTTCTTCGATAAGGCGGATAGGAACTGGAACCGGTTCCAGATAGGGTCTGCCGGGTTGGGTTTAGAACCGGTTATTATGCCCATCTCTAGTTGGAAGCCAATATCCAACAAGAATTCATGACGTATTATGTAACACCTCGTAAAATCACGACCAATATAATAAAGACATGTGTCATGGACTTTAAACGTGTAAGAGTTTGATTAAGAGGGAATAAAGTTGCCAAACAATGTAAATATGTGAATAAAAGGGATCCAAAGTGTCATCATGCCATTCTTGTGCCTCTGAATGACCTCACACGACGTTCGTATTCTTTAAAGAATAATTTATCGAACTTAGAAAGTTGTTTGTGCTTAAAATGAGGACCTTGTGAAACATAGGGGTTAAAAGTTTCAACATGTTGAAAGTAACCTCTGAGTGACCTTTTAACGATCCCAAAAGCATTGTGATAATTTATTTTGATCCCATGAATAACGAATATTAAATTCGTGGAATTTCGACATATGTAAATAATCAAGGCGCTAATTCCAAGAAATAAGGGTTAAAAGCGTCAACGTTGCAATTTAAGATCATTCAGGTGACCTCGTAACTAACCGGGAGCTTAACGGAGTTTGTTTATGTCTTAGAGTCCTTAAAAGTCAAGTTTGGGGGTCAAAAGTGCAATAAAAACAAGTTAAAACAAGTTTAAAAAGGACCAGGGACCAAAAGTGCAAAGCTGGAAACTTGTTGACCGGACATGACCTCTACGCGGGCCGCGTAGGTCCTCGGCCAATCCTTACGCAGGCCGCCTAAAAGTGCCAGCGATAGAATTCTTGGACAGATGACTGTTCAGCCTGTTCCACCGCCTTAGAAGCCTTATTTTCGATTCCAGGGGCTGCTCCAATGGTATTTCATGCATAGGGGACACCAGGGATGATCAGGAAATATGTGTAGACTTGTGTGGAGTGATCTTGAGGATTGATTTTGGCTATATAAGCTCTTGTTTGTTGCACTAGTTCACTTGCACTTGCAAAAATTATTCAAACACTTTCTCTGGAGCTCTCTGGACTTCAAGCAAGATTCCCTAAGCTTCATTTTCGTGCTAAGTGCTTTTGTAAGTAATCTTAGCCTCTCTAATTCAAGTTTTAGTAGTTTAATAATCCAAAGTCAAACTTATCGTAATTAAGCTTTGACTTAGTGACTAATCACTAATGATCCAGTCAGTAGTCAAATTAAAAGTAGTTATAAGTTTGTAATCATGTAGGTAATAAACCCCTAAGAGGGCACCTACTGATTATCACCCTAATTTGGTCAAATGTCGGGTCAAACCTAAGAATAAAAAGTCAACAGAAAGCTATTTTGCAAATAAAGTCATAATTAGCAATGTAGAAGCAATGAAACCTGTTTTAACACTTATATAACTTGGTAATTAATGTAAGAACATGTCTAAACATGTTCAACCCGACAATTATGAGTTTAGGCTCGGTTCGCAATCGAAAGTCGCAAAAGTTGACTTTTGCTTTGACTTTCAGTTCTGACCCGATTTAGATTATTTTAGAAATGCCTTAGTGTTCCATTAGGACCATATTACATGTTAGTATAACCCTCTGAGTTTATACAATGTGGTTCCTTTGTAATCCTAGTTCGTTGCATGTTTCCGTTATATGCTTAAAATTGACCATTATGCCCTTTTATGTAAAAACGAGATTTTTGAAAATGTGAGTGGACAAAAACCTTTGTTACTGATTTATAAACTTGTCCTAAAAATTTGACATCAGGTTGAGGTCTGAATTAGGAGTTATGCTCAATATCGTAATTAGAAAGCTTTTTATTAATTAAACGGCAATATTAGCATAAAGCCTATCTAAACATAAATTTTTACACTGATCATATCATAGGGTTCTTGCTTTGATTCGGTAATTGTCGGTTATACCCTTTTTGTTAATAAAATGAGTTTTACATAACATTTTGATACCAAACCTTTTGCTACTAATTTTATATGATAAATAAAATATTTTAAGCTTTCTGGACTGATAAAAATCTCAGCTTTCCTTATTTAACCCGGAAATCGCCTAAAACCTACTTCTTAAGCGTTTTTAACGCATAGTATGGATTAAAAGCTATTTTGCTATATAAGACTTAATACCTACTGATGTTTTAAGTAAATTTTTATATTTTAATAGTAGGTAAAATTTTTGAACTCAGATTTCCAAATTTGACCTTTAAAGCTTATGTGAAATTACCAAAATACCCCTACGGTGCATAGTTTGGTTATAAGTGATAAATTTCACATATATGCAATACCCTACTGTTATGACTTATAAAAATAAATATTTTTACTGGTCGTTTCAGACCAGAACCTCAGATTAATATTTAATCTCTTTTATAACCTTTAAAATGACCAAAATACCCCTACGGGGCTTAATTTGAGTTTAAATCCATTTTGGGCATAATGGAAGGTATCCTACTGATATCACAACATATTTAAGGCATATTAACTTGTGAAACCTGTATATGACTCTTTTGGTTACCCGTTATGCATTATTCGCGTTCGGAACGGTTTATGTAACTAGTTTGCATAAATTAACCGAAACGGATCAAACCTTATCTTTTTTACCTCAAAATCCAGAATGTGTTTAGTTTACCCAAATTATACAAGTCTTCAAACTTGTCGGGTCTAAATCACATTCTAATCCGGTATTCGCTTAATCTTGCGTTTGAACCGTAAACCTTTCATTAAAACTAACCGGTCTAAGTTTAAACTTAAGTGAGACCGGTTAGGAATCTAATAGGTTATTAAAACCTTCGTTCCAGATTTAGGAGCCCAGTAAAAGATATCTGCACTTGCTGGTTGTATACGGTTGAGATAAATTTGAATATTTGCTCAGGTAAATACTTTTAACTTATTTCCCTTATACGGGCTTGGGGTACGGTATATAAAATACCGCTTGGTCGGGTATTGAATTTTTAATCATATGAAGGTTAAATCATTGAGATAACCCGTTTAAACTGTTGTGTTTGTTCTAAGCCTTTGAGGGGTTAATGACCATGTCCTGGATACCCTCGGCTCATTCATTGAAATGGCCACGACTTAAGCACGGGGTGTAGGCATACACCTGCCGGTGCGTATGTAAAGTAATATACTCGCCTGATCGAGAATAACTCGCCGTGGGTTTATTTATGTGGTGTGTCTATTAATCTTTAATCCGGTATTCAGCCCGGGCTACTGAACGTATAACGAACATGTAATTCTTTTACAAGTTTATTTTTAAATAATTATCCCAAGTTATAAAAGATTATTTGTGCCTTGTGCATTAAAACCAATTTTCTTAAACTCTTTTCAAAATGAGTCGGTTCATTGTATTTACTAGTGTAAACTGACGTATTTTCCAAAAGGCTAAAGTGCAGGTACTAGGCGGAATAGGCTGGCTACTCCTGAGTGAATAAATAAGAGTCTTGTTTTGTCCTTTATTGTTTCCTTTGTTTGTTGACAGGAACAGAAGATGCCACCACGTGTTCGAGGACGAGGAAGAGGCGGCAAGGCCCCAATCTTCACCAGCCACGACCATGAAGCCGGGCCATCTCACCGGCGAACTCCATCAGTAACCATGAGCACAAGCCCTCAAGAGGATTGGAGGACATATTTGGAGCCCGCGAAACGATCTGTCTCGCTAAGTTCATCACCCTCTTACCATCATTCTTTTGGGCCACAATCGGAGAAGGAGCCCCACAACTCACACCACTCTTTCAATGACCCAACACCCTGTTTTCAAAGCCGATTCAACCCAGCAAACCTAATTGAAGAACCAGTGGGTTTTAACCCATTGGGACCAGAAGATCATTTCTCCGGTGATCAAAACATGGACATGGATGAAGAAACAGATCCTGCCGAACCACCATCAGGGACACCGACTCACCCCATCGAGATTTCGGATGGGTCGTCTTTTCATGGATCACCTTATCATGGTCCAGACAGCTATGAGGCAAGGTTTGCCCAATACGACTGGGTGTTTACTCCCTCTTACAACCCGTCACAGCAGCAGCAGGATCCCTCGAAGGATTCACGTTTTGTAGCGGTCACTCCGCCACCGCCACCGCCGCCAGAGCAGCAACCGCCTCCGGAGCCACCGAGGCGGAGAAGAAACGCACGGATGTCCGTGCGAGGGGGAATTCGTATCAGCACCCCCCAACCCTCTAGTGGCAGTCATTACCCGCCACTATATGAAGACCCACAGATGGGTGGGCCTTCAAACCCTATTTCCGAGGTGGACTCTGCGCCAGTCGCACCACCGTCACCACCACATATGGGTTTTAATAACCCAATACCTTCTTACGCCAGTTCAGCAGCGTATAACCCCTTTGAACAACCTGCTTACCCAGGTTATAATTACTATAATGCCCCTGTCGTCGACCCATACATTGAGGCGGCCAACTACAACGCCCTTCACCCCGAAGGACCTTTTGGGACTTCATACCAGTCGGGTTACCTACCGCATGGGTATCAATACCTGATACCTCCTCAACCTCTACAGCCGCAGCAGCCGCAGCCACCGCAGAAGGAGGATATCCTACAGAGGTTGAACCGTGTGGAGCAGGAGGTTAAAGAAATGCGTAGGAACCATCGGGGATTTTTGAAGGGTTTGGCAAATTTAATCAAGGGGAAGAACAAAAGGGATCATTAAAATTCCTTATTTATTTGTTTTGTATTTCTTTAATTTTAAATTAAGTCCCTGCGTGGACATCTGTTTATGTACCTAGTCCCTACGAGGACTTGTATTTCCAGTTTAGCCCCTGCGTGGGCAAGTTATTTCTGTTAAAGTCCCGTTTAGGGCAATTATGTACTCTTTTAAATTTTAGTGGAATGTTTGAATTTGAAAATTTCATTTTCGTCATTATATGCATAAATATAAAATGTGAAATAAATAAAATATCATTCCTTTTATAAGATCTGCCATTATATTAAAAACAAAATCTTAAAGGCAAAACCTAGCCCATGTGTCATTTTAAGACGGGGCCATGATGGTAGTTCCTTATTAAGATTCAGATCCCTGTTAACATCTAAAAACATGTTAACACTCCTGGCAAATGTGATTCGATAAAATCGCATAAGTCATCCTTATATTGGATCTTTCCAATTCCTTTTCTCTATTTTATTTAATCATCCATTAGTGATGAAATGTCTACGGGCCACAATTAATGTCCTTTGAGACTAAAGACAGTTGTAGTCTACGACTCCATGTCAAGAAAAGGTAATGAACTATGATTCAAGCCTTAATGCCTCGACCCTATAAGATCATGGCTTATAATTTAAATTGTCGTTATGACTTGGCCTTTTGTGCCATTATTATATTTGAAATATAACAAAGGATAATCATAATGAAAATCCTTAAAATATATGCTTAATAAATTAACCAATATGGTTTATTAATATCATGGTTAATAAATCATCCAGAATGATAACACTATTATAGACTTCTAAATAAATCACTATCATCTTTTTATGTAGCAATCAAGCTACATGACAGAATCTGAAGAAGTCAACAGTCACCCTCGGGAAAATCATGATACTACCAGGATCAACGTAACCGGTGCGGAACTTCAAGCATTAATTGATAATGCTGTTACCAAATCCATGGATAGGCAATTTAATGAATCAAGTGGGACTCGAAGCAAGACCCTATCTGTACCTCATTCCAAATCACACCCTAAGACTCACTCTGTGGCTCATAGTAAGCCACCATCTAAAACTCATGAGTCGAAAAAGGATGATGACCGACACTCCTCAAATCAGCATAGTATTCTGTCTAAGAAGATCGTATTCAACCAAGAGCCATGTGCAAAGACCTGCTCCTATAAGTATTTCGTCTCCTGCAAACCCAGGGATTTCACTGGGGAAAAAGGAGCCATTGATTGCATGACGTGGTTAGACGAGATGGATACAGTGGTTGATATTAGCGGGTGTGCAGAGCAAGATATTGTGAAGTATGTTTCACAATTATTCAAGGGAGAAGCTCTAGCTTGGTGGGGATCTTTAATTCAATCTACTGGGAAGATTCCGTTATACAACTTAACATGGGCTCGGTTTGTTGCTTTGATCAAAGAGAATTTCTGCCCTCAACATGAAGTTGAGAAGATCGAGACTGGTTTTCTAACATTGGTTATGAAGAATTTAGACTGTCAGGCATACCTCACGAGTTTTAACACGATGTCTCGATTGGTTCCTTACTTGGTAACACCGAAACCAAAACGTATAGCCCGTTTCATTGGGGGTTTAGCCCCGGAGATCAAAGCTAGTGTGAAAGCCTCTCGACCTACTACCTTTAGGTCTGTAGCTGATTTGTCATTATCTCTTACCCTTGATGCGGTCAGGCAGAGATCGCTTAGGCATTCTGATGAAGGGAAGAGAAAACATGAGGATGATAACTCACACCGTTCGGATAAGAAGCATAAAAGGAACTTTGACCACAAGAAGAGTTCAGGGTTCAAGAAAGATGACCAACAATCAGGTGAAAAGCCCAAATGTAAGACCTGCAAGAAACATCATCTGGGAAAGTGCAGGTATGAATCAAAATCCCAATCGCAGCCTAGGGCTTGCGGGATTTGTAAGTCTAGTGAGCATAAGACATTGGACTGTAAGAAAATAAAGGATGCGACTTACAACTGTAACAAGAAGGGGCATATCAAGTCTAACTGCCCAAAGTATGCCAAGAAACCTGAGGAAGGTAAGAAGTCCAATGTTAGGTCTTCCAAATGAATGCACAAGAAGCGATTCAGAATGACAACGTGAAAACAGGTACCTTTCTTATCAATGACGTTTATGCAAGGGTATTATTTGATTCGGGTGCAGATAAGTCGTTTGTTGATAATAAGTTTTGTAAGTTGCTAAATCTGCCTGTTAAAACCTTAAGCATAAAATATGAAGTAGAACTGGCCGACGGTACCATAGAAACCGCTTCAACTGCGTTAGATGGATGTTTTATATCCATTAGGAACCACTCTTTTCCGTTATCTTTGCTTCCTTTGAAATTAACTGGTTTCGACATAGTGATAGGCATGGATTGGTTATCTCATAACCAAGCCCAGATTGTTTGTGACAAGAAACAGGTGGTTATCAAGACTCCGTATGATGAGCCACTTACCATACAAGGAGATACTCAGTATGGGTTGCCTGAGCAAGTGTCCATGCTTAAAGCATCATGGTGTATGAAGAAAGGTTGTGTCGTTTATATGGCACAGGTAACCCTTGATGAACCGAAGCCCAAGATTGAAGACATCCCTGTCATTTCTGAATATTCAGAAGTATTACCTGAAGAACTACCTGGTTTACCACCAGATAGGCAAGTAGAGTTCAGAATTGACATTATTCCTGGAGCAGCACCTGTTGCAAGAGCACCATACAGGTTAGCACCGACTGAGATGAAAGAGTTAAGGACTCAACTGGATGATTTGTTGGCCAAAGGTTTTATTCGACCTAGTTCATCTCCTTGGGGAGCACCGATTCTGTTTGTGAAGAAAAGGATGGATCAATGCGTTTATGCATTGATTATCGCGAGTTAAACAAGGTTACAATCAACAACAGATATCCATTGCCCAGGATCGACGATATGTTCGATCAACTGCAAGGGGCAAGTTACTTCTCTAAGATTGATTTGAGGTCAGGTTACCACCAACTGAATGTCAGAGATGAAGATGTACTTAAAACTGCATTCAGAACGCGCTATGGTCACTACGAATTCTTAGTGATGCCTTTTGGGCTCACTAATGCACCAGCAGCGTTCATGGGTCTCATTAATCGCGTTTGCTAGCCATACTTGGACAAATTTGTTATCGTCTTCATTGATGACATCCTTATCTATTCAAAGAATCAGGCTGACCATGAAAAGCACCTTCGTCGTATTCTTAAACTTCTTCAACAAGAAAAGCTTTATGCTAAGTTTCCAAAATACGAGTTTTGGCTTCGTGAAGTCCAATTTCTTGGACATGTGGTTAGCAAGCGTGGTATCCAGGTGGATCCCGCTAAGATTGAAGCTATCATGAATTGGCAAGAACCGAAGACACCCACAGAGATTCGCATCTTCTTGGGTCTGGCAGGATATTATAGGGGTTTTATAGAAAACTTTTCAAGGATTGCTGCACCCCTGACTTCGTTGACTCGTAAGAATATCAAGTTTGATTGGGGTCCTAAGCAACAAGAATCCTTTGATATTCTAAAGCAGAAGTTAAGCAATGCACCTGTGTTGACATTGCCTGAAGGGATTGAAGAATTTGTGGTTTACTGCGACGCATCACACACTGGCACGGGATGTGTGCTAATGCAGAAGGGCAAAGTTATTGCCTATGCTTCACGAAAGTTAAAGGTGCACGAGAAGAATTACACTACCCACGACTTGGAATTGGGTGTCGTTGTATTTGCACTAAAGCTATGGAGGCATTATTTATATGGTACCAAGTGTGTGATCTATTCTGATCACAAGAGCCTTCAACATCTGTTTAATCAGAAGGATCTGAATATGAGACAGCGTCGATGGATGGAGACACTGAATGATTATGATTGTGAAATCCGATATCATCCAGGCAAAGCGAATGTAGTCGCTGATGCTTTAAACAGAAAGGAAAGAATTAAACCCATTAGAATCAATGCCAAGAGCATTGAATTGAAGAACAACTTGAATGAAAGATTGTTAGCCGCGCAGAAGGAAGCTGTATTAGAAGCTAACTATCCTAATGAAAAGTTGGGAGCCACTGCTGAACAGTTAGCATATGGCAAGGATGGGATCCTAAGATTGAATGGGCGAATATGGGTTCCAATTTATGGAGGACTTCGAGATGTGATTCTTCAGGAAGCCCATAGCTCCAAGTATTCAGTTCATCCTGGCAGTGATAAGATGTACCAGGATTTAAAGGCAAACTATTGGTGGATATGTTTGAAGAAATCTATAGCCACTTATGTGGCCAAATGTCTGATGTGTGCTCAAGTTAAGGCAGAACACCAGAAGCCGCCAGGTTTGCTACAACAGCCTGAACTTCCCACCTGGAAGTGGGAAATGGTAAACATGGATTTTATCACTAAGTTACCGAAAACAAAGCGAGAAAATGATACTATTTGGGTTATACTTGACAGGTTGACTAAGTCATCTCACTTCTTACATATTAAGGAAACACACAGCTCAGATAAGTTAGCTCAGCTGTACGTGGACGAGATTGTATCTCTACACGGAGTGCCAGTGTCTATCATCTCTGATAGGGATACAAGGTATACATCGCATTTTTGGAAAAGCTTTTAGCAATCCCTAGGCACTCGATTAAACTTCAGCACTGCATACCATCCTCAGACGGATGGTCAAAGCGAGCGTACGATTCAGACGCTCGAGGATATGCTACGAGCATGTGTTATTTATTTGGGTGGAAGTTGGGAAATAATAGCTATCATTCCAGCATTCGAGCTGCACCTTTTGAAGCTTTGTATGGAAGAAAGTGCAGGACGCCCGTTTGTTGGGCAAAAGTTGGAGATGTCCAACTAACAGGACCTGATATAGTCCTGGAGACGACAGATAAGATTGTGCAGATACGTGATCGTCTCAAAGCTGCCAGGGATAGGCAGAAGAGCTACGCAGATAAAAGGCGTAAACCTCTAAAATTCGAGGTAGGTGACAAAGTGTTACTTAAGGTATCACCTTGGAAAGGGGTGATGCGATTTGGCAAGAAAGGCAAGCTAAGCCCCAGATATATAGGACCATTCGAGATCATCGAATGTGTCGGAACAGTGGCTTACAAGTTAAACCTGCCTGAAGAGCTCAGTGGAATTCATAATGTGTTCCACATCTGTAATTTGAAGAAGTGTCTAGCTGATGAATCGCTAGCCATGTCCCACAAAGATGTGCATATAGATGAGAGCTTAAAGTTTGTTGAAAAACCTTTGTCAATCGAGGATCGACAGGTTAAGAAGCTTCGAAAGAAGCACGTACCGATTGTGAAGGTTAAATGGGATGCCCGTAGAGGTCCCGAATATACGTGGGAGGTCGTGTCCACAATGAAACAGAAGTACCCTCATTTATTTCAGTAAATCTCGAGGTCGAGATTTCTTTTAAGGGGGTGAGGATGTAACACCTCGTAAAATCACGACCAATATAATAAAGACACGTGTCATGGACTTTAAACGTGTAAGAGTTTGATTAAGAGGGACTAAAGTTGCCAAAAAATGTAAATATGTGAATAAAAGGGATCCAAAGTGTCATCATGCCATTCTTGTGTAACAATCCTCAATAAACCAACACCCTCGATTATTTTTCCGACACCCTAGTATATTTTAAATTATTCTAAAATGTCCCAAAATACACCCCATACGAGAAAACGGGCCTCAAATATATTAAATAGCATTAAAATTAAATAAAAATTGAAATCTTGGGCTGAGGCGGGCTGCGTAGACCCACCCCAACCTTACGCGGGCGGTTTCAAGGTTGAAACCTGATTTCGTTTGATTTCTTAAGTTCATGCGGGCCGCGTAAGACCCATCATTAGTTTACGCGGGCCGCGAGAGTCCCAAAATGTGGCGCAGCCCTGGGCCGCCACCTGGCCCAACACATGTCGAGCCTACATAGTGATCCGGATGGGCTACAAGTTGACCGGAGGTCAACGCGGGCCGCGTAGGCCCTGTGCTCATGTTACGCGGGCCGCGACAAACTCAGAATTCAGCACTATATAAGAATGGCCTCGGGAATTCATTTCCGATCGTTCAAAATCGTTTCTTTCTCTCAATTTCTGAATATTAGGCATAATACGCGGGTATTATACCCCCTAAATAGCGAGGTTCTGCTCCGTTGTAAGTATTATAACCCCTGGATACGTATTAGATACGCTGCCCGATTGATCTAGGGTTCCGTAATGGCTGTCGTGGTTCTGCCCGACGTAGTCATTGGAATGCCGTCTCGGGGAGGGTATTGCTAATGTTAAAATGGGTTATTAATACTAACGCGTGTACATTTGTGTAAATTATAGATAATTCTCAGGAAACCCTTACGGAAAATCTAAGACAACAATGTGAGTTGATCCACTTTTTGTTAACTGTTTTACAAAACCTTAAATACTTTTCCATGCGAATAACAGTTATTGAGTATTTGTAAGAATACAATTATGATGAGTATGTTGGGGTTTTGTATACAAAATTTGTTACCACCTGGTCAAGGAGTATCATTTCCACAAGTCGGGTTCAACACTACCATGGATGTTAATTGATATGTCTTAGAAACAAATATAATTGCGGGATCGCCCTCAATACTGTACAATAGGATTTTTATTTAAACTTGATTAAACTGGGATTCACCAACCAATATTTCCCACTGACAAATGTTTTTAAAACGTGTTTCAGGTAACAAAATGTGAAAGCCAAATAGAAGCCAGCTGGACAGCACTGAAGACTTGGAAAAGTGGCAATAAAGTTACCTAAAATAAAATAGATGTTTTTATTAAATAAATAGGATTTATTCCTATGAAAAAGTGTGTACTATGAACTTGGGTTTTAACCCATTTGTTTAATGTTATGAAAAAGTGGTATTTTACTCTGATCAATATTTCCTAACTACGGTCCTGATGAAAAATTCCGCTGCCAAATTAGACAATACGCGATACCACCGAAACTGACTCGCGACCGCCCATTCCCGAGGATCTGGGATTGGGGGTTGCGACAGGAGGTGGTATCAGAGCTAAGCCACTTATTCAGCCACAGAGGTGTTCTGCTGACATCAAATTATAAAGTGTTAGGAAATAAATTTCGGAAATACGTGCATAACTGTATTTATTTGTTATGTGTTATTTGACTATCTGTTAGTTTACAGTATGAGCGACCAAGGACCATCTGACGCGTACCGTCAATTTTCTGGTTCGCCTAGAAGCGAAGGCACCTCCTCTTCTCAGCCTGCCCTCTCAGGGTACTCTGCTGATACGGAAGAAGGAATCTTTGTGTTTAAGGCTCAGTCAGAAGAGCCATTTTCTCAGAAAAAAGAGGGGATGGTTCAGTAGAGGGGCACACGAGCGTAGGAAGTGTATGAAAAAGTTACAAGATCAGAGGGTATTAGCCGCAGCCAAGAGAGAGACAGATGCATGTGCCCAGGATATGATAAATAGGGGTATAGCCAACATCCACATACTAGCAACCACTGCAGCTGACCCAAATCTGGAACAAATTATAGCACCCCAACCACAGCCACCAATCCCAGACCAACCCATGGAGATAGAAAACCCTGAAAACCAAGTGGAGATGCATGATTTCAATCCGGAAGAAATACCTAGGGTACCAGCACCAAACCGCCTAGACCCAAATTACGACCCCTGGTGGGACGACGTTAGGGACTATGTGCAACGTTACCCGATACATGAAGATACACCCATGCAGAACATAGGAGCCTACCCAGGTATGGACCCTTTAGATCCCTATTACCATGACGAATACATTAGGGAGATCTTAGAAGATCCTTACCGATTTCAGTCACTTTCACCCCCATACCAGGAACCCGCACCCCAGATTCCGAACCCAGTCCTAGAACCTGCACCCCCAATAAGTGCAGAAAAAGTACAAGAACTTAGGACATTGGGTGAGGAAATTTTAGAAAGCAGTGAGAGAATGCGATAGGTGGGAGAGCGACTCGTATGGAAATACGATGAGTGCAATATGGATTTCTGGATGAATCCATATCCGTGATTTAATGGAGGAGACAGTAATAGTAATAATAATAAAAATATAATAATAAAATAAAATAAAAATTAAATTAAATACGTGTGTATGGATGCCTATTACTATTAGTGTAATTCTATTTCAGTTGGTATTGTAATTTTTATTTCAGTACTAGTGTGTAATAGACGCATAGTATATGGAAATAGAGTATAAGTCGCAATGATCTACATTTTTGGCTAAATTGCGTGTCATGTGATTGACCATATTAAATATTATTTTGTGATATTAATACGGGGTAAATGTTTAAAATTCAGATGGCCGACGAAGGAAATCTGAATAACGATAACCAGAGTAACATTAACGTGGTTAATGAGAATCCGAGCATCAATAACAATGGAAACCAAATGGATAATAGTGCCGTTGAACACATAGTGGCACAAGGAATCATAGATGCAATGCCATTTATTATTCAAACGATTCAAGAAGCGAATAATAAAAGTAAACATAGCAGTAAGCGACCAATTGAACCAGAACACAGCGTGAACAATGGCCCTGTACTTCAAGTGCCCATTCCCAAAAGAAGAAGAACTGTGTCTTACGGTTGTTCTTACAAGGAATTTTGGTCCTGCAAACCAATAGAATTCTCGGGCAATGAAGGACCCATTGCAGCTCTACGCTGGATAGAGAAAACTGAGGCTGTTTTAAAAATAAGCAAGTGTGCTGAAGAAGATAAAATAATGTTTGCTTCTAATCTGTTTAAAAACTCAGCCTTAGAATGGTGGAACACTATCCTCCAATCAAGAGGAAGTGATTGGATATACAACATGGAATGGGATGAATTTAAGAATATGGTAGAAAGAAAATTATGCCCTCCCAATGAAAAGGAACAGATAGTTAATAAGTTTCTGAACCTTAGGATGACCGGGGTAGATAGTAAGGGTTATACTACTACATTCTTTGAATATGCTAGAATAGTGCCAACCCTTGCATCACCTGAACCAGTATTAATCTCCCGTTACATCTGGGGATTAATTGGAGAGATTAGACATGTAGTCAAGGCAGCTAGACCTCAAACTATAGAAGAAGCTGTAGAACTAGCAAATACCTTGACAGATGAATTAATCCGTGCCAGAGAAGAAGAACAGAGGAGAAACCTAACCCAAAGGCTTACTCAAGAATTCCGTTCTGGGAATTACAACCGTAGGAATATGGGTTCTACCTCTGCACCTTTCTGCAAGGTCTGCAAGAAAAAGCATTCGGGAAAATTCTCCACTCTTTGCAATTTCTGCAAGATGCCAGGACACAAGGAAGAAGATTGCAGGAGAAAATCCAGTAATGGATTATGCTACAACTGTGGAGAAAAAGGTCACATTAAGACAAACTGCCCGAAATTGGCTCAAGCTGTGAACAACAGGAACACTAAAAATGCTAGAGCATTCGTTCTGACTGCAGATGAAGCCAAGATGATTCCAGACGTGATAGTTGGTACGTTTTTAGTTAATGATGTTTTTGCTAAAGTATTATTTGACTCTGGTGCAAATCAAAGTTTTATTAATACTTCGTTTTGCAAACTGCTAAATCAGTCATTAACTAAACTACCACAAGAATGTCTAGTAAAGACAACTAATGGAGAAACTGTTAGGATTTATGAAATCTTGCAGGGAGCAAGAATAGAAATTTTAAATCAAAAGTTTATGGCAAACCTTTATCCCATGAATCTGACGGGATTTGATGTTGTATTAGGAATGGATTGGTTAATAACTAATAAAGCCAGTATTTTATGTGATCAAAAGTCAATCCAAGTAAATTCACCAAAAGGTGAAATGATCACAATTAAAGGAGATAAACCCTCTAGATCCACAAAATTTATCTCTGTGATGAAAACTACAAGTTATATAAGAAAAGCTTCTATAGTGTATTTGATTTCCATAATCACTAACACTAAAGGAAAAGAACTAAAAGACATTCCAGTAGTGTCCCAGTTTTCAAATGTCTTTTCAGAAGAATTACCAGGACTACCACCAGACAGAGAAGTTGAATTCAGAATTCACCTAATGCCTGGAACAACACCAATTGCCAAAGCACCTTACCGTTTGGCACCCGCAGAAATGCAGGAATTGAAGAAACAATTAGATGAATTGTTGGAAAAAGGATTCATACAGCCAAGTTCGTCGCCATGGGGAGCGCCCATACTGTTCGTTAAAAAGAAGGACGGATCAATGCGGTATGTGCATTGACTACAGTGAATTGAACAAAGTCACGATTAAGAATCGGTACCCATTACCGAGAATCGATGATCTGTTCGATCAACTGCAAGGAGCTCAATTTTTCTCTAAAATCAATTTAAGGTCAGGATATCATCAATTAAAGGTATGGCCATTATGAATTTACTGTCATGCCATTTGGTTTAACCAATGCCCCAGTCGCATTTATGGACACGATGAACCGAATATGTAAGCCATATTTGGATAAATTCATAATTGTCTTCATAGATAAGTTTCTAATTTACTCTAAGAGTAAAGAGGATCATGCAAAGCATTTGCACGCACTTTTAAGTCTATTAAGAAAGGAAAAGCTTTATGCTAAATTTTCAAAGTGCGAGTTTTGGTTAGAACAGGTACAGATTGATGAGAGTTTTTACAATGTTTGAAGATTGTTAAAGACAAAGACTTGAAGCCAAAGACTTCATCAACATCCAAGGGGGAGTCTGTTGGTGCATTAAATGTCTGCTGATTACGTCATTATCAAGTCTTGTATCTAGAATTGTTTGAATGATCACACAATAGGATTAAATTAGGGTTTGTAGTGGATAAACTTGAAGATTTCGCTTGAAATCAGTTCAAGCGAAATCAACAACTCATGATTTCGCTTCAGACTGTTTCAAGCGAAATCATCTGCTTATATATAGGTTGTGTGGGTCATTTGTTAGTAACTTGGTCATTGTGTGAAACACGAAGTGCTGCCGGATTTGTATCAGAAAACATTGTATAAGCACGAATATTAATCAGAAAAGAAGGATTAAAAGGATTAGAGCTGTTATGATTTTGTTTACGTTGATTCCGCCTTCGTACGCAAAGATGAACTGCCTTTACTGACGGTTTAAGGTCATAGAACGGTCCAAGAAGTGGTATCAGAGCTCAGGACGAGGAGTTCATACCATAGCAGCGGATTCTCTTCTTTCTACTCATTTCTTTTTATAATTTTCAGATCTGAACAAGTTCCAACGGTCGAAATGGTCTAATTTTCGAGTATATCGTGTAAAACAGAGTTTTAACAAAGCCTACAAAGTTTCGGACTAAAATTCAGTTTAAAACATGTTAAAATTGACCTAAAACTGGATTTCGCTTGAGTTAGTTCGAAGATAATAGCTGATTTCGCTTCAAAATCAGACATATTGGCTTGAATATTGGACGATTTCGCTTGAAACTAGTTGAAGCGAAATTGATATTCTGGATTTCGCTTGAACTGTTGAAAGTATTATCTTGGATTTTGCTTGAATCATCTGAAGCGAAATAGATCATCTAGTTTTCGCTTGAAACTGTTGAATCTGATCTGTTGGGATTTCGCTTGAAGTTTCTGATAAGTTGAAGCGAAATAGTGGTTTTCGCTTGAACAGTTGAAGCGAAATTGTTCTTTCAGTTTTCGCTTGAATTGGGTTTTTGCTTTAAACAGTTAAAGTGTGTTTTCGCTTGAATAGTTTAAGTGTTGATTTCGCTTCAAACTATTCAATTTCGCTTGAACTTGTTGAATTTTCAAAACTTAAAATTTTTCTAAGTGTTTGCTGATTTTTCAGGTACGTTCAAGATGGATGATATTTTCATGAACCCGTTTAGCGATATGTACGCGTTCGCTGGAGATTCCGGAAACACTGATACTTCGTCAAGCAATGTTAATGTTAACCCGCCAAAAGAGAAGAAAAAGGAAGCTTGGGAATCGGAAAGTGCTTTCGGAACGTTTAATAAACCTCCAAAACTTATGGCTATTGAGGAGTACAGTCGGTGGTCCAGAAAGTTTGAAGACTGGATGATGGCATTTGCATTTCCAAGTTGGAAAAGTCTGAAGAACGGTTATGAAAACGGAAACAAGAATGGTGAAGCCTTAACATCTTCTGATGAGGTTGAATCTTTCGTAGCCGAACAAAAGTGTGTGGCATTATTATTTCAGTCTGTTCGGGAGGATATCATCTCATTGATAGATTATTCAAATGCTAAAGATCTTTGGGCAAAGTTAGAAAAGAAGTGTTTAGGAAGTACTGATATTGTGAAAAACAAAAAGAAACTTCTTAGGAAAGAGTTTGATATGTTTGGTAGTCTTAAGAATGAGTCAGTGTGTAAAATGATTGAAAGGTTCGGTCATCTGAAGCTGGAATTAGCAAGACATGATATCAGATATTCTGATGATGAGCAAGTAGACAAGTTGTTTGATTCGTTGCCAGACGAGATGGAGTGGAGATATTATGCTCTCATGCTTAAGAACACTATTCCTTCTGAATTGTTGAAACCAGACTTGGTGATTGAGAAACTTGAAAGTCATGAGTTGGAGTTAAAGAAGACGTACAAAGTTAATCATTCATCTTATCAACAGAATCTGGATCTATACTATCCAAAAAGCATGATGCCGAAAGCTACTTCTCCAAAAATTGCATTCTCTGTTGAAAATGTGTCGACAGCCGGCAAAGAAAATCAAAGTGGTAAAAGCAGTGGAAGTCATAGTGGTTATCACAGTGGATCTTCATCTTCTGAAAGTCATTCTGATGCAAAGAATCGTTTTCAATGCAACATCGCAATAGACTTGAAGAATGCTCAGAACTTTGATGAGGAATCGGCCAAGCAGCAGATGATCTTTCTAGCATCGGTGTTGGAATCGTATGAAGGATTGGTAGCTGGGAAGATTGCCAATACAAATCTGACGAAAGAAGATTACGCTCAGATTGATCCGGAGGAAATGGAACTGATCGATATTTGTTGGGCTATGGCAAGAGCTGTTCGTCGTGCACAAAGATTCATGGAAATTACTGGCAGAAAAACAATTGGTGGTGCTTCTACTAAGCTGGGGTTCGATAAATCCAAAGTGACATGCTTCAAATGTAAGCAGAAGGGTCACTTCAAGAGAGAATGCCGAAACGCTTATGCTGATGAGTCGGAGAATCCTTTCAGAGATGATTACTACAAGAAGGCGATTTATCACCAGAATAAATCCGAGCCGCCTAGATTGAAGCAGGTTGAAGACAACAGAGAGAAATCTAGAGCTCTTGCAGTGATTTACGATGATGAGGGGTATGATTGGAGTCAAGAGGTTCTACCGGAAGAAGATGCGGTTGGTTACGCATTCATGGCGAAAAATGAACCTAAGCCATGGAAAGATGATAGAACTGAAGAGCAGAAGTATAGATACAGAAAGATGATTTCGGAAAACAAAATGATTAGACTTTCTGGTATCTATTTGGAAGCAAAGAGAGCAAACAGATGGGATCCAGACAGAGAGTGTTATCTTGATGAGTATGGAAACATTGCAATCGATCACAAAACTCTCGATCTGGAAGCCTTAATCAAGGAAATGAAAGATGATGATGAGTATTGGCAACACAAATGGTGGGGAACTCCAACAGAGAAAATGAAAGAGGAAGCGAAGAAAGAAAAAGAGCTGAAAGAGAAAGAAGAGATCGAAAAATCAAAGAAGATTGATACTGGAGTTATCGATACAACGCAGGAGTTGACTGCAGAGAACCTGGGAAAAATGGCTGACAAAGTGCTGGCTGCTAAAGCACTTGAGGTAGATTCTAACTCCGTGTCTGAGTCAAAAGGCCAGGTCAGTCCAAACACGTCAACAAATGCGTCAGGTAAAAAGATCGAAGGAAATGCTGATTGCAAAAATTGCAACAAAGAGTGCAAATTTTGTAATACTGTCACGTATCTCAACGGTGAGAAAATTAAAGATCTGACAGCAAAGGTCAGAAACGTTGAGAATCAGATTCTTGGTCATGACAAAACAGTTAAAGCTTCAACTGAACGGATAAGAGAATTAACTGCTCAAATTGAAACTGATAAAATTGATCATGATAAAGTTAAAAATGAAAATGAAAAGTTGATTCTTGAAAACCGTCAGATTTCTGAAAAATTTGAAAAACTCAAAAGCACAATGAAAGATTGTGATGATCGAAATGGTAAAACTTTTAAAGAAAATGAACATTTAAAAGCAGTGCTTAGAATCAAAGAAGAATCAATCAATCAACAACTGGATGAAATCGCTAAATTGAAACTTAAAGTTCAAGAGGTTGTAATCGAAAATGAGCGAATCCAGTTGAAGCTTAACAGTTACAACTCCGCAAGCTTTGTTTTGCAACATATTATTCCCAAACCCATCGGGAAAGACAAAGCGGGCGAAGATGTGTATTGTGATGGAACTGGGGTGGGGTTTCATCAAGTTCCACCACCTGTTCTTGATAATTACACGAAAAAGCAATCTGGGTTGGTTGAAATTGAGGAAGAAAAAGAAGTTAAACTTCCAGAAAACATTGATGTTACTTGTACATCATCTGATGATAGTGTTCAGACAGAGATTGTTAAGAGCACAGCTGAAAGTGTTTTAATGTCTGATTCAACTGAAGATGATGGGTGTTTCTTAGACAAATACATTCAGAAATCAAAGTCCAAAAACAACTTAAGTGATGAACCGGGTCTTGTGATGTACAAGATGGCTGGATCTGATAAGTTGTATTCGGATTCTGAGTTTCCCATTGAGAATGTTAATGTGAAAAAGTTGACAAATGTTTTCAAGTTAGTTGAAGTTGAGTTGTCAGAAGTGAACAGTTTGAGCCAAACAAAAAGGCAAATGAATTTTGAGAAAGATAAAGCTTACTACAAAAAGCCTGTTGTGCCACCACGTTTTTATAATAACAATCGAAACAATTGGTCGGGTGGTCATAGGGATGGTAAGAGTTATCAGAAGAAGAGTTTTCAAAACAAAAGGTTTGCTGAAAAGAAGGTGTTTGTGAACAGTTCAAGTTCACTTTCTGATGAGGAAAATGAAATTTTTTCAAAATCAAATAAAGAATTTTTTGAGAAAAGAGCTTCACATTATCAGTCTGAAGGCATAAGTCGAGTTGTTGATACTCGTACATGTTTTAGATGTAACAAAGTTGGTCACATTGCAAGAAATTGCACCAACTCCAAGCCTAAGATTGAAAATGTGAAGATTCAACAGAAGAAAGTTGATGTGAAGGGTAAAGCACCAATCGTTGTTGAGAAAAAGAGTGTGAAAAATAATAACATAAAAGTGAAAAATGAACCTGTAAAGAAAGTGGTAACTAAAACCGACAAGTTTTATAAACAGGTTGCATTATCTCAACAAGTTTGGAAACCAAAAACTGAAATGAAAATTTCAACTTCTGAAGTGAAAAAGGCTGAAGAATCAATTTCGGTTGATTATGATGCAAATTTTCCACCTTTGAAGGCTGAAAATTTCAAAATTCAAATTGCTAGAGTCAAGGTTACACCTAAGGCTGATGAGGCCTGGGTGGACACCATGTTCGAATAAGCAGTTTGAATTGCCAGAGCTTCCTGGATCGCGAAGCATGAATCGGCATCTTTATTGAAATGTTTTAAAATCAACTTGTGGTATGTGCAGGATCTTCCAAGAGCCATTTCAAGATGGATCATGGATAGTGGCGCATCTCGACATATGACAGGAAAAACTACATTACTGTATGATGTGAAGAATATCAATGGTGGTTATGTGGGATTTGCAGGTCATGAAGGTGGTCGAATTGTTGGTGAAGGAACGTTATCCAATGGGATTGTGACGTTTGAGAGAGTTAACTACATCACTGAGCTGGAGAACAATCTGCTTAGTATCTCGCAGATTTGTGACAATCAGTATACTACTCACTTCACTAATAAAGAATGTTTGATTCTGAAACCTGGTTTTGTTATCCCTGAAGAATGGATTATTATGAGGGCACCTAGAGTGAATGATTTATATGTGTTAGATATGAGTGTAGCAACTACAACTACCGGTCAAGCACATTGTTTTGTGTCTAGAGCAACTGAGAAAGAATCGAGATTGTGGCACCGAAAGATGGGGCATATTCACCTAAGGAAGATGAATCACTTGGTGCACAATGATTTGGTATTGGGAGTCAATAACAAAGGTTTTCATCTGGAAGGGGAGTGCATTAGCTGCATCAAAGGCAAGCAGAAGAAAAAGTCACACCCTACAAAGCAAGTTAATTCAGTTTCGAGACCTCTGGAAAGACTTCACATGGATTTGTTTGGTCCGGTGAATGTCAAAAGTATTACAGGAGATTACTATTGTTTGGTCGTTACTGATGATTATTCCAGATTTTCGTGGGTTTCTTTCTTAAAGACGAAAGATGAAACATTTGACAGTTTGATGGGGCTGTTCAGGAAGATTGAGAATTTGTACCAAAGGCGTATCAAGAGAATTCGAAGTGATAATGGTACTGAATTCAAGAACAGCAAGATGGAAGAATTTTGTAATGAAAGAGGTATTTTGCATGAGTTTAGGGCTCCGTACACTCCGCAACAGAATGGAGTCGCAGAACGCAAAAACCGGACATTAATATAGACGGCTAGAACTATGCTCGCAGATTCAAAGTTACCGATTAATTTTTGGGCTGAAGCTGTTTCCGCCGCATGCTATACGCTCAACAGGGTTCTTACTGTCAAGAAGTTCAACAAAACATGCTTTGAGCTAATCAATACCCGCAAACCAAATTTGAAGTATCTAGAACCGTTCGGGTCACCCTGTACGGTTATAGAGCCTTTTGGAAAGTTTGGTCCGAAGTGCATTGAGGGAATATTTGTTGGATATGCAAATCCGATGCGACGTGTCTTCGTTCCAAGTGAGAAGCGGATTATTGAAGCTGCAAATGTTGAATGTCAAGGTTATACTATGCCGCCGCAGAATCCTGGTGATTCATGGCGTTATCATTATGACGAACTTTGGGATTCGTTTGACATGAGAGAAGAATCAGAGGATGATGAAGATTTCTTTGATGAGTTGGATATTTTGCGTGAATATGAGTCACAGTTAAGGTTCCCAGCTGAGTATTCGAGGAGACCACGGGAAACTTCAAATGACGATGAAGCAGGTCCGAGTAATGCTGGTGAACATGATGATGTCCAACAGAATGAAGTTGCTCAAGATAATCAGTCGGCTCAGAATGATAATTTAGAAGCTGAAAACATGCCAGTATTTGATCATGGTGATTCAGATTCAGATTCTGAGGGGGAGCAAATTCAGATTTCAGGTCAAACAAACCAAGTTGGTGAACAAGATGCAGAGCAGAATGTTACTAATCTGGAGGGAAATGTAGATGTTCCAAGTGAAGTGATGCCGCGAACTTTTTCATATCATCCAGAGGAGTTGATCATAGGAGAATTGCAGACAGGCGTTCACACTCGAAATCAGATTGATAAAGGGCTTACATGTTTTTATACAAAAGTTGCTCCTTTACAAACTGAATTCTCATTAAGTTGTTTTATCTCGCAGGTTGAGCCAAGAACTTACAAAGAGGCGCTTACTGAAGACTCTTGGGTCAATGCTATGCAGGAGGAATTTAGTCAATTCGAGAAATTGGGAGTGTGGAAGTTAGTCGATTTGCCGGATGGTCAGAGGAAAATTAACACCAAGTGGGTGTTCAAGTGTAAGAGGGACGATAGAGGAGTTGTCGTAAGGAACAAAGCTCGACTCGTTGTTCAGGGATTTAGTCAACAGGAGGGAATTGATTTTACCGAAGTTTATGCTCCTGTAGCACGACTAGAGGCAATCAGAATTTTCCTAGCATTTGCGTCTTGGAAGAACTTCAAAGTATATCAGTTAGATGTTAAATCGGCGTTTCTTTATGGGAAGGTTAAAGAGGAGGTTTATGTCGGTCAGCCACCGGGCTTCACCGATCCAATCCACAAAAACAAGGTCTACTTATTAGACAAAGCACTGTATGGTTTACACCAGGCCCCGAGAGCTTGGTACGAGACTTTGTCTCAACACCTACTAGCCAACAAGTTCATTCGTGGAAAAGTGGATGCCACTCTCTTCACTAAAGAAGTCGATGGTCATCTTCTGATAGTTCATATTTATGTGGACGATATAATCTTTGGGTCGACAAATGAAAATCTATGCAAAGATTTTGAATCAGTGATGAAGCAAAAGTTTGAAATGTCATCAATGGGGGAGATGAAATTCTTTCTGGGATTACAAGTTGAACAACTTCCTGAGGGAATTTTCATTCATCAGTCAAAGTACGTTCATGATATTCTAGAGAAATTTGGGATGTCAAGTTCTACTCCAGATGCTACCCCACTTGCAACAAATCATGGGATTCACCCAGATCTCACCAGAGACAGGGCTGATGAAACGTTTTACCGTTCCATGATAGGTTCTTTAATGTACCTAACTGCTTCACGTCCTGATATCATGTACCCAACGTGCCTCGCAGCAAGATTTCAGTCTAACCCGAGAGCATCGCACATGATCATTGTGAAGAGGATATTGCGCTACCTGAAAGGAACTCCTTCATTGGGGTTGTGGTATCCTAGGAAAGGCGAATTTACGCTCGAAGGGTATTCCGATTCGGATTTCGGATGCTGCAAAGTCAATTCAAAATCAACAACTGCAGGATGCCAGTTCTTTGGTCCTAGATTGGTTACCTGGCAGTGTAAGAAACAAACGTCTGTGGCGTTATCTACATGTGAAGCGGAGTATGTTTCTGCTAGCAGTTGCTGCTCTCAGATCTTGTGGATACAGCAACAGATGCGCGACTACGGTTTGCAGTTTCTTAACACACCTCTGTTTGTTGATAATGAGGCCGCAATAAATATAACAAAGAATCCAGTACATCACGCTAAAACTAAACACATAGAAATTCGTCATCACTTTATTCGTGATTGCTTTGAGAAAAAGTTGATACGAATTGAGAAAATCCACACTGACGAACAGAAAGCTGATTTACATACCAAAGCTTTTGATAAAAATCGGTTTAAATATTTGTTAAAACTGAATGGTATGAAGCTTCTGTCGGTGTCGGATGGCATAATTGGCGTTGATGAGAGTACTGTTGCGGATGAAGACGAGAAACAATCTGCAATGGTTTGTCGAATTTTTACTTGTTTTGGTATTTAGGGGGAGTAGATGTTTGTACATAGTTATATTTTCAGAAAATACAAAAACAGTAAAAAATGATAAAATACAAAAACATGATAAAATCTGAAAAAGAGCTTGTGTATATAGGGAAAATGATAGTACATCAGCTAGACGATTACAGTATGCTAAAGATTTGTAAAGTTTATAAGAGTTAAACAATCTCACTGATGATGTGTCGATAGGTTTTCGCACATTTAGTAGATTTATTCGGGATATAAACCTAAAATTCAAACTTGTGAATTCGTGGGGAACACTACTTGGATATATAGGTAACCCCTGAAATCTCGTTTGAAAGGTCTCTTAATCTGATATACTAGGTCTTTATACTCAATGATGTCTGGGGTATTATTCCGGGACTTCTGCTGAACGGTGGTTCTGACCTAGTCCCTGAATAATGCTTGCTGCAATGCTTGAAACACAGCATTAAACCCTCAGCATGCTGAAACAATAAAATTGATAAATGCTGCTGTTGTAAGCAAAAAGATCCTCTAAAGGGGACACACCGAAAAGTCGAAGCTGATATCTCTCTGCGTATACGGAAGTATCGATCTGAGATCCCTCGGCCCTCGCATACCTAATTTATATACAGATATCATTGTAGTATTCTCACCTGTAAGACTGATTATTGGGATTCTGGATACGGGAGTATATTCAAGAGGTGGGACACATGAATGAGCTAAGTTCATAATTCATCTAAATCGTATCCTGAGTAAATTGAAATTTGTGTGGGAATTTAAAATGGATCAGTATATCGACAATCGAGGTGAATTGTTTAAGTCTGAGTATGTAATGTAGCTTAACGGTACTTGTGATTTGTCTAAAAAGCTGATATGATTTCCTGACACGCTCGCCAAAAAAATATGTTTGTAAATAATTTACTTTGTTTACTTTCTGCAATTTAAGTTTTCTATATTTCATTTCTTAGTTTAGATCACTTTGATAAAATCCAAAAAGATTTTATTTCTGCTTTATTTTCCGACGAACCAAAGTGGAGAGTTGATTGTTGGATTCTCAGATGATTGAAGCAGATGCAGGAGATTCTGGACTGAAGAATGAGGAGAGCTTACTTTGATGAAGTTTGAATTGTTTGAAATGTAAAAAAAAAAAGTTCATTAACTTGATACTTGTTATTTTCAGAAAATGTTTGAAATTGTTGTTTTAAAATCAGTATTGATTCGTCAAAAGATCAACCAAGGTCATTAATTTGGACTTGGTAGATTAATTAAGTGATCAGGGTCATTAACTTGGACCTGAATACTTGAGTGGATTTCTAAAACTGATTAAGTTTGTGAATTTTTGTTGAAAAGATAGAATGGTTATGTTTATTGGTTGAGAAACAGGTTTGGACTTCATTATTCCCAACGGAAGCTAATTGTCAAAGCTTGAACCAGATATCTCAGATCCTAGCATATCGAGAGGGGGAGTCTGTGAAAGGGGGAGTCTGGATCAACGGTCAAAGGGAAGATTGAAGTTTAAAGTTTAAAGTTTGAAGATAAAGATTGATGAGAGTTTTTACAATGTTTGAAGATTGTTAAAGACAAAGACTTGAAGCCAAAGACTTCATCAACATCCAAGGGGGAGTCTGTTGGTGCATTAAATGTCTGCTGATTACGTCATTATCAAGTCTTGTATCTAGAATTGTTTGAATGATCACACAATAGGATTAAATTAGGGTTTGTAGTGGATAAACTTGAAGATTTCGCTTGAAATCAGTTCAAGCGAAATCAACAACTCATGATTTCGCTTCAGACTGTTTCAAGCGAAATCATCTGCTTATATATAGGTTGTGTGGGTCATTTGTTAGTAACTTGGTCATTGTGTGAAACACGAAGTGCTGCCGGATTTGTATCAGAAAACATTGTATAAGCACGAATATTAATCAGAAAAGAAGGATTAAAAGGATTAGAGCTGTTATGATTTTGTTTACGTTGATTCCGCCTTCGTACGCAAAGATGAACTGCCTTTACTGACGGTTTAAGGTCGTAGAACGGTCCAACAAGTTTGAATGTGTTGGATCGTTGTATGACCCGATTGAGTCGATCAGAAGAGTTTAAGTCCAGTTCAATGGCGGAATCAGAGAACTAGACATGAACACAGCTTGTTAATCTTTAATCTGTCAATTATATTGCTTTTAACACTGTTTACAACCTGACAGAAAACCGACAGCACTTCGTTACACTTTCGGAAGTCGCGTACCAAGTGAAATGACAAGTGCCCTATATATAGAGGTTAAGATTTCGCTTGAAAGCTTGAAGCGAAATCTGATATGTGTGATTTCGCTTGAACAGTTGAAGCGAAATCTGTTGTGGATGATTTCGCTTGAACAGTTTCAAGCGAAATCTTCACTTAAACCTCTTTTCTCAATTTATCGAACCTCGTGCACTAATAATCCTATCCTATTACATGATACAAGACGAAGTCAATAGACGTAGTGCACTAACAGACTCCCCCTCGGATATTGACGCAGTCTTCAGTGACTATTCTTCAATATGACACATCTTCAGTCTTGATCATTCTGCATCCTCATTTAGATTGTAACATTGTAAGCATCCAACTATCTCTTCTTCTATCAGCTTCAGGCTCCCCCTTTCATCAAGCTTCCGTGCTTTGGGATCGACACCTAGCTTTCCAGATATAAGCTCCTAACTTTTAGTTTGTCTTCAGACTCCCCCTTAGACTCTGCTTTCGGGATCGTAGTCTGGACTATCTGCAATCACTCATACGTTTATAAGTAACAACATTTTAGACTATCCAGGAATCATAACCTGGCCATTCCAATCAAATCCTCTAATCCACTCCCCCTATCAACAAACTGTATAGATTAAGCAGTATTAAAGAATCCAACTCCCTCACAGTTAATCATCCAAGTCCAAATTAATGACCTTGGAGATATCACAAACTGTTTTTGAAATTTTTGATTTTAAATCAAGTTTCAATTTAATGAACTTGTTTTATTTTCAGAAACACAATCAACATACTTAGATTTTGAAACTCAGCACTCAGATATCAGTTGTCGAAAATAAAGCAGAAATCAAAATCTTTTTGTATTTTCTGAAAATATAAAGCAATAAAGAAATATGTACAAACATATTTACAGACAATATTTTTGTTTGAGTATGCGTCAGAGGATCATATCAGTTTTTGACAAGTCACAAGTACCGTTGAGCTTAAAATCACATTATGCATTAAACAATTCACTTAGATTGTCGATATACTGATCCACTTAAATTTTCATACAAACTTCAACTCATTCAGGATACGAATTAGGTGTTTTAGGAACTTAAACCTATTCATGTGTCCCACCTCTTGAATATACTCCCGTATCCAGAATCCCAATAATCAGTCTTACAGGTGAGAATACTACAATGATATCTGTATATAATTTAGGTATGCGAGGGCCGAGGGATCTCAGATCGATACTTCCGTATACGCAGAGAGATATCAGCTTCGACTTTTTGGTATGTCCCCTTTAGAGGATCTTTTTGCTTACAACAGCAGCATATATCAATTTTATTGTTTCAGCATGCTGAGGGTTTAATGCTGTGTTTCAAGCATTGCAGCAAGTATTAGCCAGGGACTAGGTCAGAACTACCGTTCAGCAGAAGTCCCGGAATAATACCCCAGACATCATAGAGTATAAAGACCTAGTATATCAGATTAAGAGACCTTTCAAACGAGATTTCAGGGGTTACCTATATATCCAAGTAGTGTTCCCCACGAAATAAGCAAGTGTTTGAATTTAGGTTTATATCCCGAAAAAGTTTACTAAGTGTATAAAAACCTACCGACACATCCACGGTGAGATCGTTTAACACATTTAAACTTTCCATTTCTTTAGCATACTGTAACCGTCTACTGATGTACTATCATTTCCTCTTTCTACGCAAAAACTCAATTTTTGAATTTTATCATGTTTTTTACTTTTTCAAATTTTCAAATGTTTTTGTATTTTCTAACAACATTACTCCCCCTAAAATGCAAAATCATATAAAGAAAATTTGACAACCAATACTGATAGCTTTGTCTCGCCATCCATTTTCTGCATCTCATGCTCTGTTTTGCAGAAAATATAACATAAAGTACCCCCATGATTTACAACCCATTGATCTTAACAGTTTGAAAACCGTTTTTCAATCTGATGAAAGTAATCATGTTTGGTCAGCCGTGAGGGTTTCGGCATATTCAATCAAAACTCCCCCTTACAACAAACTATTTTCCCATAATGATTTCAAAACACTTAAGTTTGTTTTAATCAGAATGGTTTTTCCGGAAAAAATAGTTTGTTTACCCATCACTTGTGGATTCGGGGTTATCTCATCACCTTCTTCTCTTTAAAACCTTTTTGTACAGATTTTAACAATATAAGATCAAACACCAACACTCACTTGTAGAAAATCAAGTACAATTTAATGTCCTTGATTAACCACTTGTAACACGAAATATCACAGTTACCATCCTGTGAATTTCTCAAGAATGATGCCGATACCTGCTTCACACTTACCAACCTGGAAGCTCCGGCAAGTCAGATTTTTCTATTTGAAAAGTTTCACCCAAGACTGACTGTCCTTGGGTGTATTTTGAGCTTTTCTCTTTTCTTCATAAAACTCTTTCACTCCTTTTTCCTTACCATCAACCATCTTACTAAAAATATGTTTAACATTGCTATTAAACATTTTTCCAGCATCAACACCTTTTGATTTTGTGTTTGTGGCTTGTAATGGAGGAAATTTTTCATCATTCATCAAAAGAACAATTTCTTCCTTCTTTACCTCAACTTGTGGCTCCTCTGATTTTGTGGAATCAGATTCATTGCACGATCTTGACTTATCTGACTTAGATGAGTCAGATTCATCGCCTGATGGTGGCTTGTCTGACTTTGAAATATCAGATTCATCGCCGACCATTTTCTTCTTTAAAACCTTTTTCTCTTTTGTCCTCAGATTTGTATCTGAAGAATTTGATTTGCTTGACTTTGCTGTCGAGTGAATCGATTCATCAGAACTATTATTCGAACCAACCGATGAACCCGAAGACAAAATCTTCTCCAAGTATTCTCTCGCCTTCTTCCTTTTCTTTCGTAGTCTGTCTTTCTGCCCCTGTGAAAGTTTAACTTTCTTTTCTTGAATTGTCTGATCCTGAACTTTAGGTTTTAGAACCTTCTGTTCATGGGGCTTGACTTTGACTGACTTCTTTACCGTTCTTTGAGATTCAACCCTCGATCTTCCCATCGATTTCATTGGGCAATCTCTTGCAATGTGACCTTTGATCTGGCAGGTATAGCATCTTCTTGTTTCATAATTCCAATTCTGGCAATTAACAGCAATGTGTCCTCTAACACCACAGGTGTAGCACACTCTGTTATCGTACCATCCACTTCTGTCAGTCCAAACCTTTAGATCATAACATTGTTTGGCTTGGTTATAATCATTTCTCCTCTTCAATGCTGGATTTGTCTTTTGAGCACTGTGGTCAAACCTGCACCACTTATTACCAACATTTTGTGAGTTTTCATTTTTAACTTTTTGTGATTTTTGATAATGATTGGATGATTTATCTGATGAGCTTTTAATTTCAATTTTAGAATTTTTCAAATTTCTATCTTTTTGTTTCTGTTCTGCATTCTTCTTAACAGGTTTTTGTTTAGAACATTCACCTATTTCAGTAGATTGCAGAACAGTATTTTGAAATTTTTCATGTAAATCTAAAGATATTTTTTTTTCTTTTCTTTTTCATCATCAGATATCTCATCACAATCTTCAACTTTGACATTTTCAATGTTGAAATTGATTGGTTTTGAACAAACATGTGATGTAGAAGTCACAAAACCTTTCAATTTAACTTCAAGCTCTTTGATTTTAGTCCGAGCTTTTTCAGCTTCTTTTTCAAGCTGAATGATTTTAGCAAGATGAGAATTGATTTCAATTTGTTTTTCAAGATTATCTTTACCAAAAACATCTCTCTCATCTTCTAAAATCTTTAACTGACTTTTGAAATCATTTTCAAATTTTAATTTTTCATTTTCAAACTCTTTTTCTTTTTCTTTCAAAATCTTGTTTTCTGATGTCAAACTGTTCATTAAATTTTTAAACCGTATTTCCAACTCAACCAATGTTTCATCCTTTCGACACATGAAATATTCAAATCTTTCAACTAAAATCTCCTTTTTCTCAGAAGAAGAACAACAAGTCCAATTGTTCATTCTTTCAAATTTAGTGTTTTCCAGTTCATCAAACATTTTGAATTCTTGATATTTGTGCCGTGTAAATCACCTGCAAACAAACAAACAAACAATCAGTATACACAATAATATCCTGAAATAGATTGATACCCTGTTGACGTGAAATAATCTCAACACGAAATTTCACTTTTCAATCGAACAAGGAAATTCAATCGGAAACACAAGTTGATTCTTCAAGCGAAATCAACTTTGTTTAATCAGCTGAAGCGAAATCAACTATTGATAACTTGAAGCGAAATCAACTGTTGATAGACTTGAAGCGAAATCTACTATTAAGTCTTGAAGCGAAATCCCACAGTTGTTTGTCTTGAAGCGAACCAGTTCAAGCGAAAATAACTATTTCGCTTCAGGAAGTCTTCAAGCGAAATCCAACACAATCTATTTCGCTTCAGCAGTTTTTCAAGCGAAATAGTCCAAAAATTCAGATCTGAAGTGAAATCAACATTATCCTTCGAACACTTTCAAGCGAAATCAAGTTTTCGTCCAGTTTTTGTCATTTTTACTTTGAATTTCGGTCTCAAACTTTCAAGGCTTTGATAGACTACTGTTTTATACATTCGGTGAAAAACTCAGACCATTTTGACCGTTAAATCTTGTCCAGATTGAAAAAGAAGGTGTAGAAGTCAGAAAATAGATGATATCAAGCTAAACTCTTCTTCCTGAGCTCTGATACCACTTGTTGGATCGTTGTATGACCCGATTGAGTCGATCAGAAGAGTTTAAGTCCAGTTCAAAGGCGGAATCAGAGAACTAGACATGAACACAGCTTGTTAATCTTTAATCTGTCAATTATATTGCTTTTAACACTGTTTACAACCTGACAGAAAACCGGCAGCACTTCGTTACACTTTCGGAAGTCGCGTACCAAGTGAAATGACAAGTGCCCTATATATAGAGGTTAAGATTTCGCTTGAAAGCTTGAAGCGAAATCTGATATGTGTGATTTCGCTTGAACAGTTGAAGCGAAATCTGTTGTGGATGATTTCGCTTGAACAGTTTCAAGCGAAATCTTCACTTAAACCTCTTTTCTCAATTTATCAAACCTCGTGCACTAATAATCCTATCCTATTACATGATACAAGACGAAGTCAATAGACGTAGTGCACTAACAGAATGGGGACCAAAACAAAAAGAAGCTTTTTAGAATTCTTAAGCAAAGATTAACTAATACACCCATATTAGCGTTACCAGAAGGAACTGAAGACTTTGTAGTCTATTGTGACGCTTCTAAGTTAGGTTATGGATGTGTATTAATGCAACGCCAAAAGGTTATAGCTTACGCATCTAGACAGCTTAAGAATCATGAAGAGAATTATTCAACCCATGATCTGGAATTAGGAGCTATAATTTTTGCCCTTAAAATTTGGAGACATTACCTTTATGGTAGTAAGTTTACCATATTCACTGATCATAAAAGTTTAAGGTATGTTTTCGGGCAAAACGAGTTGAATATGAGACAAAGACGCTGGATGGAGATGCTTAGTGATTATGACTGTGATATCCAGTATCATGAAGGAAAAGCAAATGTAGTGGCAGATGCTTTAAGTCGAAAGTATCATGAAAAGCCAAAAAAGGTACGTTCTCTTAAATTAAATCTACAAGTAGATTTAAATAATCAAATCAGAAAAGCACAAGAATCAGTAATCAAGGATGATGCTGAAAAACTAAAAGGTATGATTAAAGAATTAAAACCAGGAACAGATGGAATTTGGAGATTCCATAAAAAGAGAATGTGGATACCTAAATTAGGAAATCTACGTCATAGTATATTAGAAGAAGCCCATAAGTCTAAGTATACGATGCATCCAGGAAATGATAAAATGTACCAGGATTTAAGGAAAAATTTCTGGTGGATAGGAATGAAGAAGGACATAGCAGCCTATGTTTCTAAATGTTTAACTTGTTCACAAGTTAAAGCTGAACACCAGAAACCCTCAGGTTTGTTACAACAATTAGAAATGCCAGTGTGGAAATGGGAATTAATAACAATGGATTTTATTACTAAATTACCCAAAACAAGGAAAGGTAATGATACAATCTGGGTGATTGTAGATAGACTAACTAAGTCAACTTATTTCCTACCAATGAAGGAAACTTTCAGTATGGAACAGCTAGCTAAATTGTATGTAAATGAAATTGTTTCATTACATGGAATTCCTTTATCAATTTTTTCTGATAGGGATAGTCGATTCACCTCTCATTTTTGGTCAAGTTTCCAAAAGGCGATGGGAACCAAATTAAATTTGAGCACAGCTTATCATCCTCAAACAGACGGACAAAGCGAAAGAACAATTCAGACAATGGAAGATATGCTTAGAGCTTGTGTAATTGATTTCGGAGGTAATTGGGATGATCACTTACCTTTAATAGAGTTTTCTTATAATAATAGTTATCACACAAGTATCAATGATGCACCATTCGAAGCACTTTATGGACGAAAGTGCCGAACCCCAGTCTGTTGGGCAGAAATTGGTGAAAAGCAACTACCTGGACCTGAGATAGTGCAAGAAACCACCGACAAGATTATTCAAGTCAAGGAACGACTGAAAGCAGCACGTGATCGACAGAAGAGTTATGCTGATAACCGACGCAAACCATTGGAATTTCAAGTAGGAGATAAAGTATTGTTAAAAGTCTCTCCTTGGAAAGGAGTGGTAAAATTCATCAAACGAGGGAAGCTAAGTCCCAGGTATATTGGACCTTTTGAGATTATGAAAATAATAGGACTTGTAGCCTATCAGCTACAACTGCCAGAGGAAATGGCAGGAATACATGATGTGTTTCATGTATCTAATCTCAAGAAATGCTTATCCGATGAATCACTGGTGGTACCTCTTAAGGATATAGAGGTAAATAAACAACTTAAGTTTGTAGAAAGGCCTCTACAGATCGAAGATAGGAAAGTCAAGAACCTCAAGCATAAGAGATTAGTTCTGGTCAAAGTGAAGTGGGACTCCAAAAGAGGACCTGAATATACATGGGAGCTTGAATCTGAAATGCAACGGAAATATCCACACTTATTCCAGTAGATCTCGAGGACGAGCTCTAAAACAAGGTGGGGAGGATGTAACAATCCTCAATAAACCGACACCCTCGATTATTTTTCCGACACCCTAGTATATTTTAAATTATTCTAAAATGTCCCAAAACACACCCCATACGAGAAAACGGGCCTCAAATATATTAAATAGCATTAAAAATAAATAAAAATTGAAATCTTGGGCTGAGGCGGGCCGCGTAGACCCACCCCAACCTAACGCGGGCGGTTTCAAGGTTGAAACCTGATTTCGTTTGATTTCTTAAGTTCAGGCGGGCTGCGTAAGACCCCCCATTAGTTTACGCGGGCCGCGAGAGTCCCAAAATGTGGCGCAGCCCTGGGCCGCCACCTGGCCCAATACATGTCGAGCCTATATAGTGATCCGGATGGGCTACAAGGTGATCGGAGGTCAACGCGGGCCGCGTAGGCCCTGTGCTCATGTTACGCGGGCCGCGACAAACTCAGAATTCAGCACTATATAAGAATGGCCTCGGGAATTCATTTCTGATCATTCAAAATCGTTTCTTTCTCTCAATTTCTGAATATTAGGCATAATACGCGGGCATTATACCCCCCTAAATAGCGAGGTTCTGCTCCGTTGTAAGTATTATAACCCCTGGATACGTATTAGATACGCTGCCCGATTGATCTAGGATTCCGTAATGGCTGTCGTGGTTCTGCCCGACGTAGTCATTGGAATGCCATCTCGGGGAGGGTATTGCTAATGTTAAAATGGGTTATTAATAATAACGCGTGTACATTTGTGTAAATTATAGATAATTCTCAGGAAACCCTTACGGAAAATCTAAGACAGCAATGTGAGTTGATCCACTTTTTGTAAACCTTTTTGTTAACTGTTTTACAAAACCTTAAATACTTTTCCATGCGAATAACAGTTATGGAGTATTTGTAAGAATACAATTATGATGAGCATGTTGGGGTTTTGTATACAAAATTTGTTACCACCTGGTCAAGGAGTAACATTTCCACAAGTCGGGTTCGACAGTACCATGGATGTTAATTGATATGTCTTAGAAACAAATATAATTGCGGGATCGCCCTCAATACTGTACAGTGGGATTTTTATTTAAACTTGATTAAACTGGGATTCAATCACCAGTATTTCCCACTGACAAATGTTTTTAAAATGCGTTTCAGGTAACAAAATGTGAAAGCCAAATAGAAGCCAGCTGGACAGCACTGAAGGCTTGGAAAAGTGGCAATAAAGTTACCTAAAAATAAAATAGATGTTTTTATTAAATAAATAGGATTTATTCCTATGAAAAAGTGTGTACTATGAACTTGGGTTTTAACCCATTTGTTTAATGTTATGAAAAAGTGGTATTTTACTCTGATCAATATTTCCTAACTACGGTCCTGATGAAAAATTCCGCTGCCAAATTAGACAATACGCGATACCACCGAAACTGACTTGCGGCCGCCCATTCCCGGGGATCTGGGATCGGGGGTTGCGACATCTTGTGCCTCTAAATGACCTCACACAACGTTCGTATTCTTTAAAGAATAATTTATCGAACTTAGAAAGTCGTTTGTGCTTAAAATGAGCATCTTGTGAAACACAGGGGTTAAAAGTGTCAACATGTTGAAAGTAACCTCTGAGTGACCTTTTAAAGATCCCAAAAGCATTGTGATAATTTATTTTGATCCCATGAATAACGAATATTAAATTCGTGGAATTTCGACGTATGTAAATTATCAAGGTGCTAATTCCAAGAAATAAGGGTTAAAAGCGTCAACGTTGCAATTTAAGATCATTCGGGTGACCTCGTAACTAACCGGGAGCTTAACGGAGTTTGTTTATGACTTAGAGTCCTTAAAAGTCAAGTTTGGGGGTCAAAAGTGCAATAAAAACAAGTTAAAACAAGTTTAAAAAGCACCAGGGACCAAAAGTGCAAAGCTGGAAACTTGTTGACCGGACATGACCTCTACGCGGGCCCCGTAGGTCCTCGGCCAATCCTTACGCGGGCCACCTAAAAGTGCCAGTGACAGAATTCTTGGACAGATGCCTGTTCAGCCTGTTCCACCGCCTTAGAAGCCTTGTTTTCGATTCCAGGGGCAGCTCCAATGGTATTTCATGCATAGGGGACACCTAGGATGATCAGGAAACATGTGTAGACTTGTGTGGAGTGATCTTGAGGATTGATTTTGGCTATATAAGCTCTTGTTTGTTGCACTAGTTCACTTGCACTTGCAAAAATTATTCAAACACTTTCTCTGGAGCTCTCTAGACTTCAAGCAAGATTCCCTAAGCTTCATTTTCGTGCTAAGTGCTTTTGTAAGTAATCTTAGCCTCTCTAATTCAAGTTTTAGTAGTTTAATAATCCAAAGTCAAACTTATCGTAATTAAGCTTTGACTTAGTGACTAATCACTAATGATCCAGTCATTAGTCAAATTAAAAGTAGTTATAAGTTGGTAATCATGTAGATAATAAACACCTAAAAGGGCACCTACTGATTATCACCCTAACTTGGTCAAATGTCGGGTCAAACCTAAGAATAAAAAGTCAACAGAAAGTTATTTTGCAAATAAAGTCATAATTAGCAATGTAGAAGCTATGAAACCTGTTTTAACACTTATATAACTTGGTAATTAATGTAAGAACATGTCTAAACATGTTCAACCCGACAATTCTGAGTTTAGGCTCGGTTCGCAACTGAAAGTCGCAAAAGTTGACTTTTGCTTTGACTTTCAGTTCTGACCCGATTTAGATTATTTTAGAAATGCCTTAGGGTTCCATTAGGACCATATTACATGTTAGTATAACCCTCTGAGTTTATACAATGTGGTTCCTTTGTAATGCTAGTTCGTTGCATGTTTCCGTTATATGCTTAAAATTGACCATTATGCCCTTTTAATGTAAAAACGAGATTTTTGAAAATGTGAGTGGACAAAAACCTTTGTTACTGATTTATAAACTTGTCCTAAAATTTGACATCAGTTTGAGGTCTAAATTAGGAGTTATGCTCATTATCGTAATTAGAAAGCTTTTTATTAATTAAACGACAATATTAGCATAAAGCCTATCTAAACCCAAATTTTGACACCAAATCTTTACCCACTGATGTAATATAATATTTTAGGATTTTTGAAGATTTTTATTTATTTTTAAACTGATCATATCATAGGGTTCTTGCTTTGATTCGGTAATTGTCGGTTATACCCTTTTTGTTAATAAAATGAGTTTTACATAACATTTTGATACCAAACCTTTTGCTACTGATTTTATATGATAAATAAAATATTTTAAGACTTTTGGACTGATAAAAATCTCAGCTTTCCTTATTTAACCCGGAAATCGCCTAAAACCTGGATTAAAAGCTATTTTGCTATATAAGACTTAATACCTACTGATGTTTTAAGTAAATTTTTATATTTTAACAGTAGGTAAAAGTTTTGAACTCAGATTTCCAAATTTGACCTTTAAAGCTGATGTGAAATTACCAAAATGCCCCTACGGTGCATAGTTTGGTTATAAGTGATAAATTTCACATATATGCAATACCCTACTGTTATGACTTATAAAAATAAATATTTTTACTGGTCGTTTCAGACCAGAACCTCAGATTAATATTTAATCTCTTTTATAACCTTTAAAATGACCAAAATACCCATACGGGGCTTAATTTGAGTTTAAATCCGTTTTGGGCATAATGGAAGGTATCCTAGTGATATCACAACATATTTAAGGCATATTAACTTATGAAACCTGTATATGACTCTTTTGGTTACCCGTTATGCATTATCCGCATTCGGAACGATTTATGTAACTAGTTTGCATAAATTAACCGAAACGGGTCAAACCTTATCATTTTTACCTCAAAATCCAGAATGTGTTTAGTTTACCCATATTATACAAGTCTTCAAACTTGTCGGGTCTAAATAACATTCTAATCCGGTATTCGCTTAATCTTGCGTTTTGAACCGTAAACCTTTCATTAAAACTAACCGGTCTAAGTTTAAACTTAAGTAAGACCTGTTAGGAATCTAATAGGTTATTAAAACCTTCGTTCTATATTTAGGAGCCCAGTAAAAGATATCTTCACTTGCTGGTTGTATACGGTTGAGATAAATTTGAATATTTGCTCAGGTAAATACTTTTAACTTATTTTCCCTTATACGGGCTTGGGGTACGGTATATAAAATATTGCTTGGTCCGGTATTGAATTTTTAATCATATGAAGGTTAAATCATTGAGATAACCTGTTTAAACTGTTGTGTTTGTTCTAAGCCTTTGGGGGGTTAATGACCATGTCCTGGATATCCTTGGCTCATTCATTGAAATGGCCACGACTTAAGCACGGGGTGTAGGCATACACCTGCCGGTGCGTATGTAAAGTAATATACCCGCCTGATCAAGAATAACTCGCCGTGGGTTTATTTATGTGGTGTGTCTATTAATCTTTAACCCGGTATTCAGCCCGGGCTACTGAACGTATAACGAACATGTAATTCTTTTACAAGTTTATTTTTAAATAATTATCCCAAGTTATAAAAGATTATTTGTGCCTTGTGCATTAAAACCAATTTTCTTAAACTCTTTTCAAAATGAGTCGGTTAATTGTATTTACCAGTGTAAACTGACGTATTTTCCAAAAGGTTAAAGTGCAGGTACTAGGCGGAATAGGCTGGCTACTCCTGAGTGAATAAATAAGAGTCTTGCAAGCTTTGTCACTTAAAATATGTTGAACAATTATCTTCTTTTATTTGATCCGCCTGTGGATCGTTTACATTCCGTTTGTAATACTTCGTTACTTTTAATTCGGTTTGTAAAATATTTTACTTTAGACTTCCGCTGTGCATTGAACTATGATAAATTGACTATGATGATATCAACTACGTCACGATACTCCCCACCGGGCCCACCGGTAATATGTGAAAATATCGGGGTGTGACTTATTGCTTAGTGTATTAGCCTAATATAAACAAATGAGATTTGTTTTTAGAGCCCAATAGAATACAGTGATCCATGAGAGATGAATGTTTTGGCCCACACAAGTAGGGTGCAAACAAGCCGAGCCGAGGCCGAGCTCGAACAGGCTTGAGCTCGAGCTCGACCAAGCTCGAGCTCGATTAACTTATGAGGGCTTGGGCTCGAGCTCGGCTCGATTCGAGCTTTGTTTTCAAAGCTCGAGCTTGTCTCGTTGGTATTTTCTCAAGCTCGAGCTTGGCTCGGGCTCGGCTCGTTTATTATCTATTAATTAATATATTTAATAAAAATAATATAAATAATAGACTTTTTCGGCTCGCGAGCTCGATAAGTGAAGCTCGGGCTCGGGCTCGTTTACTAAATAAGCTTATTTTTAGGTTCAAGGTCGGCTTGTAAACAAGTTAAAATAAGCTCGGCTCGACTCGGCTCGTTTACACAAAGGCTCGATAACGCTCGACGAGCCTAACGAGCTTCACATGCGAGGCTCGAGCTCGATAAACAAACGAGCTTTATTTTAGGCTTAAACGGCTCGATAAGGCTTGGCTCGTTTCGAGCTTTTTCTCGAGCCGATCTCGAGTAGCTCGCGAGCCGCCCGGCTCGTTTGCACCCCTACACACAAGTTGCAATAGACTTGTTTTTTACGTATCTGTTTCTTCTTAGAAACAACTTAGTAGCAGATCTTGTTAGATATTTTAGTGTAATCGGGATTGACTTGGTGATTAAAGCGAATAATAATACACATTAAACAAGTTAGGAGGTGCGGGAGTGTACGCTTTTTTGAGTTATTATAATTTGGAGTGTACGGGCGGAGCCCGTACTCTACGGGGGTTCCAAGGGGGCAACGCCCCCTTCGCGGGGGTCCGGGGGCAGCGCCCATGGGAGCAGGGTCCAAGGGGCGGCAGCCCTTGGCGGGGTTCAAGGGGCAGAGCCCCTGGTTGGGGTCGAGCTAATTTTTCAGACAAAAATCAGAGTTGTATCCGATTGAATTATTCGGGTGAACCACCGAAATAATTTGATCTGAGAATGATTACACGCCTCTCTGATTATCCGATTTTCTGAAATTCCCCAACAGATCTTGTTAATCTAAATGAACGTTGTTCGGGTTTTGAAGTTTTAGATGTTTGCAGAAAACAAAAGAAAACGATTAAAATAAATATGTTTTGATCACTAGAATAGATTGAAGAGTGCTGGATGAAAATCTGAACCAGTCTACTCTAATCTAACCTAAGCTAAATCTAGACATTTCATAAAATTAAAAAAGTACACAGATAATTTTTTTGAAAGGCAGTACACAGATATTAAACATGTCACGTGGTTGCTATCCGTATTATTGTCCTCGTAAAATTTATTAGGTCTGAGTTGTCACTTTCGAACTAAATGACTAGTACCAACTAAATGACTAGTACCAACATGTCACGGGTTGGGGTTTTTAGTTTTTTATCTTCTTTTTATTTTTGGCAAATTGGATTTAAATAATCCCAACTCACTGTTATTGGTCAATAATAATCCCAACTCATTTAATCACCGATAATAATCCGAACTATTCACTTTTGTTTGTAAAATACTCCCAGTTAAAAAAACACTAACTAGGTTAAAAAAGTGCTGACGTGGCATGCCACATCAGCAGTTTTGCTGACGTGGCAGTTGATGTGGCATTTTTTGATGACGTGGCAGCTGATGTGGCAGTCTACGTGGCATTTTTGATGACATGGCAGGTGACGTGGCATGCCACATCAGCAATTTTTTAACCTAGTTAGTGTTTTTTTAACTGGGAGTATTTTACAAACAAAAGTGAATAGTTTGGATTATTATTGGTGATTAAATGAGTTGGGATTATTATTGGCCAATAACAGTGAGTTGGGATTATTTAAATCCAATTTGCCTTTATTTTTTAGTGTGAAGTGCGTTATATATTATTTTAGAGAAATTTATTTTTTAGATTTTGAAATTGTAGCTGTGCATGCATGTAGTCTTCATGTTTGTATTTTATCAGGTACATGCTAATCTTTTTTAATTTCATTTCTGCCGTTAAGAAAAAGTGAGTTTTGATCAGGGTGAGGTCAAATGTATTGAAGATGATCGAATAATAGAAATATTCACCGCAGAATGATGAAATGGATACAGTGGCGGACCCAGGAATTTTTTCATGGGGGTGCGGAACATTTTTAAAAATTTTAGGCCCCTAGGTATATAAGTAAAAAAATCGGTTCGTATCGGATCGGGTCGGGTCGGGTCATGTAAAACAAACGAACATCAAACTAAATTTATATAATCATCAAAAACATGTCAAACCTTGTTACAAACATAATTAAAACGTCGACGCCCTACGGGTTTTCATTTTTTGAAATCTATCCAAAACATCATCTAAAGCTAATTTCTTAAGCAATTCTTTCTCTATATAACATAAGTTCATCGCACCATAACATAATGTTTCAATTTTAATTTTCAACTATTCAAGCCCTAGAAATCATAACGTAAGTTGTAATCACCCTAAAAATATATAAACAACATAATCACCCTAAAAATCATCTAAACAACCATAAACAACGTCAAAACACACAAAATTTCAAACCTATTTAACAACTTTATTACCCTTTTTTCTCCTATAATATCAACCAAAATCATCAAAATAACAAAGAAACTTACCCGTGTTCGGATTCCGGTTAGATTTGGTGTCGAACGACGGTGGTATGGTGGTTGATTACGGTGGTCGCCGGGTGCTGGACTGTTGTCGCTAGGTGATGTTGTTCGTTGGCGGTGCAGGGACACAAGAGAGAGAGAGAGAATTTCTTAAGGTTTTGGACTTTAATTATTTTATTATAGTTTGAAATATTGTTGGGTTTGGTTAATGGGCTAAGACTTAGTGGACTAGCTAGTTAGTAATTATAAGTGGGTAAAGGTATGGGTATTTGGGTTTAGTTGGTTAGGTATTAAAAGTTATATAATTTAGGTAGTATATTTTTTTAAAGAAATAAGAGTTTACTAAAAAAATTTAAAATATAAATTGATAACACTTTTTACCTAAGGGGTGCGGACGAAAAATTTCAAAGGGTGCGGTCGAAAATTCCAAGAGGTGCGGACGAAAAATTCCAAGGGGTGCGGACGGGATTTTCGACGGAATTTTGCCCTAATTTTTTTTTCCCCCGGGGGTGCGCCCGCCCACCTTGGGGTGGGCTTGGGTCCGCCCCTGAATGGATAATGGTAATCTTACTAATCTGGTTGATTAAGTGTTTCGAGTTTTGACGGATGTTGTCAAATGTATACATATGGCGGATTGGCGGTGACAACGAATTGACGCGACGTTTGAGTGAAACGTTACTGTTGGTTCAGGCCCTGGTTACACACACAAACACACACTACGGAACAAACTATATAATGTTAATTTCTCAAGATTAAAACAAACTATTACAAAGGTTATCTGAAAAACAAAAAATATTACTCCTATTAGACCACGGGGTGTGGGGGCGTTAGTTGGGGCGGGGTTGTCAGGCAATGCTGGCTAAACCACACCGGGCCAACGTTGGCCACGACGTTGCCCCGCTGGTGTGAGGCGAGGGGGAGAGGTGAGGTGGTTGGCTTGGATTGGATTGGATTGGCTGGTGAGAGATGACCGTTTGGGCTAGCCGTTTTCTCTAGCCGTTGGAGATGGCGGTTTTGGTAAGAAAAAATTCAAATTTTTAAAAACATTTACAATTTTTTTACCTATAAATACCCATCCCAAACTTCATTTTTTCCACATTTATCTTCTTCAACCAAAACCAAACACAAATAACAAATCTTCAACCAAACTCACACCAAAAAAACGAAAATGGTGCATTGGACAGAGGAAGAGGAAATAGCACTAGTGACGTCGATTGTTGACGCACAACGAACCCTACAACGCGGTCAAACCGTGTATTGGGGGCGAGCGTTTCAGCAATACCAACAACACGTTGGGAACGCACGTCACAATTTAAACGCGTGCCAGCACAAGTGGCGTGAGCTCAAACCGAAGTTGGATCGGTTTAAAGTTTGCTTCGACCGTGTCCCTGCGGGCGACTTGACCCACGACGATAAGAGTGGAGATCGCGAAGATCAAGTATAGGCACGATGGGAATTCGGATTTTAAGTGGGTTCCCCACTTTAATATTTACCAAACTTTATAATTTTTTTCTTTTTTTTGGATTTAGTAACTGCTTTTTTTTTAATTTTTTAGGATTTAATAAGTAGTTTTTTTTTTAAATTTTATGTAACTTTTTTTTTAAATTAATAATTTCATTTTGCCTTGAACCTTTAAAAATGTTGGAACGGCCCAACAGATTTTAAGGGCTATATGAATACATTGCCTACCCAAACTCAATTACGTCAACCCAAACACGACAATTTGACGAATAAATTTAAAACCCATCTCTATGCCGTGTTTAGAGGTTTGGAATATCGTTCAATTCAGGACAAACCTCATAAATATTTTTGACTTACCCGGTGACAATAATTGATGTAACAAAGAACATCAAAAGGAAGATGTTATCCACACATCAAAAGGAAGATGTAACTTTAGTTTTCCCGGCATATTAATCAATATGGTTGTGACTATTACCATAAAAGATGGTCTTGTGGACATTTTATTAATCTTAGGAAACATAAAATTCATAAAAAAATTATTTGGTTGGTGTATATGATTATACATGTGAATTGTTTACAAGTAAACAAATTTAGTTATACCTTTGTTTGTTTTCAAGATATACATATATATAGTTTATACCAAATGCGACACCTGTTTTCAAGATATACATATAATAGTTTATACCAAATTCGACACTAAAGTATGCTAGGTAGAGTTGTGGAATCTCATCGACAAAAAGGGGTTCATGGTGCTGCCGGATCTCTTTCATAATTTCATTTTTGTATTCTTAAATATTCATAATGTGAGTCAACTCAATACAATTGGCCAAAATTCTCCACTAACTACACCTATACTTTATAAACGAGTCAAATTGTTCATTAGCTACTAAAAACCAGCTTAATAAAATTCCAAATCAGTCGGGCTTAAATTAGTTTGAGTCACACACGCGTAAGCCTAAACTAGTTTTTTATTCTCCGCGTTTCGCGGCGGAATTTTGGTCGTTTCCCCTACGTTACATGACAGAAGCTTCGTCGTTACCGGTTTGGAAAACGATTGGGTTTGTTATGGCACCACAACGATAACATCATTGGCTATAACTTATAATACAAAAAAATAACTTCGTTTTCAAACTTACACAACACAAAAATATTTGATTCTAAATATAACTTGGTTTTCAAATAAAAAAGATAGTCAGTTTTATAAATACTAATACATATTGATCTATTAAAAAAGTCATTTCTAAACTTACTATCAAAATCACCAACAAAACCACTATTGTTCCTTCTGAGTTTGGTTTAAAAATATTTGATTCTAAATATAACTTGGTTTTTAAATAAAAAAGAAAGTCATTTTTATAAATACTAATACATATTGATCTATTAAAAAAGTCATTTTCTAAACTTACTATCAAATTCACCAACAAAACCACAACTGTTCATGGTGACTTTGGTCTAATATATATAAAGTGGGGTTCATAAAATGTATACACAAATAATAAGTATTTCGTATACAATTATAACAAAATTAAATAAAGAATATATTATTTGTTGTGGTTATGTATAAAAATTGTTAGATATATAATAAAAACTATATACATAGTAAAAGAGTCGAGGATAAACCAAGCTTGTAAAAAGTAATTGAGTTTGAGCTATAATGCTTAAAAATGAGTCAATTAGAGAAGCAAATTAGATTTATTTACACCTAATTACCCCACCAATAAACCATACAAAAATTGTTGAGTTTCCACACTTAAACATATAGTGTCATAACATAATTTGATGTTTGTGCCTCGTAAGATCCTTAAGTTACATATCAACACTTAAAACTAGTTTTTGATATATAAAGTATAGTTTTAAGTGTTGATCTAATGGCTTTTCAAACGAATAAGTTTAAGGATATTATGGGGCAATCTATATTTCAAAGAAGACATCATTGCTATTTTTTAGTTCTTGTACCGAAAGGAAACTCCATTTTCCATATTGGCTCTTCTACTACATGTTCGATATTGACACTGTCGTTACGGATATAGAATAAATTTAGAGGTCGAGATTGAATAAAGGTTACAAAAAAGTCCTAAAGATATTTTGGTAGATGGTAGACTTTTGGAATCTCACTACCATCCAAAAGAGATGTTACAAAGATCAAGTGTCTAAAATTCGTGTTCCTTGATCATGATATTCTATTTTCAAAAGTAGTTAGGCTTTTAAAGAATATATGCTAAAGTCTTAACCAGGGCCGGCCCGTGGGTGGGCGACGGCACAAGGCCCAAACCTTCCGAGTGCCCAAATCTTTTTAATTTTGTATAAAATTTACGTTGTATAAGATAGAATGTATATGCACTGAATTGAGAAATAACATCAATGAACCTTGTACTAGTGGTTACTGCTTTCCTTAAATAACAAGGAGACGCGAGTCTTAATCTCGGAGTCTCCAAATTCTTTATTTAAGCTTTTTTTTTTTTGTTTTTTTTAGTGACATTTAATGCTTAATTTTGTCAACTGCATTTTTCCCTTTACTTAATAAATTATTTCATAAACTTAACAAAAAATAACTATTTAAATTACATCAACATAAATTTTAGTGATTCATGAGTTTATATTAAATGGAGATTTTCGAATAGGGCCCAATTTTTTAATCTCGCACAGGGCCCAAAAAAAATTTGTAATTTTCGGAAACGGCCCTGGTGTTAACCCCCACATATTGTAGTCTCCTTATTTTTATGTTCTAACATATTTCTCTTCCATTTCAACTATATCTTGCATCGTATTGTATTACATGATATAGATATAATGTTCTTTGTATTCATTTTTGTCATACGTGTGTTCGAACGTCTATAAGTGGGATTCTCATATGTAGCTTGGTAAGAGTACATCAATACTTAGTTTGTAAGAAACAAAGTTGTTACTACACGTAAATGATATCATGGTACATCTTTAATGGACGTGGTTTCATTTCTTTGTCATGTGTTTGGACAACTTAGGCCAAACCCAACTAAGCTAAGGACCACATATTGGCCCCAACTAGAATAAATCAAGCCCATTATGGACCCAAACATAGTGTAGATGACTAAATGTCCCGTAGAGTAACCAAGGATTTGTAGACTCTCTCTCTATGCAAAAAAAAAATAATAATAATAATAATAATAATAAATAAATAAATAAATAAATAAAATAAAATAAAAAATAAAATAAAGTAAAGTAAAGTAAGGAAATGAATCATGTAAAGTTGAGACCTAACCATAAGTCTGTCTTTTCCTTGTTTACTAAGAGTGGACGGAATGGTTCGGTGAGTGCCTTCAGAGACTTGCTTTCACCGATCGAATTCTCATCGCATCGCACGAGAGAATCCCGTTAGCATGATAAAAGACGGCTTCATTTCTATCTTACCTTTATCCTAGATATTATAATTCTTTCACTTAAAAAAACTCTCTTTGTTTCCTCGTCTTCAGCAATATGTTAGTTTAGTGTTTTTTAAGTTTTTTGTCTATTAATTTTGTCAAAATTACTTATGGTTTGAGGTATTGTAAACGTCAAGTATTAAAGTAATTTAGTTTTTTATACATGTATATAGCATATTCACAAGATTGAGGTCGGTTATATTTTTTTCTTCATGTTCTTAACATGCCACAAGTCAGAGAAATTTTTTTCTTCATGTTATTCATGTTCATAAGGTTTTCGTGACATTTCTTTCGATCTCGACGGGCAGATTTCCTTTTTCTAGAAGTACCCCTGTCTTCCAGTTTGGCGGCTTCGTTAATAAGATTTTGGAAAAAAAAAATTAAACTACTATCGCTTGAGGAAGAATCATCGTCTTCACTAATATCAATTGGAATGAATAGCGGTGATGTATCATCCATTTTTAGAAAATAGAAGTGAAAAATGGAAGAAGTGAATTTTTTAGAAAATAGTTGGATGGAGAAGAGAATGGTGAAAAATGGTGTTGTTTTTATAAAGAAAAGTTGAATTTTTTTATATAAACGGCTAGTTCCAACGGTCTGATAACGGCTATATTCCTCAATCAATCCCACTCAAACAATCGGTGACTACACCGAAAAAGGGACTCACCGATCACCAAAAAAGAGGCGGGCCGATAGCACACCCAAACTAACTAAATTCTAACACAATTAGTTTTTTGCTAATATGACACTTGTGTGTTGACATGACATCTGATGTGGAATTTGTTGATGATGTGACATCTGATGTGGCATCCGACTAACTAAAATTTAACCCAGTTAGTTTTTTGCTGATGTGACATTTGTGTTGACATGACATCTGATGTTCAATTTGTTGATGACGTGATATCTGATGTGGCATCCGACTAGAACTTTTTTGATGACGTGGCATATGACTTGGCTTTTTTGATGATGTGACAACTGATTTGGCACTAGTTTGGTGACATCAGTGACGTCTCTGAGAATTCATGTACCCTGTTCGAGCTCGAGAAAATGTGTCATTCCGTAATGTTTTATTATTGTTATGTTTTAAAATCAAATGGGTATCGGCTCACTAAATATAATGCCAATGGGCTAACTTCAAAACCATGAAAATTATTTTGTAAATGAGCCTATCTTTAAGTTGTTTATGAGTATACTATTTAAAAAAATAACATATATATATGGTGGGTTCTAGAGTAAACACTAGTGTATTTGTGAACTGAGTCAACAAATCTTGGTCATTGATTTACATCATCAAATTGGAAAATACACTAGTGTATTTTCATCTTAATATTAAGATAACTTAGCGCAAATTTTAAATTGAAGATTTATTATAAATTTTTTTGAAAAATAAAAAAAAAGAAATTTCTAAAAAGGATATTTTATTTAAATAACCTCAACTTTTATCAGTTGGACGATAAAACTCTCAACTTTCGATTTGTATCACAACACTCCCAACTTTCAACTTATTTTACTCTGTCAATCCCTAACTAATTGAACCCTAACCCTATTAGCTGATGTCAACTGCCACGTCATCAAAAAATGTCACGTCATCCGCCATGTCAGCAAAAAGGCCACGTCAGATGTCACGTCACCGAACAAAGTGCCACATTAGTAAAAAACTAACCGGGTTAAGTTTTAGTTAGTTTGAGAGTGACAGAGGAAAATAAGTTGAAAGTTGAAAGTGTTGTGGTACAAATCAAAAGTTGAGAGTGCTGATAAAAGTTGAGGTTATTTAAATAAAATTTACCTTTCTAAAATTTGATTAAATTGTAGTAGAACCTGATTTTTTTTTTTTTTTTAACAAAAAGCAAGGTTATATTACATCTTATTTATTTTTTTAATGTTGAATTACAACTATAGCTAGGACTATATATTATATATATTTAATTTAATGAAATAGAACCTGACCTTTTGCTAGCAAGCGAGTTGTATTAGTTTTCTTCATAGAGTTTAGTTCCTTTAAACCTGGTTGGCTGGTTCTGTTAACTTTTTTGAGCTTGCAAAAATATTATATCTTCTTTCTTTATAATCAAATTCTATTCTATTATATTAAGAGTGACAGATCTGTGTTTTTTAATTGTAGCGACTTATAATTATATATTTTAATTTTTAAATATTAATAATGTTCAATATTCGAAGTATATGAGGCAAGCTTGTGACATGAGAGTGTTAACTAAAAGATTCTTTGAGAGTGTTAACTAAAAGATTCTTATAGATGAAGAGATTATTAAATAGAGGGATGTTAGGGTGTAAGGCCACCCGGGGTGGTGGTAAGTTTGTTCGTGATGGATTTTTTTCACGCGTGGAAAATTGTAAAACACCGCCGCCTTCGTTTTTCACGCACAAAATTTTGTAACGCGTTCCTTTTTTGACGCGTGATGATTTGAGTGTTGTGACTTGTGAGGGTAATTGTTGGTTGGGGGGGGGAATTGTTAGGTGTGGTGGTGAGTGATGGACATTTCCACTAAAAAAGGTTGTGATTGATGGAATAATGGTTGATAACATGGCGAAACTTGATTGGATGTTGTGAGTGATAAATGGGTGGTGAGTGATAACCACCCCTACCCCCCTAAGGGGTGCATGCTCATTAAGATTAGGCAAACTTTCTTCCCACTCAATCATGTCGTGCCATGTAATTTCCCTCTCATTCTTGCCTATTGCCTAAAAAACATAAGGGGTTAACGCTTAAAATGAGATTAGGCAAACTAATTAAAAAAAGAAAAATTGGAAAATAATAATCCCATCTTTCTGAAATTGGCCGATAATAATCCCAAGTCAGTTATTAGCCAATAATAATCCGACCTCGTCCAATTTTTTTGTAAAATAGTCAGCCGTTAAAATAAGCTTAACGGAGTTAAGTGTTTTTCCGAATTACAAACCGATGTTTTAGGGCTTTTGATCAGAACGAGGGTACGAGTCGATTAATGTAAAACTTACCTCGAAATTGTGTTCGAAATGGCTTGAATTTTGTTAATTGGAAGTTAAACACCTGAATTGAAGCACCGTGTTTTCGTGGGTTGGGGCAGTATTTTGAGGTAAGTTTTACATCAATCGACTCGTATCCTCGTTCTGATCAAAAGCCCTAAAACATCGGTTTGTAGTTCGGAAAAACACTAAACTCCGTTAAGCTATTTTAACGGCGGACTATTTTACAAAAAAATTGGACGAGGTCGGATTATTATTGGCTAATAACTGACTTGGGATTATTATCGGCCAATTTCAGAAAGATTGGATTATTATTTTCCAATTTGCCTTAAAAAAACATGTAATTAGTTGAGAAGTAGTGGGCCCCATTTTATCCCCTCTCCCACACTTCACCGCATGTGGCATACTCTCCCCGAAAAACCCACCCCGATCGGCAAACTTGGTGATGGCGGTGGACATGCCGAAGTCACCCCACACACCCTTAGTCCAACATAAAGAATCTAGAGTATTCCCTATATTTTTTTTAGTTATTGGGAATATATGATACATCAAAAATTCAAAACTTTTATTTTGTCAAAATAAGCAATCATTTGAATATCTAACTAGTATTAAGCAACCCCGCGTTGCGGCGGGGGCGAACACTAATGCCACATTACTGCCAGCGACCATCGACACTGAATTTGCGGTGTTAATGCGAAGAAATTAAACCGAAACGTAAAACATAGAATAAAATAACTAAGTTGATCTAGGACTTACGCGTTACGATGAACCCGCGTCTATTTTTTCCCGTTTGACAGGTTCATCGTAATCTATATCTATCTATACTTTCTATAAAAGAAGAAACTTCAATGACATAAGAAAAGCTGATGTGTCGGCTGGAGAGGCTGCCCAACAAGGCTTTTCTTATGTCATTATTACATCATAATGCCTAATATTAAAAGACTTTAACTATCATAGGTGGCCCACATTCATATTCCAAAGGTCTGCCATCAAACCACTGCCTATCTCCAAAGTTCAAACCTATGTTATAAATTCAAACCACTGCCTTAAACCTCTGACGATTCAAATTTCAAAATTCATAACCTATGACGATTCAAAATCCTGGCTCCATATTCAATTCAAAATTCAAAATTATGGCTCCACATATATAAGATATAGCATTCAGCTCCACATTCAAAATTCAAAATTCAAACCATATATTCTAATCCTATAAATAAGACATAATTATCTGGCTCCACATTCAAATCTCTCTCGCTCATATCTGCGAGCGTGTCTCTCTCTCTCTCTCAAATGCATCTTTCTCGCGATTCAACCGCTATTCTCCGATTACACTTCTTTGTTTGAATGTTTGATGATTCTGTTTACATGTTATCGTTCCAGTATCATTGTTCCAACATCGTCGTTTCAATGAAGCTTCCCATCACACATCAACCTTTCAATATCGATGTTGCAGTATAATTGTTGCAACATCGTGAAAAGTTGCATGTGCTACCTTCTTTTATGGGAGAGTTGCAACTTAAACGGACGATATGTATCTTCTATCGTGAAAAGTCAGATGTGCTACAACAGTTGAGAATAGACCTTTGCATTTTAGTTTTGTTTCTTATTTTGATTAACTGTTGATGATGTTGAGAGTTTTTATTTACACTGACATTTTAGAATATGTTAAGATGCATGTTTATATTATTAAAATGAACTACTATATAGAAAAAAAATTAATGAAATATTTATAAAGTATTACACGCTAGAGTTAACACTTGCTAGGATTTCGTAGACTCTGGCCTTTCTCCATGTGATTTCATGCTCTCTTTTGAATTTCAGGTCAGTTAGCATGTTGCAGATTTTCTGATCTTGTTTTAGAAGTTGTGTCAGAAATTCTTCTGCATTCTTCTGGAACTCTGATGGAGGAGAGTGGAGGACTTCAGCAAGCAATGCTATGCTGTTCCAGGTTTTGTTGTAATTAGTGTCATTGATTATGTCGACTTTCCTGTTTAGTTCTTCGTCTGTTCTTTGTTCTTTGAGTGACCACATCGAGAATTGTGTTTTAACATCGCTGGTGTCTGACCAGTGGTAGAAGCTGAAGTTTGCCATGTAGATTTTTGTTGGTTTTCTGATTTGGAACAATTTTTGACAGAAAGTGATTTGTAGGAAAATTTGTTGATGTTTTGAATCAAAAGTAATCATCAGTCTTTTATAGAGTTTAAAAACGCGTCTACATGGTAAGTAATCATCAGTCTTTTATAGAGTTTAAAAACGCGTCTACATGGTAAGTAATCATCAGTCTTTTATAGAGTTTAAAAACGCGTCTACATGATAAATGAAGAGGTTAATTGTAATTGTGATAATCTGCTTTTGTTCTTTGAACTTCGAAATTTTGTCCCTTGGGTTTCTTGGTATTTAATTTTACAGTTTTCCCATAAAAGTTAGGGTTTGAAAAGGTTTTTGCATTAAAAGACTGTTGTTTTGAAATATACATTAATATGTTTATATTAAATATACACGTTTTCACAATTACAAATTTCAGTATATTAACTCATAGTCACTTCACCTGTTTTTCATCAAGTTTTCCTACGAAGATATCATACTTTTCGGAAAGTCGAGTAATATAGTTTATTTAAATGGCGTCATTCACAAATTCAAAATCAGATGATTTAAAGCAGCGTTTTATCAGGCAAATCGAGGAACAGGTGTATGAAGATAGGGCTACTCTTCAAGAGCTGAAGAGATGTTTTGATGGATTGCAAGTTGGCCTGTTCACTAGAGAGCTGGTTTCCAGAGATCTTATGCGGATGCCTTCAACTTCCGTTCGTGAGCTTTGTGTTGTCAGTAATATAGAGTGCGGTGATAGAGACGTGGAGTTCATGGCGATGCTGAAGGACATACGTCGAGAGGTTCTGCAATCGATGGAGTTGAAGCTAAAGTTTCTTAATTCTTGCTGTTATTGTTAGATTTGAACTTTAATGTTGTTCAGTATGTGATGTAATTATTGGACTTTTAATGTCATGAATAAATGAATAAATTTTAATTCTATGTTGCGTTTTAGTTTACTTATTTAGTGTTTGAGTTTGATTTAGATAATGTTGATGTTGAATTGTGTCTGAACATCTGTTTGGTAAGTCAACAGAAGTTTAATAGTATCAAGGGTTGGTTTGATGGTGAACAGACAATGTTGATGTTGAATTGTGTCTGAACATCTGTTTGGTAAGTCAACAGAGGTTTAGTAGTATCAAGGGTTGGTTTGATGGAGAACAGATTATGTTGATGTTGAATTGTGTCTGAACATCTGTTTGGTAAGTCAACAGAGGTTTAATAGTATCAAGGGTTGGTTTGATGGTGAACAGATTATGCTGATGTTTAATTGTGTCTGAACATCTGTTTGGTAAGTTAACAGAGGTTTAATAGTATCAAGGGTTGGTTTGATGGTGAACAGATGAGTGCAAAGATAAAACAAATGTTCAGAATTTGATCATTGATAGTAGTTTTTTGAAGAATCTGTGCTCCTGCAAATTACAGAGAGTCAATATTTGGAGTTGTAAAAGGTCTGTTGTAGTTAAAGTTTGGTAAAAGAGAACATATGCTGATGATGAAACAACTGTGTATGCTAACGACTGTTTGATTTACCACTGTTGACTAAATGAATAAATTTTAATAGTATTAATCTTTGTTGTCGCATCTTCATTTTAATTATTTCAGTCATTCCTAAGTATTATTATATAATAATTTTGTTTATCAATAACAGTTTTTTGGAAGAATTTACCGTATATTTTGGTGTTGTAAAAGGTGATGTGTAGCTAAAGTCTGACAAAAGAGAGCATCTGCTGATGAATAAATGTCTGAAGATGCAAAGGTCTGCTATGGGTCAACAGAAGTTAACGAACAACAGATGATATTCAATCTTAAAATGCTTAACAGAGGATTTAATACTAACAGTGGTTGGGCTAATGATGAATAAGTATTATTTTATAAGGTCTACTATAAGTATTATTATATAATTTTGTATGTCAATAACAGTTTTTTGGAAGAATTTACGGTATATTTTGCTGTTATAAAAGGTGTGTTGTAGCTAAAGTCTGACAAAAAAGAGCATCTGCTGTTATAAAAGGTGTGTTTTAAATCTTAAAATGTTTAACAGAGGATTTGATACAAACAGTGGTTGGGCTAATAGCAGATGTTAGACTTACGACTGTTGAGTTACACCGATTGAAAACAACTGTTTTTGAAACTTAGCTTGCCTAAAAATACATCCACTGCTAAATGGTACCGTCTGTTGTCATAATTTATGTTTATCCTAGTGACTGTTGATTTACTATACTGCTGACTGTCATCCATAACAGAGGTTCTGACATGGACAGATGTTAGCTAAAAATAAAACAACTGCTGAAAGTTATCATCTGTTCTCATAACTTGGGTTTATCTAACGACTATTTGACTCACACTGTTTCCAACGACCAACAGAGGTTTCCAAACACATTTTGTTAGACATCTTTTGTTAAGTTTGTTAAATATGTTTTATATTTACTTATAGTTGTCTTTTAGCTATAATAGATAACACATTTTCGTACAATATTTATACATGTGTCTATATTTTCTATCAATATGTGTTATCCATGGTTTTCAATGTAAATGTAAATAGCAAATTCAATAAGGGGTGTATGTGTAAATATTTTTCATCTGTTGAAAATATGGGAAAACGAAAACACAACCGTCATTATTTCTTTAGCATCATTACACATCAAACATCTATCATCTGACTTGTTTCAAAAATCTCTTCTTCCCAGTCATTTTCTAGGGTTTCAACTTTCTTATTCTCCGTCTTCTACACTTCAATCACTGGAGGTTTTATTGTTTTTTCTTCAGCAACTACTGGTATGTACATTCATATTGTAATGAACTTTATATTGTTTAACCGATTTTAATTCAAATCCTATCTTGCTACAAATACGATTTTAAACGTTTATTGCTATTGTCACAGCCCCCGACCCCACCCCGGGAGCGGGAGTCGTGAACCAGTCAGATGGTATCGGTGTTTATTAATTACACAACGGAAAAAATTTTCATCAGGATCGTAGTTAGGAAATAATTTCAGAGTTTATAAAACACCAAACTTTTAATATTAAACAAATGGGCTAAAACCCATATTTCATTCAATTGTTTTTATAGGGATAAACCCAAATAAATAAAACATAATTTTCTTCTTTTATCCAGGTGTTTATAGCCACTTTATTTAAGCCTTCAGTGCTCCATAGCTGGCTTCTATTATCTTTATTTCAAATTACCTGAAACACGTTTTGAAAACATTTTATCAGTAATAAATACTGGCGAGTTCATTCCATTTTTATAAAATGTATTGTTATACTTTACAACATTAAGGGTTTTTATATTTACCCAAAACTCAATCAGTATTTGTCACATGGTGGCAGTTCCGATGTGACAGTGGTCATATTACTCATTGGCTAACTTTGAATGATTCGTATGATTATGATTAGCCCAAGCTACAAGTTTATACCGACGCCGCAAGGTGTCGTAATGATTGAAATAGTTCAATAATTACAGTGACCGAACAAATTCACCGTGTAATCAACTGAAAGTTTTAATGAAATAAATTTGGATATTCATTTCGAATAGGATTTTCAATTGATGATGAAAAGACCAAATGAATATTATAGAATTTTCGATCAATGATGAAAGAAACTTTAGAGATACACCGGAATATGATATGAATTTGTGTACTCTTATCTTAACACATAATTGTATTAAGATTGTTTAAGATAATGAACCAACAGAAATTAAATAAATAAATCCGTACATCAGGTGTGAAAATGAGAATAGCTCAAGCTTCAAATTAAAGAAAACGCCACCACAAGGTGTCGTAACCAAATAAGTGATTCAGTGAAAGTGAAGACCAAACAAGTCTGCTATGGTTCTGAATAGATGAAGTACTTGACAGGATGCATTTATTTAAAAACTTTTATTTATACTAGGGTTAAATAATAACTTAACTTAGATATTACATATCAGCGATTACGTCTGGAATCATTTCTGCTTCTTGCTTAGTAAGTACGAATGCTCGAGCATTCTTCTTAGCTCCGTCTGTTGTTTTTGCCTTGTTGTCGGGTGCCTTAGTTAGTTTCGGGCAATATGGTTTGATGTGTCCTGATTATCCGCAATTGAAACAAATATTAGTTTTCCTTCTACACTCTTCCTCTATATGCCCGGTCATCTTGCAGAAGTTACAGTAGGGTGTTCTCCTAGAGCGGCATCTTCCTGAATGCATTTTATTACAGCTTCTGCAGTTAGGTTGCTCCAATTACGGTTCAGTTCCTTTCTTCTGGTAGAATTCCTGGGAAATTTTCTAGGCTAACTCTTTCTTCTTGTTTTCTTCTCTTGTGCGGATTAGTCCATCTGTCAGGATGTTAGCTAGCTCAACTGTTTCTTCAATAGTCTGTGGTCTGGCGGTCTTGACCATGTCTCGGATTTCGCTAACTAATCCTCAAATATAAAGTGAAATTAGTACGGGTTGTGGCGAAGCCAGAGTTGGTACCATTCTTGCGTATTCGAAGAACGTTGTCGTATATTCACGACAATTCACATCTATCATTTTATGATTTAGAAACCCGTTAGCCATTCGTTCGTTTTCGTAAGGAGGACAAAATTTTCTTTCTGCCATTTCCTTGAACTTTTCCCAGTTCATGGCATAAGCCATGTCACTTCCTTTTGCCTGAAGAATTGTATTCCACCATTCTAAGGCTTCTTCTTTGAAGAGGTTAGAAGCATACATCACCTTATCTTCTTCGGCACATTTGCTGATTTTAAGAACAACTTCCGTCTTTTCCAACCATCGCAGAGCAGCCGTTGCTCCTTCACTGCCTGCGAACTCAGTTGGTTTACAAGCTAGAAATTCTCTGTAGGTATACCCGAGAGTCATCGCCTTCATTTTCTTGGGAAATGGGGTTTTGATAATATCGCCATTATCTCCATTGACACTATGGCTAAAACTATCGTCACGAGTATGCTTGCTACTTACAGCTTTGTTGTGTTCTACGGAGTTTTTAACAGTTTTAATTATTAAAGGTATAGCATTTGCTATTCCTTGGGCTATTATATTTTCTATAGCTTTTTTATCCAAAGGATTTTCATTATTAGAATGAACTTCTGGATTATGTGATACTTCATTCGACATCTGAATGGCAAACATTTTCAATTATTAATATCACAGAACAGTTAGAACAAAACAATACTTCCAGGAATTATATGTGCATATATATATATATATATACATATATATTCAAATCTACAAAAATAACACATATGTTACTTTGTATTAATTTCCTAACTTTATTGTTTAAGTTTAGGTATTAAAAGAACACCTAACTAGCTTAAATAAGTGGCTCTGATACCACCTTCTGTCACATCCCCCGACCCCACCCTGGGAGCGGGAGTCGTGAACCAGCCAAATGGTATCGGTGTTTATTAATTACGCAGCGGAAATTTTTTTTATCAGGATCCTAGTTAGGAAATAATTTCAGAGTTTATAAAACACCAAACTTTTAATATTAAACAAATGGGCTAAAACCCATATTTCATTCAATTGTTTTATAGGGATAAACCCAAATAAATAAAACATAATTTTCTTCTTTTATCCAGGTGTTTATAGCCACTTTATTTAAGCCTTCAGTGTTCCATAGCTGACTTCTATTATCTTTATTTCAAATTACCTGAAACACGTTTTGAAAACATTTTATCAGTAATAACTACTAGCGAGTTCATTCCAATTTTATAAAATATATTGTTATACTTTACAGCATTAAGGGTTTTTATATTTGTTTATGTTTACCCAAAACTCAATCAGTATTTGTCACATGGTGGCAGTTCCGATGTGACAGTGGTCATATTACTCATTGGCTAACTTTCGTCCAATAGTGAAGTTTATCAAGTAATAAATATAAAATATATCTTATTATGATTCAATGGTATCGGTCACCAGGCGATTCCCATGACGGTGGTCAAATCACTGTTGATCATTCTTTCAACTAGTGACTCTGGTCATATCACTGTTGATCATTCTTTCAACTAGTGATTCTGGTCATAACACTGTTGATCGTTCTCTCAACTAGTGCCTTTGGTCATGTCACTGTTGATCATTCTCTCAACTAGTGACTTTGGTCATATTTCTGATCATATCACTGTTGATCATTCTCTCAACTAGTGACTCTGAACTTAGTAGTGTCCCATGACATTACTTTGTCAAATATATTTTCTATGGCACAAAACCAATTAGCCCAGAAAATAAAATATATCATTTTCTGTCAAATTAATAACTATAACTTTATCAAATATAATATATTAATTGAATAATTGTAATATTATTATTATTTATTATATTAACATGACTAAGATTAAAATATAATCTTAGTATAGTAGAATATATTATATTTGACTATTTTATTATGGTATACATTTATGGACTAAACATTGTTTTATAATGTTAATAGTAATTTAGGTTTATTAAATATATTTTCTTTAATATATATTTTAATAATGAATACACACCATTTAGATTTATCTCAATCATATCTTAAATTTATTAATGATTTAATGTAAAAATAATATTACTTATAGGCTATGGCCACTGGGCACAATTTCCTCTGTGCTTGTGGTCATGCTACTATTAGCTAACTTTTTGGCCAATAGAAACGAGGGTTAAGTAATGTATAAAACCTCTCATACCGGCAGTTATTACAGAATACAAAAATTTAATCACTGTAAGTATAACTGATAAAAATTTAGGATTTTGGAAAACATTTTTAAATATAAGTGTATCACAAAAAGGTGATCAAAAGGATAATGACTCACAAACTGTGAGAAAAGAGAATGGACTCACTTTGTAACTTTAGGGTTCAACTAGAAAGCCTCCTGGTATAATCTTGGGTATAACTCCTGAGCTATTTAATAAAATATAATGCACTCGTGTTAAGTATAGTAACCCAATTCAACTTTATCCCTACGTCTCGAGACAGAACCCTAACGAACTTAGTCATGCAGAGCCTTGACATGCGTTATGGGGCTCTAGATCAATCGGATAGGGTATCAGTGATCAGGGGTTAAAACACTTAAAACGGGGCAGGGCGTTATTATTATTATTTAAAGAAAATATATATATAAAAAGAATAGAGAGAGGAGGTCGAGACATGAGAGAAATAAACAGAATGGCAATTTCTAAATGTGAATGTTGTCTTATTTATATTGAGTTGGAATGCATGGAAGTCTTATTAAATTGAGGACACATACTTCCTTCTCATCTATATTCTATTACATGGACACTATACATGCAGACACATTGCATGTAATTATTAGATGTAGAATTTGATTTTTTTGATTATTTTATTCTACACGTAACACATGATTTCAATTTAGTTAATTTTTTTATTATTATTATAATTAATTCAGCTGCTTCACTTATTTGGCGCTTATAACTTCTAAAATATGACGTTTTATAAAACAATGAATATGTCATTAGAACGAGAATATTGGTGTCTACATTTTGACCCAAGTTTCATTAAAAATGGAGTAGGTTCAAATATAATGTATTTTTATAATTTAATTATTAAACGGTACCTAGGCCCGTCTAGATACTTCATATTTGTAACAGTCAACTTACCCATAGCCTACTCGTTTAATAATATAAGTTTTTATATACTTTATTTTAATATAGAAAATATAAATGTCACACATATACAAGTCTATTAATTAGGATAACATTCCAACCAAATATATATAAAATAGTTTTTAAAACTATTTGGGTCGAATAATTATTTTAAAAATAAAACTAGTTACTAGTGGTTAATAAATTTAAACAACCTATAACTCTTATATGAAAGAAAAATGGAAATGTTACATCCTCCCCACCTTGTTTTAAATCTCGTCCTCGAGATTTGGGCTACGATGTCTTCTTAAAGTTATGTCACGTCTTAGTCGATAAGAACAATATTAAGGTAAATGACACAGAATCAAGACATATTCAAATTTTGTGGATACGAGTTTTACAATAAATAGGACTCAATGGTTCAACTGAATTAGGTTTAGAAATCGATGTCAAATGAACGAGATGAAATGATATAAGTTCCAAGGTGACTAGGTTAAAGTCAAAAGAGATATATGATCAATAGATGTCTAAATTGACTGTTTACAAGTTGTAAATGACTTTTAGAAACAATAGAATTCATTGTCAAAGGAAACTTACTTTGATTGTCAACAGAGGAAGACTCAGAATCAACAAGCTCAAAATGAAATAGAAGCACGAATATGATTTGTCAACTATCGAATCATGACATGAGAAAAATCAACGTGTTGACATTTATTGAATTCCAAGGATACACCGAAATACAATAGAGTTTAATGTATCATTGTCTTAATACATAATTGCATTAAGACTATTTTTAATGATGAGTCAAACGAAAGACATACGTGATTTTGAATGATTCGTATGATTATGATTAGCCAAAGCTACAAGTTTATACCGACGCCGCAAGGTGTCATAATGATTGAAATAGTTCAATAATTACAGTGACCGAACAAATTCACCGTGTAATCAACTGAAAGTTTTAATGAAATAAATTTGGATATTCATTTCGAATAGGATTTTCAATTGATGATGAAAAGACCAAATGAATATTATAGAATTTTCGATCAATGATGAAAGAAACTTTAGAGATACACCGGAATATGATATGAATTTGTGTACTCTTATGTTAACACATAATTGTATTAAGACTGTTTAAGATAATGAACCAACAGAAACTAAATAAATAAATCCGTACATCAGGTGTGAAAATGAGAATAGCTCAAGCTTCAAATTAAAGAAAACGCCACCACAAGGTGTCGTAACCAAATAAGTGATTCAGTGAAAGTGAAGACCAAACAAGTCTGTTATGGTTCTGAATAGATGAAGTACTTGACAGGATGCATTTATTTAAAAACTTTTATTTATACTAGGGTTAAATAATAACTTAACTTAGATATTACATATCAGCGATTACGTCTGGAATCATTTCTGCTTCTTGCGTAGTAAGTACGAATGCTCGAGCATTCTTCTTAGCTCCGTCTGTTGTTTTTGCCTTGTTGTCGGGTGCCTTAGTTAGTTTCGGGCAATATGGTTTGATGTGTCCTGATTATCCGCAATTGAAACAAATATTAGTTTTCCTTCTACACTCTTCCTCTATATGCCCGGTCATCTTGCAGAAGTTACAGTAGGGTGTTCTCCTAGAGCGGCATCTTCCTGGATGCTTTTTATTGCAGCTTCTGCAGTTAGGTTGCTCCAATGACGGTTCAGTTCCTTTCTTCTGGTAGAATTCCTGGGAAATTTTCTGGGCTAACTTTTTCTTCTTGTTTTCTTCTCTTGTGCGGATTAGTCCATCTGTCAGGATGTTAGCTAGTTCAATTGTTTCTTCAATAGTCTGTGGTCTGGCAGCCTTGACCATGTCTCGGATTTCGCTAATTAATCCCCAAATATAACGAGAAATTAGTACGGGTTCTGGCGAAGCCAGAGTTGGTACCATTCTTGCGTATTCGAAGAACGTTGTCGTATATTCACGACAATTCACATCTATCATTTTATGATTTAGGAACTCGTTAGCCATTCGTTCTTTTTCGTAAGGAGGACAAAATTTCCTTTCTGCCATTTCCTTGAGCTTTTCCTAGTTCATGGCATAAGCCATGTCACTTCCTTTTGCCTGAAGAATTGTATTCCACCATTCTAAGGCTTCTTCTTTGAAGAGGTTAGAAGCATACATCACCTTATCTTCTTCGGCACATTTGCTGATTTTAAGAACAGCTTCCGTCTTTTCCAACCATCGCAGAGCAGCCGTTGCTCCTTCACTGCTTGCGAACTCAGTTGGTTTACAAGCTAGAAATTCTCTGTAGGTACACCCAAGAGTCATCGCCTTCATTTTCTTGGGAAATGGGGTTTGATAATATCGTCATTATCTCCATTGACACTAAGGCTAAAACTGTCGTCACGAGTATGCTTGCTACTTGCAGCTTTGTTGTGTTCAACGGAGTTTTTAACAATTTTAATTATTAAAGGTGTAGCATTTGCTATTCCTTGGGCTATTATATTTTCTATAGCTTTTTTATCCAAAGGATTTTAATCATTAGAATGAACTTCTAGATTATGTGATACTTCATTCGACATCTGAATGGCAAACATTTTCAATTATTAATATAACAGAACAGTTAGAACAAAACAATACTTCCAGGAATTATATGTGCATATATATATATATATATATATATATATATATATATATACACACACACATATATTCAAATCTACAAAAATAACACATATGTTACTTTGTATTAATTTCCTAACTTTATTGTTTAAGTTTAGGTATTAAAAGAACACCTAAATAGCTTAAACAAGTGGCTCTGATACCACCTTCTGTCACAGCCCCCGACCCTACCCTGGGAGCGGGAGTCGTGAACCAGTCAGATGGTATCGGTATTTATTAATTACGCAGCGGAAAAATTTATCATCAGGATCGTAGTTAGGAAATAATTTCAGAGTTTATAAAACACCAAACATTTAATATTAAACAAATGGGCTAAAACCCATATTTCATTCAATTGTTTTTATAGGGATAAACCCAAATAAATAAAACATAATTTTCTTCTTTTATCCAGGTGTTTATAGCCACTTTATTTAAGCCTTCAAAGCTCCATAGCTGGCTTCTATTATCTTTATTTCAAATTACCTGAAACACGTTTTGAAAACATTTTATCAGTAATAAATACTGGCGAGTTCATTCCATTTTTATAAAATGTATTGTTATACTTTACAACATTAAGGGTTTTTATATTTACTCAAAACTCAATCAGTATTTGTCACATGGTGGCAGTTCCAATGTGACAGTGATCATATTACTCATTGGCTAACTTTCGTCCAATAGTGAAGTTTATCAAGTAATAAATATAAAATATATCTTATTATGATTCAATGGTATCGATCACTAGACGATTCCCGTGACGGTGGTCAAATCACTGTTGATCATTCTTTCAAGTAGTGACTCTGGCCATATCACTGTTGATCATTCTTTCAACTAGTGATTCTGGTCATTCCATTGTTTATCGTTCTCTCAACTAGTGCCTTTGGTCATGTCACTGTTGATCATTCTCTCAACTAGTGACTTTGGTCATATTTCTAGTCATATCACTGTTGATCATTCTCTCAACTAGTGACTCTGAACTTAGTAGTGTCCCATGACATTACTTTGTCAAATATATTTTCTATGGCACAAAACCAATTAGCCCAGAAAATAAAATATATCATTTTCTGTCAAATTAATAACTATAACTTTATCAAATATAATATATTAATTAAATAATTGTAACATTATTATTTATTATATTAACATGACTAAGATAAAAATATAATCTTAGTATAGTAGAATATATTATATTTGACTATTTTATTATGGTATACATTTATGGACTAAACATTATTTTATAATGTTAATAGTAATTTAGGTTTATTAAATATATTTTCTTTAATATATATTTTAATAATGAATACACACCATTTAGATTTATCTCAATCATATCTTAAATTTATTAATGATTTAATGTAAAAATAATATTATGACACTGGGGCACAATTTCCTCTGTGCTTGTGGTCATGCTACTATTAGCTAACTTTTTGGCTAATAGAAACGAGGGTTAAGTAATGTATAAAACCTCCCATACCGGCAGTTATTACAGAATACAAAAATTTAATCCCTGTAAGTATAACTGATAAACATTTAGGATTTTGGAAAACAATTTTAAATATAAGTGTATCACAAAAAGGTGATCAAAAGGATAATGACTCACAAACTGTGAGAAAAGAGAATGGACTTACTTTGTAACTTTGGGGTTCAACTAGAAAGCCTCCTGGTATAATATTGGGTATAACTCCTGAGCTATTTAATAAAATATAATGCACTCGTGTTAAGTATAGTAACCCAATTCAACTTTATCCCTACGTCACGAGACAGAACCCTAACGAACTTAGTCAGGCAGAGCTTTGACATGCGTTATGGGGCTCTAGATCAATCGGATAGGGTATCAGTGATCAGGGGTTAAAACACTTAAAACGGGGCAGGGCCTTATTATTATTATTTAAAGAAAAAATATATATATAAAGAGAATAGAGAGAGGAGGTTGAGACATGAGAGAAATAAACAGAATGGCAATTTCTAAATGTGAATGTTGTCTTATTTATATTGAGATGGAATGCATGGAAGTCTTCTTAAATTTAGGACACATACTTCCTTCTCATCTATATTCTATTACATGGACACTATACATGCAGACACGTTGCATGTAATTATTAGATGTAGAATTTGATTTTTTTTATTATTTTATTCTACACGTAACACTTGATTTCAATTTAGTTAATTTTTTTATTATTATTTTATTATTATAATTAATTCAGCTGCTTCACTTATTTGGCGCTTATAACTTCTAAAATATGATGTTTTATAAAACAATGAATATGTCATTAGAACGAGAATATTGGTGTCTACATTTTGACCCAAGTTTCATTAAAAACGGAGAAGGTTCAAATATAATGTATTTTTATAATTTAATTATTAAACGGTTCCTAGGCCCGTCTAGATACTTCATATTTGTAACAGTCAACTTACCCATAGCCTACTCGTTTAATAATATAAGTTTTTAAGTTTTTATATACTTTATTTTAATATAGAAAATATAAATGTCACACATATACAAGGATAACATTCCAACCAAATATATATAAAATAGTTTTTAAAACTATTTGGGTCGAATAATTATTTTAAAAATAAAACTAGTTACTAGTGGTTAATAAATTTAAACAACCTATAACTCTTATATGAAAGAAAAATGGAAATGTTACAGCTATACATTCAAGAAGGGTTTAGTTAGGTGTTTGAATCATTTGTTGAGAACATATTAAAATAGTTAATACAAAATAGTTAATACGGTTTTGTGACACCTGTGTCACTTCAACCATCATACAAATACCAAACCAATGGAATATTGTGTTTCATACTTGGGATTTGTATAAATATGTGTATTGTTTGCACATATCAATTCTTGTTCGATTTCGAGCTTTAAATCGCTTTCTGGAAGGTTATACGCAATCTAATGCGTAAATACAACCAGTTTAATGCAACAAACACTCCGGAATAGTGAAATAGGCTTAACATACCTTAAATAACCTTTACATAACTTAGAAATAAGTTTTGGTGTGGCGAAATCAAGTTTATCCACTCATAGGGACTATCTGCGTCAATTTGCAAAAGTCTGCCGTTTCGTATGGCAACGTACAGTCCGGAACATGATCATAAGCTAAACATACCATAAATAACCTAAACATAGCTTAGAAATAAGCTTTGAGTGGTTCAGTGTATGAAAATATGCTTATTTGATCTTATAGGGACTAAAAGTGTCAAAAACGGTGTAAGTTTGCATTTTCGCGCATATCTTACGTTCTGACCATATCTGGACATCCAAAATTTTTGTACACACTAAAATATTTTTATTTTAGTGATCGGCATGCAAAAATATCATTCGTCGCTCAATTTGGTTCGTTTTCGCGTCCGTTTGAGTTTCGTCGTAATTTAACGAATAACGCGATCGTACAACCAAACGAGCCGGAATCTGAGAGTTTTCCGAGAACATTTTGAGTCCTCTAAACTTTACTGACCTTGTAGAGCCTTGAAAATGGCTTAACGGAGGTCAAAACTACCAAAAATGGGCTCAAACACAAGCAGGGACCTAAACTGTCAATTATCAAACTCTTGCTGATCTGGGGAGTCCAGGCGGGGCGCGTAAGGTTCCCCCTCACCCTTACGCGGGCCGTGTGAGGTGCCCAGCGACCAGAAATTGATTTTCAGCATTCTGTTGCAACTTCAGGGGCTGTTTTTGCAATTTCTTTGTGTGGTAGCCAAGTTATCTCTTCCCCAAGGCTTTGTACCTGCTTGTGACAATTGTATGACTATGATCATTACTTGTTGGCCACACAAACCACTTGTAATGATCCTGTAAGCTCCCCACAAGTATAAATAGCATGGCCAACTTCCATTTCATTTGCTCATTCCTCTCATTTCTCCTCTACAATCTGAATTGGGAGCTCTCTCATCAGATTAGGAACTTGTTCTTTGTAGAAAAGATAGCAAGGACCTTTAGTGAGCATTCTTTCATTCTTTTATTTATGTTAGTGCAGAAAGTCAAACAGTTTGGCCAACGGTTTGACTTTCGGTTTTGACCATCAATTGGTCAAGTCAAAGTTAATTGAAATTTGTAACGTGATTGTAATCACGATGGTTATAATCCTTAGTGATTATGCCTACTGATTACCACGTTAACTAGATGTAGTGACGAGTCAAAGTTTCGGTCAAAATGAGTTTTAGCACGCATTTTGCAACGGAACTACTCTTAGGTATCAAAACACCTTGTTTTGATACCAAATCAATTTTATAAGTTAGTTAAACATGTTTTGACATGTTTAACTCGTCACTACTAGTTTAGTGCTTGTTTAGGGTCGCAAGTTAAGCGGTCTAGACAACTGCTTAGACTTTCGAACCCGACCCGTTTGGTCGATCATTAGGATCCGACCAAGCATGATTAGTGATCATAGTTGCATAGGGAATGACCACTGAGGTTATACCTTATGATCACATAGGATTGGTTAGTCATTTGCTAGCTAGCTTGTATGCCCATAGGAAATGACCAAAACACCCTTTTGAAGCATAAATCCGTAATGTGCATATGTGAACATATTTTTGACATCTAATCTGATTTAGTAACATATTAGGGTATAATTGGGCATGTAAGACTTGACATAGCACATAGTTAACCATCCGAACATAGTTTCGCGCAAACGACATGTTATAGTGGTTTAAACTACCATAACGGGTCGAGACGGGTCAAAAGCACTTAGGTAGACTTTCAAATCAGAATGTTAGCTCTATTAAATCATACCATATGAGTTCAATTACTCATTTGATTTATAGAACATCATTATATCCTATCTCCCGGTTTAGGAGCCGTTTATTAACATAGTTACCTAATATTAGGTGCCGTTTGATTCCGTACTCCCTCTAGCTTTGCTTGGTTGTTGTTCAAGACTACTAAGCACCCTCAAGTGAGTACATAGTCCCCTCTTTTACTGTTTCTAATGTTTTGGGGTGAAGCATGTGTACCTATTTGTTATGTTCACGATTTCAACGTATAATTGATTATACATATTAGTACCTATCTTTTGACAAACCAAATGATTATTTATGATCTAAACACTGATTTTTCAAAAGATTATAAAATTAATTGTTGGATAGTACATATTTTGTTCACCAGACCGATTGGTAGTATGATATAGCGCTATAGGATTTGACACCCCATTCCTGTTGTCATGGAATGTCTGAAACCAATTTGTTTCTCCATCCAAATAGGGATTGCCTTTGTGGTATCCCTATAGTCTCAAAGGTGTATTTTGATGCACTAGGTCTGATTGAATTCTTAAATCACATTTTTATTGTATATTTTATTATACTCCCAAAAGTATAGTTTGATATACTCTCATGTGTGATATTGTACAAAACAACATATATTTTGTTAACTACCAAAACATATTTTAAATATGTTATTTATTCAACCAAAACATAGTTTAAATATGGTATTTATAAAACCAAAGTATACTTTTGATATACTACCAAAAACGATTATTTTGACAACTAAAGTATATTTAATATACTATCTATTTAACGATTGTGGAACCAAAATATATTTTGATATATATTATTTATTTGACTTTCTTAAAACCAAAGTATATTTTTATATATACTACAAACCTTTTTATCAAAACATTGTTTTACAAACTCATTTTACTTACATATTTATTTATGCATCATTCTTTTATATCATCAAATTTCTTGTAAAATTTCGCATGATTTATAAAGAAAACATTTTTAAGGATTCATGACTATTTTTAAAACATTCTTTTAAACTTACAAGTCATGAATCATGCATTAATAAAACCTATGTATCTCACAGGCATTTTTATGCTGACGTACCTATTTTTACACATGTTTCAGGTTCTGCTATGTGATGATTGTTGACGCATGCTATACATAGGATGGACTCGTGCCTTAGTGACTTAAAACTTGAAAGATAATATTTGTAATTATCTTATTTGTACTAAAACAATGAGTTCAATAATTCAATAAAACGAAATTATTTAATCCATGGTTGTGAAACAATGATTCTGTTACAATACTCCCCGACGTTTCCGCCACGTTTTGTTGTTTTACGTGGTCAGGGTGTAACAGAAAAGTTGGTATCAGAGCCAATGGTTATAGGGAATTAGGTTATTAGTAATGCTTTGACCTAGACTATAACCTTCCTAGGACCCTAACACAAGTTATCTTGTGTTTAGTTTTAAAACAATACCGTCGCCTATCCTTAGGTGACAACCACAATAAGAATACAAATTCTGAATCTGCTTTGAAAACCAATCATCTGTTCTAGGATGATTGATTACTAGGTTTTGAACCCTCTGTTATAAGGTTTTGAACCCTCTTAGTTTTCAAAATCTTGTCAAAGTTTGGGTCTAAATATTGTGAACACATGCAAACTGGAAGAGTAAATGCCTATACCCTGGGTTTTCTGTCTAAGGCTAAAGTGTTCGTACAAATCCGCAGTATCGGACCAGTCACTCTTACCTGGGAACTCTTGGGGTGAGTGTTCACTTATAGGCGAGCATGTCTTCGGTGATACATTATAATGATCCATTTACTTTGATTAGTCACTGCGTGTCGTTTGTTTGTTCGAGGTAACGAACGAATGATCGCTTTCCTTATGTTTCGTCGATGTTTTCAATACCTCTTTTGTTTTTCCAATCATCGACCTCACTCGTTTCTCATTTTCCCTTGTTCCTTTTAGACAATGCCTCCTCGAAATGATGCTCAAACTTTTACTGCTGAGGAAGTCGCAGCCCTTGTTGCTCAACAAATGGCTGCAGTGCTTCCAGGCGTAGTAACTCAGATTCATGAGTTATATAACAACAATAACACCCAGTGTAATTTTAAGACCTTCAATTCTGCCAAACCTTTGAAATTTTCCGGATCTCAAGGAGCAACCGCGCTCCTGCAATGGTTTGAAAGTTTAGAGAGCACATTCAGGCATGTGCAATGCCCGAATGAGCGTAAGGTTGAGTTTGAATCCAGTGCATTCGAGAAGCGTGCTCTTACCTGGTGGAACGGTGTGATGCGTGATAGAGGTGCCGATGTGGCAATGGTACAAACTTGGGAAGAGCTTCGGGCTCTAATGATGAAGGAATTTTGTCCTCGTCATGAGCTCAGGGCTTTGGAACGGGAATTCGACGATTTAAAGCAAGATAGTGGTGAACATCGAACCTATACTGACCGTTATGAGGAATTGAGCCTGTTATGTCCTGCCATGGTCACGCCTGTGGATAAGGCGATTGAGAAATGCATTGATGGTCTTCCTGATTTAGTTCAGGATATCGTTACTGGCAGCAACCCTACTACTGTCAGACAGACCATTGAATTGTCTGCCACCCTGACTGAATCTCATATCAGGAAGGGTAAGCTTTTTTGAAAAGGCGACCCAAGACCATCTGACAAGACTGCTCAAGTTGAACCAAAGGAAAAACAGGCCGAGGTATCCAAGAAGAAGAAACGTAAGGCTTCTCAAAACTGCGCCATAACTGCTCAAAACAATCAGGTTGCACCAAACCAACCAGCACAACCTCGTAAGAGGAAAAATTATGCTGGTACCGCACCTTTGTGCAACAAATGTAACCGTCATCATTTGGAGCAAGAGCAGTGTCACAAATGTACCCACTGTGGAAGATTGGGACATTTGGTCGATACCTGCCGTTATGCAAATCAAGCTGCTGCAAATCCTGCTGTTGTTCAAGCACGGTTCCCACCTGGGTTGTGTTATAACTGTGGTGACCTTACTCACTACAGAAACAATTGTCCAAGACTTGTTAACGCAAATCCAGCGCGTGGACGAGTGTTTAACATAAATAGGGCAAACGCGAACAACGATGCAGCAGTGAACAATTAGTCTTTTTGTATTTCTTTGTCTGTTATCTTTTGACATTGGAACAATTCAGTTGTTATATAAATAAAATTTGATTTTATTTTACAAAACTGATACGATTGTGTGAATATTTGATCCAACCCTTCGATGCCGACACTAAGACAAACTACTCGTGTGGTTCTGTCATTTTGAGATCACTTGTGATCTCCCCGAAAATCTTAAATACACGTTTCTTTCTAAGAAACAAAGACAAATCTCTATTAAGGTCTTCCTATCTTCATAGTTAGATTCTTGAAAATATTTAAAGTGCCAAACGGAATTCATGGATTGGATTCCTAGTGTGCTTTGAATACTCGTGTGCTCAATTAACAAGAAAATTAACAAAATGAAGATCAAGTTAATTAACTATGTGATTATGTGTATGTGTTTTCTTCTATGTTTCATGTTTTTATGTGATTTATCCAAATCCTCATAGAATCTTCCATATTTCAATATGAGGGATTCATAGTAGGATATCAAAAGGTACTATCTTAAATCCTTAATGGACTTCTACGTCGTAGTTAAGTCCCTTGGATTATAAAGTACTATTCTATAATTGGACCCCTTGAGTGGTCTGGTTAAACAGATTGATTCAAAATTCTGGTTAGAAATATCATGTGATGATATAGTTAAAAAGATCCTTTGGGGGTCTAGTCAAGTCACTTCATGTTTATTCGATTGATTTTTCCCCTACGCATTATGAAATGAACTGTGCGGACTGTGCAAGGAATTACGTAATTATGGATGCATACATAATTATGGAATTCAGTGCACGGAAACCACAGCAAGTTTCGTCATGTGTTAAGACCTATAGTGATGAGAATAACGAAACGAGAACAATGTAGAAAGGAGCACGGTGGATACGCTGCTAGTACTTCCTATATATAAGTGTTCCTTATTACATTGCGAACGTAGCGTTATTTAAGTTACTACAAGGATATCACCTTGATGGTTGAAAATTCACTAAGAATCCAAACATGGCCCAGAGTTTTACTTAGGGTACGAAGGATTCATTCGAAAGCGAAACGACCACATTTGTCTTCACAAGTTTCCTCTAAAATTAAAGTATGGGAGACTGTGACACCTGTGTCACTTCAACCATCATACAAATACCAAACCAATGGAATATTGTGTTTCATACTTGGGATTTGTATAAATATGTGTATTGTTTGCACATATCAATTCTTGTTCGATTTCGAGCTTTAAATCACTTTCTGGAAGGTTATACGCAATCTAATGGGTAAATACAACCAGTTTAATGCAACAAACACTCCAGAATAGTGAAATAGGCTTAACATACCTTAAATAACCTTTACATAACTTAGAAATAAGTTTTGGAAGGTTTGGTGTGGCGAAATCAAGTTTATCCACTCATAGGGACTATCTGCGTCAACTTGCAAAAGTCTGCCATTTCGTAAGGCAACGTATAGTCCGGAACATGATCATAAGCTAAACATACCATAAATAACCTAAACATAGCTTAGAAATAAGCTTTGAGTGGTTCAGTGTATGAAAATATGCTTATTTGATCTTACAGGGACTAAAAGTGTCAAAAACGGTGTAAGTTTGCATTTTCGTGCATATCTTACGTTCTGACCATATCTGGACATCCAAAATTTTTGTACACACTAAAATATTTTTATTTTAGTGATCGGCATGCAAAAATATCATTCGTCGCTCAATTTGGTTCGTTTTCGCGTCCGTTTGAGTTTCGTCGTAATTTAACGAATAACGCGACCGCACAACCAAACGAGCCGGCATCCGAGAGTTTTCCAAGCACATTTTGAGTCCTCTAAACTTTACTGACCTTGTAGAGCCTTGAAAATGGCTTAACGGAGGTTAAAAGTACCAAAAATGGGCTCAAACACAAGCAGGGACCTAAACTGTCAATTATCAAACTCTTGCTGATCTGGGGAGTCCAGGCGGGGCGCGTAAGGTTCCCCCTCACCCTTAAACGGGCCGTGTGAGGTGCCCAGCGACCAGAAATTTATTTTTAGCATTCTGTTGCAACTTTAGGGGCTGTTTATGCAATTTCTTTGTGTGGTAGCCAAGTTATCTCTTCCCCAAGGCTTTGTACCTGCTTGTGATAATTGTATGGCTATGATCATTGCTTGTTGGCCACACAAACCACTTGTAATGATCTTGTAAGCTCCCCACAAGTATAAATAGCATGGCCAACTTCCATTTCATTTGCTCATTCCTCTCATTTCTCCTCTACAATCTGAAATGGGAGCTCTCTCATCTGATTAGGAACTTGTTCTTTGTAGAAAAGATAGCAAGGACCTTTAGTGAGGATTCTTTCATTCTTTTATTTATGTTAGTGCAGAAAGTCAAACAGTTTGGCCAACGGTTTGACTTTCGGTTTTGACCATCAATTGGTCAAGTCAAAGTTCAATTGAACTTTGTAACGTGATTGTAATCACGATGGTTATAATCCTTAGTGATTATACCTACTGATTACCACGTTAACTAGATGTAGTGACGAGACAAAGTTTCGGTCAAAATGCGTTTTAGCACGCTTTTTGCAACGGAACTACTTTTAGGTATCAAAACACCTTGTTTTGATACCAAATCAATTTTATAAGTTAGTTAAACATGTTTTGACATGTTTAACTCGTCACTACTAGTTTAGTGCTTGTTTAGGGTCGCAAGTTAAGCGGTCTAGACAACCGCTTAGACTTTCGAACCCGACCCGTTTGGTCGATCATTAGGATCCGACCAAGCATGATTAGTGATCATAGTTGCATAGGGAATAACCACTAAGGTTATACCTTATGATCACATAGGATTGGTTAGTCATTTGCTAGCTAGCTTGTATGCCCATAGGAAATGACCAAAACGCCCTTTTGAAGCATAAATCCGTAATGTGCATATGTGAACATATTTTTGACATCTAATCTGATTTAGTAACATATTAGGGTATAATTGGGCATGTAAGACTTGACATAGCACATAGTTAACCATCCGAACATAGTTTCGCGCAAACGACATGTTATAGTGGTTTAAACTACCATAACGGGTCGAGACGGGTCAAAAGCACTTAGGTAGACTTTCAAATCAGAATGTTAGCTCTATTAAATCATACCATATGAGTTCAATTACTCATTTGATTTATAGAACATCATTCTATCCTATCTCCCGGTTTAGGAGCCGTTTATTAACATAGTTACCTATATTAGGTGTCGTTTGATTCCGTACTCCCTCTAGCTTTGCTTGGTTGTTGTTCAAGACTACTAAGCACCCTCAAGTGAGTACATAGTCCCATCTTTTACTGTTTTCAATGTTTTGGGGTGAAGCATGTGTACCTATTTGTTATGTTCATGATTTCAAAGTATAATTGATTATACATATTAGTACCTATCTTTTGACAAACCAAATGATTATTTATGATCTAAACACTGATTTTTCAAAAGATTATAAAATTAATTGTTGGATAGTACATATTTTGTTCACCAGACCGATTGGTAGTATGGTATAGCGCTATAGGATTTGACACCCCATTCCTGTTGTCATGGAATGTCTGAAACCAATTTGTTTCTCCATCCAAATAGGGATTACCTTTGTGGTATCCCTATAGTCTCAAAGGTGTATTTTGATGCACTAGGTCTGATTGAATTCTTAAATCACATTTTTATTGTATATTTTATTATACTCCCAAAAGTATAGTTTGATATACTCTCATGTGTGATATTGTACAAAACAACATATATTTTGTTAACTACCAAAACATATTTTAAATATGTTATTTATTCAACCAAAACATAGTTTAAATATGTTATTTATAAAACCAAAGTATACTTTTGATATACTACCAAAAACGATTAATTTGACAACTAAAGTATATTTAATATACTATCTGTTTAACAATTGTGGAACCAAAATATATTTTGATATATATTTTTAAAACCAAAGTATATTTTTATATATACTACAAACCTTTTTATCAAAACAGTGTTTTACAAACTCATTTTACTTACATATTTATTTATGCATCATTCTTTTATATCATCAAATTTCTTGTAAAATTTCGCATGATTTATAAAGAAAACATTTTTAAGGATTCATGACTATTTTTAAAACATTCTTTTAAACTTACAAGTCATGAATCATGCATTAATAAAACTTATGTATCTCACAGGCATTTTTATGCTGACGTACCTATTTTTACACATGTTTCAGGTTCTGCTATGTGATGATTGTTGACGCATGCTATACATAGGATGGACTCGTGCCTTAGTGACTTAAAACTTGAAAGATAATATCTATAATTATCTTATTTGTACTAAAAAAATGAGTTCAATAATTCAATAAAACGAAATTATTTAATCCATGGTTGTGAAACAATGAATCTGTTACAACACTCCCCAATGTTTCCGCCATGTTTTGTTGTTTTACGTGGTCGGGGTGTGACAGATTTTAACTCATACTCTGTTTCTATGATTAATTTCAGTAGATACTCTGTTAATACAAAAAGTTAATGTTCGTCTTCGAAGCCAACTTTTTAATTCCAATCTTTTAACATCTTTACTGAATCAGGTTTTATCATGTATACTACATTTGTCAAGTTTCTTGATAACCCAGAATCTTTGAAATTGGTATGACATGTTTTTATATACATAATTTATTTTTATTGAGATATATATTTAACAGTTGTTATGGTTTATATTTTCTTACACTACTTAAAAATTATATACAAGATGTACCTATAGCCTTTGCTAATCAAAAGTAGGGAGATTGTTGGCAAAAAAAATAAGTTGCGAATCTATCATGAGTCTGGTAAAAAATGGGTTGTGAGGGTCAGAACAGAAAATTCAACGCCAATAATAACTGGCGGTTGGGACAGTGTTGTTAAAGATCTCAATCTGCCGAGGGATACTTTGTTGGTTTTCAGACCGTTAGGTGATTTTGGGCTTGAACTTTCATGTTTTGTTGATGGCATATGTGGTGAATCTTATTTCACGTTTAATCGTTATGCAAGATTTGGTTTTACGGTATGACTGTTGATCTTAACTTGAATCCTTTTGTATCTTAAACGTGTCAACACTTATTCTCATAAGTTACATACTTCACATATAGTATTCATTATTTTTAATTTTATACAGGTAATCGAAGACTGCTTCATTAAACAATTTTACGTAAACAGCCCACCAAATGGCAAATTTCAAATCTGTTATAAGGGTTCCTATTGGAATGTTGAGGCGTCTAAGGTTGATACCAACTTTGTATTTGCTAGAGGATGGCCAGGAATGTGCAACGATGTTGGGATACTGGAGGATGATTTGCTTGTGTTTAGCAGAATTGATGATGTTGTTTTTGAGGTAGTAGTTTATAGAGATGAGACTGAGATTTGCTTTTCGAAGAAACCTGAATCTGACGATGATAGTGTACTTGAGATATCGAAGGCTGATTATGTTGAGAATTTATTAAAGGTACGTATGTATTTAGCATTAGCAGTAAAAGTTTTAATTATTTTAGCATTATATTAATTATTTCATTAATGTTGACCAGGACATCTATGAGGATGAAGAAGTTGTGTCTGTAGGTGAAGGAAGAACCGTTACTCAGGTACTTACTAAATTATTAAAATTATTTATTTTTAATTTAACACATATAAGAATTAATGTTTTTACAACTATTAGTAATGCTATTTACTGATGTTACATTTATCCAATAATGTATTATTTAGAAGAAGTTACCAACCAATGCCGAATGCACGTCGAAGAGACGCATGTCTTCACGATTGAATAAAACACAAGATGTAAGTTTACCATATTAAAGATTGTTATATTACTATGGTTATTAAAGTTAATCTGTGACAACGGGTTAAGAAGAAAGGTAAAGTTACTTCTGAGAGAAAGGAGACGATCAAGAATATGACTAAGGAAAATGCTGCCTTACCTGTCGACACAAGTGATCATATTGGATGTTCTGCATCTGATCACAAAGTTAAGGTATCTATACTCGCCACTTAATTAGTATATGTTATATAAACTGGTTTTTTTTTTTGTGCATATATTCAACATTGCTTTCATTCACATGTATATGTTTACTTTTTCATCAAGGGGAAGAGAGCCGCCAACGTTCAGAAAAAGCTTAACCTTAGAAATAAGATTACAAAGACTGCAAAAAAATATTCTGGACATCTTCTTGACCCTGAGTTCTTTCATTTTGATCACAAAGGAGACTATAGGCTGGTATACCATTTTTTATAACAAACTAATGATTTATGTTTATTTGTCTGACTATTATTTTTTTCTACACAATACATGTAGCGTCTTCCTATTGAAGTTGCCAGACGAGCAGGTCTTTCTGTTGATCTTCATCCTTTGAAAGTTCAAAACATGGTTGAAGTTGTTGAGGTTTATGATGTTAAGTCAGAGTTAAATGAATTGAAGCCACGTTATGCGTTGGACGGTTGGCGAAAGGTTATGACTGAGAATAACTTGAGGTTTGGTGATATGTTGCACTTCACATACGTGTCTTCGCAACAGAAGATCGTATTAAATCAAGTTACCTCGGTTTAACAACGACATTTAAGTATGTTCTGATATCAGATATTATAAATATGAATTTTTTTATGGTGATGTTGTTTGTTTTTTTTTTAATTATTAACTTGATGTTTTGTTGCTATGTATGGCTAACATGATAAAACACTGTTATTAGCACTTTATGTTTTATATATAGATGATATCATGCTTCTTTTTGCTAATAGTAACTGCAATTAGTAGAAACTTGGTTTATTAATCGCAAATGTGACATTCTTTTGCATTTATGGGTTTATGAATTCAGAATAATGGATGGATATATATGACTGTATTTGGCATGATGATGTTGTGTTTCATGTTGTAAAAACCAGGGAATTATCAGATAATAGATTGGTTTGCCCGATTAGATTATGTGTTAAATTATAGTTCTTTAAGTCATTGTTTCGTTTTCTTGAATTTTATGTAATTTTGTAAAGAAGTACAATAACAAACAGTGGTTTGAACATCTGTTTGCCTTTTGGTCAATAGTTAATGGAAACCCATGTTAGGTTCAACAGTGTTTTGAAGAGGAAAACAGTGTGAGAAGACAGTAGATCTGATTAAGTTAAACATTTGTTCAGGCTTAAACAGATGTTTGGCCTTAAACAGATGTTTGACCTTTTATATCAAAGGTTTGGACTTAAACAGTTATTTGACCTTAAACAGATGTTTGGCCATAAACAGATGTTTCACCTTAAACAGATGTTTTGCCTTAAACAGATGTTTGGCCTTCTATATCAGATATTTGGACTTAAACAGATGGTTTACCTTAAACAGATGTTTGGCCATAAACAGATGTTTTGCCTTAAACCAAACATCTGTTTAAGGTCAACATCTGTTTGACTATTGGTCAACATCTGATTGACTTTTGGTCAACATCTGTTTGAATTTTGGTCAAACTGTTGGTTTAAGATTTCCCTATTATTTTCAGTTACTTCTTCAGTCCCCCCAAACTGTTCCTTAAGTGCATCCCACAATTCCTTGGCACTGTTACAGTGTAACAGTCCAACATAGATCTCATTTGGTAGTGCAGATGCAACGATGCTAAATGCCTTGGCATCCAGTTCAATTTTTTGAAAATCCTGTTCAGTATAGTTCTCAAGTTTCTTAGGAACCATGACCTTTAGATCCTCAGCACTCGGCACCATTGGAACATGTGGTCCAAAGATAACCGACTTCCAACATCCGGTATTCTGTTGAGCTAGGATGTGACCCATCCTTCGCTCCCAGATGTTGTATTCAGATCTCTTCAACATAGGCGGTTTGAAGAGTGAACCAATGTTATTATTGACTTCCTATGATTGTGACGTCATTCTGGTTGTTTTTCAGGCACTGAATAATCAACTTTGTCTGTGATTATACCTTACTCTGTTTTACAACAAAACGAACAATTAAAAGTATCAACGATTTTGAGCTGAACTTTTATGTCAAAATGATTGTTATATCAAGTTTGACTGTCCAAGCTCTGATACCGATTGTTAGCATCTAAGTTTGATATGATTGTGTTTGTTTAACTAAAATGAAGATGAATAAGAAATAATTGCAGCGAAAATAGATGAATAAACTTTCAACACAATCAAAGAGAGAATTGTTTTAAGCAGAACATGTTTAACATGAAATCGAATGATTATATTTATTACAATCTTCAATTACACTGCATGGATGCATACAATCTCCCCCTCAGCCTGAGCTCACAATGAATGTTCGTACAGAATGACTTTGTGGTGAAGAGAGCTAATAGAACAGTACAGGGTACTGTTCTATTTATAATACAGAACAAACCACTGTGGCATCTTTGCTGACGTCACCATGAAAGTGACATCTAACCTCCTAACAACCTCTAACAACTGATCTATACAAACACTGCTAGACTAAACTACTGATTACAAATGAAATACAAGATACAAAGAAAACTACCGCTTCTCATTCCACTGTTATACTCCTAGCAGTGCTTTGTGTCTTCAGCAGTACTTGAACCATATCAGCAGATTGAGCATCAGTGCTTTGTCTTCAACAGTCTTTAATTATCAGCAGTTGTTTGTGAAAGGCAGTACTTAGAAGTCATCAGATGTTAGGCCACATTCAAGGGGAAAGACTGATGCAAACAACTGCTTATTGTGAATCCACTAATCTGATCCAGTTTTGGCTTTAATCAATTGTTCCTTTGGTAGGGTTCAATCCCAACAAGATGTTCCCGTTGTTCATGAATTTCCTAACGTATTTCCTGATGATCTCCTCGGTTTACCCCCGAGTCGTGATATCGACTTTCGAATTGATCTCATTCTTGGAGCAAATCCTGTTGCTAGAGCTCCTTATCGACTCGCTCCGTCCGAAATGCGGGAACTCTCGAGTCAGCTCCAGGAATTTCTTAACAAAGTCTTCATTCGCCCTAGCACCTCTCCATGGGGTGCGCCAGTCCTTTTCATCAAAAAGAAGGATGGGTCGTTCCGGATGTGCATTGACTATAGGGAGTTGAATAAGCTGACGATCAAGAATCGATATCCCCTGCCTCGAATCGATGATTGGTTTGATCAGCTACAAGGTGCTACGTGTTTCTCAAAGATCGATCTACACTCAGGCTATCACCAGTTACGCATTCAGGAGGAGGATATACCCAAAACCGCTTTTCGCACTCGTTACGGCCACTATGAATTCGTTGTTATGCCCTTTGGTTTAACCAACGCACCTGCGGTTTTCATGGATCTGATGAATCGCGTGTGTAAGCCTTTCCTCGATCGCTTCGTCATCGTGTTCATCGATGATATCCTGATCTATTCCAAGTCAAAAACCGAACACGCACAACATTTACGTTTGGTTCTCGAGCTACTCCAAGGGAATCGACTCTATGCCAAGTTCTCCAAGTGTGAATTTTGGTTAGCGGAGGTTCAATTCCTCGGGCACATTGTCAATAGTCAAGTTATTCACGTCGACCCCGCGAAGATCGAAGTTGTTAAGAGTTGGGTTACACCTAAGAACCCGTCCGAAGTCCGCTCTTTTCTCGGACTAGCGGGCTATTATCGCCGATTTATCGAAGGATTCTCTAAAATCGTTATGCCGCTCACTTCTCTCACGCACAAAGACAAGCCTTTTGTTTGGGAAACTGAACAAGAGACTGCCTTTTGAACTCTCAAGCATATGCTCTACAATGCTCATGTACTCGCTCTACCCGACGGAAACGATGACTTCGTTGTCTATTGTGATGCCTCGAACCTTGGTCTTGGTTCTGTCCTCATGCAACGGGACAAGGTTATCGCTTACACGTCTCGTCATCTCAAGATCCACGAGAAGAACTATACAACCCACGATCTCGAGCTTGGTGCAGTTGTTTTTGCATTGAAAATTTGGCGGCACTACCTGTATGGTACCAAGTGTACGATCTTCACAGATCATAAGAGCCTACAACACATCCTCAGCCAAAAGGAACTGAATATGCGCCAACGCCAATGGGTTGAACTTCTCAATGATTACGGCTGTGAGATTCGTTATCATCCTGGCAAAGCAAATGTCGTTGCCGACGCTCTAAACCAACGAAGCTATTTGCATAGGTTCGTAATATCCAAGCCCAGCATAATCTTGAAGCTCTTATCCGCGAAGCCCAACATGCTTGTTTTACTGAACGCACTTCGAAGAAGGAAAGGATTCTAAACGATGGTGCCCAGCTAGTGAATAAATCAAATGGGATATTCCATTATCTAGACCGAACTTGGATTCCCAAGCGCACCGACCTACGACAGATTCTGATGGACCAAGCCCACAAATCCCGATATTCTATTCATCCCGGTGCCGACAAAATGTACCAGGACCTTCGCTACAAGTACTGGTGGCCGGGCATGAAGAAAGATATCACTCTCTATGTTTTGAAGTGCCTGACTTGCTCGAAAGTCAAGGCCGAGCATCAAAGACCCTCTGGCTTACTCGTCCAACCCGAGATCCCTATGTGGAAATGGGAGAGTATAGCTATGGACTTCATAACGAAACTCCCGGGCACGCCATCAAGTCACGACAGCATCTGGGTTGTCATTGACCGTTTGACTAAATCTGCTCATTTTCTGCCGATACGAGAAGACTATAAGGTAGAAAAATTAGCCTGAATCTACACCGATGAGATCATTTGTTGACATGGGACGCCTCGCGACATCATCACTGACCGTGATGGTCAGTTTACCTCGCGTCTTTAGGAAACGTTTCAATCTACTCTCGGTACTACGCTTAATCTAAGTACCACTTTCCATCCCCAAACCGACGGTCAGACTGAAAGAACGATTAGCACCCTTGAAGACATGCTTCGCTCGTGTGTCATAGATTTCAGTGGTAATTGGGACGCATACTTACCTTTAGTCGAATTCTCGTACAATAACAGTTATCACTCTAGCATTCAAATGGCACAATTTGAGGCATTATATGGAAGAAGATGTCGATCGCCTATTGTATGACACGAGATCGGAGACTCGCAAATAACCGGTCCTGAGCTGTTGCAAGAAACGACTAACAAAATCCTCCAAATTCGAGATACTCTGCTAAAAGCTCGGTGTCATCAGAAAAGTTACGCCGATAGACGCCGCAAACCCCTTGAATTTGACGTTGGTGATCACGTACTCCTAAAGGTATCGCCTTGGAAGGGTGTGATCAGATTCGGCAAGAAAGGAAAGCTCGCGCCTCGATATGTTGGACCCTTTAAGATTCTAGAAAGGATCGGCAAAGTGGCCTACAGACTCAAACTACCGGAGGAACTTGGCAACGTCCACCCAACTTTCCACGTTTCGAACCTCAGAAAGTGTCTAGCCGAGCAGGATTTACAGGTTCCACTTGAGGATCTACAAGTGGATGAAACACTACACTTCGTGGAGAAGCCTGTCGAGATCATGGACCTAGAAACCAAGAAGCTCAGGCGCTCACGCATTCCCATTGTGAAGGTTCGCTGGGAAGGCAAACGAAGCACAGAGTTCACCTGGGAACTCGAAAGCGACATGAAGGCGAACTACCCGCAGTTGTTTGTTACAGCTAAGGCCTAATTTCGGGACGAAATTCCCTTAAGTAGTGGAGGCTGTAACAGCCCGTGTTTTGGAAGGTCAAAGTACAAGTCAAAGTTAAATTCAAAGGAAGAAAATATTGCTAATTGTGATCTGTTACTCCTTGCTTAATTTTGGATTGTACACTTTGACTAGTAATCGGATCTTTTATTTGTTTTGCTTTAGTTGTATTATGTGGAGTATCTGTGAATAATTGAGGTTTAATCGCATGTGTTATCGCTTTATCGCTATCGCTATCGCAATCGCAATCGCAACCTGAATTTTGGCGTTCTGGATATTGTTTTACGTGTGTGTGGTTAATTATGTGTTACGTATGCATGTTTATTTATATTTATGTTTTGTGGAGGTTGATCGAAAACGCAATCGCAACCCTATCGCAATCACAACCTAATCGCAAACGCTAAACGCAAGTTAATTATGGTGATTGTATGTTAGATATAGTATTTATGTGGTTATTATTAATATATCGCATCGCATAACTGAAACACGCTTAAACGCATCGCAACGCTCAACGCGCGAAACGAAACGCCGAAACTCAATTCGTCGGACCACTTCGATTGAATGTCCAGTCGATCGAATGGCCGTCCGATCGGATTGCCATCCGATCGAAGTGCCATCCGATCGATGGCCTATCCGACACTTGCACTCTTTCCCTTTTTTGGCAACCTATAAATACCCCCCTGTCACATCATTTGTGATGTGACAGCTCCCTCACTCGACCAGCAGCGTTCTAGACCTCCTTTCTCTCGATTTCTCGCGATTCTTGTAAGTTTTCAACTCAAATCTTGTACTTCTATGATCTACACGCACTTCTTCATCATTTTCACCTTTGAATCTTAACTTTTAACCGTGAAATCAGTGGATTTGAGGTGTTCTAGGATGATGTCATCATGCTGTTCTTATGAACTTCAAGTTTTGACCTCATTCCACCAAGAATAACTCAGATCTGAAGGATTTCCACATGATTTCACAACGATCTCACATAGATCTAAACATTTTCAAAAGGATAAAAGAGTTGAAAGAAATATTCACAACTTTTCTCATTCTTTTACACTCGATGCACTCAAAACCGATAGAATCGGACCTCGTTCAAACCTTCTACTCGTTTCTAGTAAAGTGTTGGTTCAAGATCTGATTCCTATCAACGGGACAACCGATTTCGGGTTGAGCATGAACAACCATCACAAACAGTTAAACTGAACGGACTTGGGTGATTCCCGTTCGATCGGATAACTTGGGACTGATGGAAGTTCCTGTTGTTTAACGCATTGTCATACCGTCTCGATCAAACCACGAAACTTTCAAAACTTAACAAACTTTCAAGATTGCAAAAAGATCAGATCGCAGGACGGATTGCCATTCGATCGGATTGCACTTGGACTTCAACACTTCAACATTTTGTAATTTTCAAAGATCATCAGTTTCTGACGGATTGCCATCTGATCGGTAGACCATCCGATCGAGTGACAATCCTGCTGTGAACTTGTTCTCTAAGGAATACCTCGCCGGACGGATCGCAATCCGATCGAACTGCCGTTCGATCGAACGACCTGCCGTTCGATCGAACGACCTGAAAGTAGAGATACTTCTATGTTTTCAAAATGCTACAACAAAAACTTCAAAGCCATCATACACAAACACATCCATCCCAAACGAGTGGCAAACCGATCGAATGGCCATCCGATCGAATGACCATCCGTTCGGATTGCCATCCGACCGGACTACCATTCGACACTTGATCACTTTGCACCGTTTTACGCGCCGTTCTTCGCTTATGCTATCGTTAACTGTTCAGGCTAATCTCTCAGCGTTCCCTTCAATCCAAGAGAGTGTTTACTTGTTAAGCACGATCTGTGAGTATACTCGATCCCTTTTTGTTTTACGTACTTTTGGGTGTTACATACGTTATCTATATTCAAAATCACATCGAACACACAACGCAAACACTTTTATACGCTAACCGTTACTGCATGTTATACGTGTTACTCGATGAATGCTTGTATGTTATGTTTACATAGTGATTGTTGATTGACGCCTTAGCAACGATAGTACTATAGTTTGGACTCAACACCTGTCATGGACAGGGGTTGTTAAGGTTATTACTTCACGTGTCACAGTGGTGATATATGTTGCGCATTCTACAACTCGCAGTTATGTCTGTGCATATCTCATTGTCGATAACCTACTAGCTTTCACTTTGCTACATGTTACATGTTGGTTATGCATAAACGATTTCGAACTCTATTATACTATTAAACTTGTATGCTCACCTTTACACTATGTGTATTGACCTTTATTTTAACGTATGTGACAGGTGCTTAGGAAGCTTGCTTGCTATTTGATGGAATTGAGCTAGGATGGAATCTAGAAACAAACAAAAACAATTTATTTATTTTGAATCTGAGTTGTCGGAACATGTTATTTGTCTTAGAGATATCTATGTCTGTAATAATTAGTTTACTTGATGGGTTATGGTATGGGACATAATATTAACTATCCGGTAATTTAGTTGTTATGGATTTCTCCTGGACAATCTGTTTTGCTCAGTGCCGCGCCCTGATGTTTCCGTCATCGGTTGGGGTGTGGCATTAGCTTACTCAGATGCCACATCATCAAACAAGTGACAAATCAGATGCCACGTCAACAAAAATACCATATGCCATGTTAGACGTCACGTCACTAAATGGGTGCCACGTGAGATGTCACATCAACAAAAAAGACCATGACATATGCCACATCATTAAACAAAGTGCTATATCAGCAAAAAAAACTAACTAGGTTTGAGTTCAGTTAGTTTGGGAGCGCCAAAACAAAATAAGACCTATACTAATACCAATAGGGCCATACGGGACCTATACTACATTTATAGGGCTATACGAGACCTATACTAATACCTATAGCCTATACGGGACCTATACTACCTTTATAAGATACGATACTATATTGTACTATACTACACCTATTGGGCTATACGTGATCTATGTTATACTTATTTCCCCATACGGGACCCTAACTACACCTATAGGCCTATACAGGACCTATACTACACTTATAGGCCTATACGGAACCTACATCACACCCATAGGCCTATATGGGACCTATACTACACCTAGAGCTCTATATAGGACCTATATTACAACTACAATCCTATACGAGACCTATACTACACCTATATGATAAGATACTATTGTATACTATACGAAACTTATAGACCTATACGGGACCTATACTACAACTATAGCCTTATATGGGATCCATACTATACCTATAAGCCTATACGAGCCATTTACATGACTTATAATACTACACATGTAGGCCTATACTTGACCAATACTACACCGATAGGCCTATACAAGCCATATACTACACATATAGGCCTATACATGACCTATACTACACCTATAGGCTTGTACGAGCCCTATACGGAACCTACACTACACCTATAGGCATATACTACACCTATACAATACAATACGATATACGATACTATATTACACCTATAGGCCTATACGAGACTTATGGTACATTATACGATACCATACAATACTGCATCCATAGCCTATACGGGACCTATACGAGACATATAGTATACGATACGTAACAAAAAAAATTTCAAAGTACTTATTATCTTATTATAAAATTTGCTAAAATAATAAATATTATATAAAAGTTTTTGAAAATAAAAGAAAGAAAGAAAGAAAGAAAAACTTTATATACGCCTAGTACAGGCATATAAGAGGGGCAAAAAAACCATTTTACCCCTGGTGTGGGCTGCGTACAACCCCAAAACCAAGGGTAAATTTTTTTTTTTTTTTTTGCATATACGTCTCGTATAGGCTTATACGAGACATATATGACATATGACAAAATCAGATATTCTCTTGGAAATTGAAAGAGGGTATACTCCCCGTATAGGCCTATATGAGGGTGTGTAAATAGGCACTTGGGTGTGTGAATATAGGCGCCAATACCTATTTATAGAAATTGATAATATTGATTACAAGTTCAATATGTCCAGCTAACATAACAAAAGAAAAATGGAAATAACTACAATGAAAACTGAAAATGCAACTGTTGAAATGCTGTAATATATATGACGTTTTAACAAGTGATATCGGTAAACAAGCCATGAACAAAGAACACCATAACTTGCTCTAGCTAAACACACGAGCGACTCTTTTCTTATTAAACTTTGGCAAACGGATTATAAAGAAAACTTCAACTCAATAACTTAGAAAAATAAAAATAAACAAGGGTTTTTTATAGCACCCTAGCTTGTACAAGTAAAATGAATCGAATACAAATACTTTAATTTGAAATTCAAGCATATAAGCTCATCTTAGCTCCATCTTTCCAGCTGCGGTTTAGCATTCCTTCTGCTGGTCCTTAGCTTGTGATCTCCTTCGGCTGATGCTAGCTCCTCTAGTCGCGACTTGGCAGCCTTCCAGCCATGGCTCGTGTCCTCAACTGAGCCCCAGCTGCAGCTCAATTCCCTTCGAGCTGCAGCTCTCTTCTTCAACTCTGATGTTGACTTTAAACACCCCCTCTCAACAGCCATGTTATTCATGCCAATACTCTCACACATTTCTTATTTGACTTTCAGACACATACGGAGAACTTTTGACTTTCAGACGCATGCGGCTTCAGCCCAAGTGTTGAATTCCAACAATATATTCCTCTACATTGGTCGAAACTCTAAACCACATATAATAAGGCCGGACATAGTTCCCTCATAACTTATCAGTTTTAAATTCATAGGAATAAAGTTCTTTCCAAGCTTATTATACTTTGAGTTGAACTTCCACACCATAACCTCCATCCATCCATCTTTCCTGCGCGCTGGAACCCAAAAAGAATCATGTTGATTCAATGGGGCTGGGCATCTAAAATAGATAATTTGGTTCTCTTTATTTTTCCTAATGAGTAGATCCCGTACTTTCACAGGACAATGCAGCCCCCGACTCCTTTCCGACACCTTAAAGACAAGGTAACATGTGTATTCTGTGGATGGTGACAACCTTTGAACTTCAATCTCGTATTTCATTCTAAATACTTGTTGGGGTAGAAGCTCCACCACATCTTGAAACCTGTATGATAATGATTGTATACTTCTTAGAGATAAAGTACCATCTTTCTAACTAAAGCAGAAGATTGCAACCTTGGTTTTTTAAAATGCCTAACTAGATAAACAAATTAGGCCTAAAACATAAACCAGCTTAAAGTTTATTGTCAAACTTTAGCCACCAACCTCATTTTAAAAGATTTTACGTTTCTAATAGCTGGTATGTTACTAGTTAATGCCTTCTCACAGTCTCACCAACCACATCTATCCCACATATGCAAAAAAAAAAAAAAAAAAAAAAAAAAAAGAGTCAAAGCAGACGTCACTGCAACACATACATGAACGCAAAAAATGACAAAAATATTTTATGTCAGCAAAATTTAAAAATCAAGCATATAAATTGCTAGCTAGTGATTGAAATTTGAACATGTCATTTCTTCCTAGATGTAAAACGGTATTGATTAACTCAAGGATTATAAGTGTAGAAGCAACCTATATATGAATCATATACTAAACAAACTAGAGACCACTTCTAACAAATCTAGCAAATTATTCTAGCTAAATAACTATTTCTCTAACATTCCTCTTCAAGCGAAACCTCCATGTCGAGCTTCCATAATCCATACTAATTTATATCTAATAATGAAACCAAGTAGATCCAACTAAAATTTAGGCCCATAAGCTAATCCTTTAGAATAAGAGCCCATAAAAAACAGATCCATGGCCCAAATAAGACTATCCTGATCCAAAGAATTAGTGGCCCAAAGAAGTTTGAGCTGTTGGGCTTAGTGGGCTGCTAGTATCAATGGTATTATTTAGAACTAAATTTTAGTAAATAACTTTTACATGTATAAATGGGGAAAGCATAAGATGTTTTTTTCCAAAATCAAACCTCGAGTCAGCTAAGGACTTGAAACGAAAAGACTTCAGTTTTGGAGAGTTGTACAAAACATCGGTTGCAGAAAGCATAAGATGTTTCTTTCCATTCAATTCTTTTAGCGAGAACAACTGTTTATCAAATGATCGAGAAAGATTAGTACAAACATCACAAGGAATATTTTGATTCTTCTAAAGACTTGAAATTAGAAAAGGACCTTTTCATCCTTGTCATCGTCTTCCAAGTCTACGTCCGATTTTTGAACTTCCTTCATATTCTTGATATCTTCATGTGCTACCTGTGGGTTCAAATTGTAACATCATATGATAAACGTGTAACATACATCATAATGTAAAATTAAAAACAGGATAATATATAGAATGAGAACCAAAGTGTAATTTTCAAACTTGCATTTTTAATGGCTCGAAACTCAATGCCTTCAATATAGATGGCATCACTTTTGCAATAGTATCTTGAAAAACTCTCTAGTAGAAACATGAAGGAAACATCATTCTTTTGATTCAAGAAATGGTACAATATCAATCATCATCCACTCGTCGTCTCTCCTTGTTGCAAAATATGAATGTAAAGTTTCGGTCTCGTTTGTGTACTTTAGGTTAACGTACATACGTTCACGTGAAAATATTCTAGGATCGCAAAATTTGAAGACCAAATAAATCCCATATACAACATCTGGAGATAAAAATTGGGTGTTTATCGTCATTTTGATCATTAAATTTGAAATATCCAACATCTTTGCCACTGTCCGAAACCTGTACATGTTATGAGCAATTAGTACCCTAATACATTCTTTGTATTAGTGGAGACTATATGTGTGAGGGAGAGGACCTTGATTTATGAATAGATCTCCACTTATGTGATCTATGGTTTTGATAAGAAAAAGCTGGTGATGTCGCTGATATCATTTTATTTGCTTCTCCGTTATCGCTTAGTATGAACCACTGATACACAAAACAAAACAAAACAAAACAAAACAAAACAAGTTACAATTTCTATAATGTAAAAATGCTTGTATGAGTTTTGTACTCACTTTGAGGATACTTATACTTTATAAGTGAATATTTATTGTTAAGATTAAAAGATAATAAGATCACTGATCTAGTGGTATGATGCTTGCCTCCTACAAAAGTGGTGTGTGTTCAAATTCTTAAAAGTGCAAGGTTACTGGTATTTAGGTATAAGAAATTGTTGTTCAAAAAAAGTTTACCACTTTCTACCATAGGGCTTCTAGCTTAGTGGTATCAAAGTGGTACATAGTGATGTTTTCCTCAGGAGGTTAAAGGTTCGAGTTTAGTAAACCAGTGTGTAGATTTAGATGTAAAATTAGTAAATGTCTGAGTGTTAGCTTTACGAAAACAAAAAAATAACAATACCACTTTCTCCTTTGGAAGGATGATCCCATCGGAGAGCTTCTTGTAGAGACCCTTCTTCTTTTCGGTTTGGTACATTTCAGGGGTTTCTGAAGACCCAATTATTTCTTTGTAGTCTCTAGGTAGTTTGGCCTCCCATATTTCAAACTCCTCCTGTGTATTAATTAAACATTTAAATAAATAAATAAAAAATTCTCTTAGTTTGACATGGCTACTTCTTATTTTAAAAAGTAAATACTTGACATTTTTTGTATAATATAAAAACTTACTTGAAATTCCAATGCTTTCTTAAGCTGTATTGCCACCTTATTGGCATGTGGCCGTTCAAAGTCATCTTCATGCAGGCACTGAAAGGCAATATCTGCAAATGTAGTTAATGATTTTGGCACAACTTGTTCCTTTAAATCCTTAAATACAATTTCATCAAGTTTTCCTTGTGTATAGCAATGTTTAGCCAAAGGAACTAAAGACTGACTTTTGTCTTCACACCCCTCTACCCATGCCAACCTTCCACACAATATTTCAAATAAAACCACGCCAAACGAATATATATCAGATTTTTCGGTTAAGAAACCACGGTTGTACTGTGGGTCAAGGTAAGCATCATGGATGATATGTTCCATGCCCTGCTTCAATAGATATAATGAGCACAACTCAAAATTAGAAATCTTTGCATCCCATTCATCATTTAGTAAAATGCCATGGCTTTTTATATTCCTATGTACCACTTTCTTTAGTGTTACATCACCTCCATGAAGAAATTCCAATGCACTTGCAACATCAATGCATATTTGAAGCCTTTTCATCCATTTAAGAGTAGAATCTTGTAAATGTCTATCAAGAGTTCCTTTAGACATGTACTCGTAAACAATGATTTTCTCATTCATTTCATTACAGTAGCCTACAATACCAATGATGTTCATATGTTTACGTTTCAAAAGAATATCAAGTTCTGCCTGAAACTGGCCATCAAATTTGCCATTCCACCGCTTTGCAATCATGGTGGTATTAGCACCAGCACGTGGTAGTTCTCCTGTGTATGCCTCCCAACATCTTCCACTTCCAAACCAGTTCTTTTCACTAAACTTTTCCGTGGCCACCTCAATGTCTTTGAGTGAAATTTGTAGGCTTTTCATGAGGTTTTCCTGTGAATTGTGATTATTTGACATCAAATAAACATCATAATAAAAATAATTACAGTGCACAAAACCCGTAATGTGGAGAAAAGCATGGAAGGAAAAGCAGAAGCAAAGCAAGTGAAGTGAAGGCAAATATTATTAGTATTGCCTATCACTATTATTGTTATTATCCGACTAGTTATAATGGGTGGGGTTCAGCTAAAAAGTCCAAATTTCCTAAAAAGTGTAAAGAAGTCATAAAACACAATAATTTCAACCATAAAACACGCCTAAAACCCACAAATAACAGAGTGGAGATTACTAAAACACCATATTCAAACCATAATAGTCCATAAAAAGTTCAAATACACAATCGCAGAACTATGAATATAAAACAAAACATGCTAATCAACATAAAACACAATAATGTTTGTCATTCGATAATCAGAGGCTTATCATCCAAAACACAAAACACAACCCACATATATGATATTTTAGTAATCTTTATTTTGTTATTTGTGGGTTTTGGGTGTGTCTTGTGGTTGACATTTTAATGTTTTATGACTTTGTACACTTTTTAGGAAATTTAGACTTTGTAGCCAACTCCTAGCCTAGTTATAATTTCATCTCTTGTTTAATTAAATCAGTTTATCATTTCATATATAGGTAAAAGTATTAATGTTATTTTAGGATTAGGTTTTATCTACAAATAGAGATTAGGAACCTGGTGTATATTAGGATTGGATATCTTCTATTACATTATTCTAGCGAAATAAAGTTGTTGCTTGATCTTATTATGTTCATATTGATTGGTATTTAATATCATAAGGAGAGTTAGCCTCTCGAACGTAAACCCACGGATCAACATCAATCTAGTTATTTTACATGTGTCAAAGTCGGGTCTTAGCAATATGACAATTATCATGAATCTCACATTTCCATAAGATTAATAATGACCAAGCAAAATACTTTCTACTAGTGATCAAGAATATGAACAGAAAGAATGTATAGTGTGAAGATTTAACTTACTTGAAAGTTTAGCGCTATCTCAAGTTCCTTGATGACGACTTTCATTGTAACTTCAGGTTCTACCAAACATTGATATGCGATTTTTAGAAATGTGTCCAAAGAATCTTGATTTGGTCCTCTGTTTGAAGTAAGAATGACTTCATTACTTACTTCGTTTAGTTTAGGATCTATCATACTCTTTATCGTTCCTTCATGAACATGGTGGCATGCAATGGCTGCAAGCCCTTGGTCATTTTCAGTTATATAAATTCGATCATATGCTAACCTCCAACAGAAGATCTCAAATAGTATAACTCCAAATGAAAAAACATATGGTTGTTTTTTCATTGCACGTAGATTGTTTGATTCTGGATCCGAATAAACTCTTTTGCTAATGGGAATGTTCCCATCTTGAGTTGTTAAGTAATACGCAGGGATCCCATAGTAAGCGATCTTCGGCTCCCAGTTCCTGCCTATCAGAATGTTGGCACTCCTTATGTCGTCGATTTTTACCCTTTGGTGGTTGTGTATCTTGGTGTGAAGGTGATCAAGTCCATGTGCAACCGCAAGGCACATTTGTAGACGTTGCGTCCATGTAAGATTATTCATGTTATCAGCACTTATCAAATAGTCATCAAGGCTTTTATTAGAAGAATGCTCATAAACAAGAATCATTTCATCACCTTCATCACAAAAGCCAATAAGAGAGACAATGTTGGGATGCGTATAACTAGTCCGCATTTCAACTTCTGAAAAGAACTCCTCTTTTCCTTGTCCGCTTATTTTACTAACAATGCGTTTTATAGCTACAGTGATGCGTGTCTTTGGCAATTCACACGAATTATTCCCTTCAAATTCAACCAAAGATTTATTGTCAGAAGCATCAATTTCTGCTTTGTACACCTTACCATATGGAAGCGATTCAATGCAGTATATTTCAGAAAACTTTTCCGCCGTGGCCAATTCTATATCACTGAACTTAAACCTTGAGAGAACTATGGATTCCCCCTGCAACATTTTTTGTTAGTATGAAGGAGATGTTGTAGCCTATATGCATGCTAGTACGTTAATGAAATTAAAAAGGCAATTGTCATATGTTCATGTCCTATCAGAATTTCACGAAATCATATATATAATTTAGGTTTTAGTATAAATGATGATAACAAAATATACAAAAAAAAACTGATAATTGGTGCTAAAACTCAAGACAAGATGGTGATAGATTGTGATAAAATTACTGTTATCAAATAAAACATTAGAAACTCTTAAAAAATTATGGATTGAGATCTTCTCGTTTTATACATCAACTCCAATGTTATAAGAGGGAATAAATAAATAATGTTGTGTAATTTGTAAACATGAGAGGATCCCAATCCAAAAGCTAACATTTCTGCATTAAATTCATCTTTAGAGTAGATAAGACCTATAATTTCAAGGCCCTACTACTTATACGTATTTGAATATTGAGATTATATCATAGTATTACCACTCGTAATACATCCATAATTCTAAGAGAGGAATGAGTTAGTTATGAGTTCATATATTATGAAACCAAATTCAAAAACAATGTTTTTTGAAATCGGAAATATAGGGAGCACAAATTATATACATCCATACTTGTGTACTTTTGTAAGAAAGTGAATAATTAGTACAATATTTACTAAAAGGGACCAAGATAAGAAATATTGCAATCTTTGTAACAAACTGACTTACTTGCAAGTTCAATGCATTATTTAGTTCCTTGATGACGACTTCCATTGTCGGCCGCTTGGCTTGAGTTTCTGCCAAGCATTGATATGCGATTCTTGAAAATGCTTCAAAAGAATCTTGATTAGGTCCTCTATTCACAGTGATAAGATGTTCGTCATCTTCTTCTATCATTTTAGGATCTATCAATTCTTTTAACGTTCCCTCGTTGAAACGCCGCCTTGCAATGGGTGCAAGTCCTTTTTCATTTTCCCCCACATAAGTTGAATCGTACGCCAACCTTCCAGATAGGATCTCAAATAAAACCACTCCAAAAGAGTATACATCAGATTCTTTTTTATATTTACAAGTAGTCAAATATTCTGGATCCATATAAAACTCTGTGCCTGCTATATGTTTTGTATATACAGTGCTTGCTTGTTGATCTGTATGGTGAAATTTGGAGAGCCCAAAATCAGCAACCTTTGCATTTAAATTTGCATCCAACAAAATGTTCTCGCTCTTTATGTCGCGATGTATTATCCTTGGTTTGCCCTCCATCTGGGTGTGAAGGTAATTAATTCCATGTGCAATATCAAGGCAAATTTGTAATCTTTTTTCCCAAGGAAGTTTAATTGTTTTAGAAGTACTTCCCAAATAATCACTTAGACTTCCTTTAATAGCATACTCATACACAAGAATCATATCACGAGCTTCCGTACAAAAGCCTAGAAGAGAGACTATGTTTGGATGCTTACAACTTGAAAGAAGTTCAATTTCTGTTAAAAAACCTTGTTTACTGTTCTCATCTTCCCTGTCAATGATGCATTTTATAGCTACAGTTCTTCTTCTCTTAGGAAGTTTGTCTTTACATTTACCTTCCATCGATGAAAAATTGTCGATATCTAAAACATCAAGTTCCGCTTTGTACACTCTGCCATACCCGCCAGCCCCTACATAATATGCTTCATCAAAACCACTTGTAGCCGACTTTATTTCGCTTAAAGGAATCTTCAACCATTCCATCTACAAAATTACATATGTTTATAACGTGGCGTGTATAGATAGCACCAAAAATAACAGATACTTAAATAAAAAAAACTTGAAAATAAATATATATTCCATATATGGGCGCGTTCGTTTGAGAATCAATATCATGTTGACAACCTAATAATTTAATCGGTATTAATTAAATAGAGTCGTTTGTTTGTTTAAGTATCGATATTGAGAACCTTATACCATGCCGGATGCTTCGATTAAAAATGGTTGATTTCTCTCCACCACTCTTTTTTAAAATTATCTTCTATGTCCTGATTTTTTTATAAAAAGAGTTTAACAACATGCATATATACAAATGAAGTGACCATATGCAGGTTTAATTCTGAAGGTTTTTGAGTTGGTGAAGTCTCACTGAAAATGACAAGGGTATCATATTCAAAGCTACACCAATCTAGTTTAATATAAAATAAAAATATATATTACCTTCAAGAGATTTGATGATGTACCTTCATCTGCAAATCTTGACTGTTCCTTTATAACAAAGTATCCAAAAAAATCAATTAGCAAACAAAGGAGGTAAGAAAACAAAAACCAAATAAATAATTAAAAACTGAATGGTGATCTTACAAGATATTCATATGACCATTGAAGTTCCAACATGTCTTCGAGTTCTTGACAATATGATCCATGGTTGGACGTTTCACAAGTTGTTCATTTAAGCAACTATACGTTATATTTATGAAGACACTCCACGATTGTGCGTCCATTTGTTTCCTTAAATTTGGATTAATGATGTCATCAAGATCTTTCTTAACACCATGATCTCCGATCATTGGTTTCCTCCCAGAAATGACTTCAAATAATAAAACACCAAAAGAGTAAACATCATATTTGGGTGTCATATTTGTGTTGTTAAAGTAGCGAGAAAAGAGAAGGCGATGTCTCAAACTTTGAGGATATTTTGTGGAAAGTTCAAAACCAAATATTTTTGGTTCCCAATCTTTGTCCAAAAGTATTTTAGAGCTATTGATGTCACAATGTATGACATCATAATGGAGGTAATTCAATGCATGCGCAACACCTAAGCATATTTTTAGTCGCCGATACCATGTGAGATTTGGATCGCTTAGATGTTGATCTAGACTTCCATGAACTGCGTGTTCATATATGATGATTTTTTCATCGTTCTCATCACAGAACCCAACAAAAGAGATGATATTTTTATGCTCGAGACTAGAAAGCATTGAAATCTCCGTCTTTAATGCATCCCCTTGCCCATACTTACAATCAAACCTCCGCACAATAATATCCATCAATTTAGATTTCCCTTACAACATGAGTCGTCCTTTGTACACCTTTCCTAATCCACCTATGAGATTTTCCTCAGAAAAATTGTTGGTGGCTAGTGATACCTCTTGAAGTCGGTATGCCTAATTAAGTAAAACAAAAGGAAAAAAAAGTTTCTAATTAGTTCAAGCTAAAAAATCATTCTTATTCAGCATTCCAATCATTACATGATGATAACGAAAGAGAAAGCCAAGTCTATTAGAACATATAAACATAATTATATATATATTCAGTGTTGCAAAAATCGCGACTAGTCGGCGATTAATCGGCGACTAGTCGCTAGTCGGACCTTTACTGAGTAATTTTTCACTAATCAGTGAAAAAATCGCTAGTCGGCCTAGTCGGCCCTAATCGGCCCTAGTCGGCCCTAATCGCGACTAGTCGGTCGGGAAAAATCGGAAAAAATCGGGAAAAACAAAAAAAATAAGAAAAAAATCAGAAAAAATCGGAAAAAAACACATATTCCGGCCAAAACCTCCCAGATTCCGGTCAAAACTTGTCCACTTAAAAAAATTACGTATAAAAATATATGTATATATGTATAAAAACTTAAAATTATACATAAAAAGTCCGATCCGATTAATCCCGATTAATCCCGAGTAGTCGCTAGTCCCTACCTCACCGACCCGCTAGCGACTAGCGAGTTCTCTAAATAACTACAGAACTCTAAATATGTTTACATATGTTTAATTGCCAAAATTATATATATGTGTCATAACTAATTACATATATGTAAAAAAACTAGTTTACATATGTGTAATTATAAAATTACATATAAAAAATGCTAAAATTACTCTTAACATGTATGTAATCGTAAAAATACACATAATAAATGATAAAATTATCCTAAACCTAAAAATATATAAAGAAAAAGATTGTTTATTAGGAGTTCTGCGAGTTCTGTAAATATTTATGGTTCTGAAATGATCCTGGCCCTATATATATATATATATATATATATATATATATATATATATATATATATATATATATATAGGGAGAAGATCATGCGAGAACCATCTCTTATTGCGAGAACCAATGTGAACACAACCAAAAATGCCTAAAAATAGCTAAAAATCACACAAAAATTTTTTTTTTGATTTTTTTAATATTTTTTATGTTAAAATCGCTACTTTTCGAAGCCAAAAAAAAAATTTAAAATTTTTTTTTTATTTTTTTTATTCGAAAAGTAGCGATTTTAACATAAAAAATATTAAAAAAATCAAAAAAAAAATTAGATTTTTTTTTATTTTTTTAGGTTTTTTGAGGGTTTAGTTTTTAGCATTTAGCTTGGGGGGGGGGGGGGTGGGGGGGTTTAGGTTTTTTTTGGGGGGGGGGGGTTAGGTTTTTTTAGGTTTTTTTAGCTATTTTAGGTTGTGTTCACATTGGTTCTCATGGTTCTCACAATAAATGGAGTTCTCGCATGAGCCTCTCCCTATATATATTCGAATAGTTATGTATGTAACTTAGATTATTTAACTTATATTTATATGTATGTATAACTGATATATTCGAGTGGTTGTGATGGTTGGATGACACCGATTCAAGGGTGGTTATTCCCTCCAAATTTAACCGCTCATAACTGTCATGTATGAACACACACACACACACACACACATATATATATATATATATATGTCTTGCCGGCAAACATAACCCTTTTGTTTTTTAAAAATACAAAAAAAAAATCTAGTACAAAAAAATCTAACACAAAAAATCTAGTACAAAAAAATCTAGCACACAAAAATCTAGTACAAAAAATATAGCACAAAAAATGTAGTACAAAAAAATATAGCACAAAAAAATCTAGTACAAAAAAAAATATAGCACGAAAAAATTCAGCAAAAAAATGTAGTACAAAAAAATCAAGCACAAAAAATTGAGGAAAAAAAATTTAAGACAAAAAAATTCAGCACAAAAAATTTAGCACAAAAATATAGTACAAAAATCCAGCACAAAAAAAATGTTATACAACATAGAAATACAACACATTTTAGTGGGTTTTTTTAGTCTTCATATTTTATATAGCAATATGGTACTCAAATTAAAGATAAAAAGACGCTAGATTTTATGGTGAAATTTTTATGAAAAAATAATGTCGTATAAAAAAGTTATGAACGTTTAAAAAATGGGGGTGGAATATGCATGTGACTTGCATGTGGAGAGAGAAAGTTTATAAATATGATTTTCCCAAGATACCCTTGCACTCCTCCTTTTTCCTACACTTTAATCTTAACCGTTGATTTGAAAAATGAATGGTTAAGATTCCTTCTTATCCTACTTAGGCAAAATAAACTTTTTATTTGATCTTACCCCCATAACCAGTACCAAGACATTTCCAATTGATTTGTCCTCTCAAAATTCACCTGCAATTCCTTGTTCTCTGCACACTTTCATCGCAAACATCATGAATCCTAATATGCAAACAACTTCCGCTGCACATGTATTCAATATCCAACAAAGTGATATCAGAGCCACTGTTGAAGTCGAAGAAGATGTTAAGCCGACATCATCCACCATGCCGTGCAAGCACTGTTCCGACGAGAAGAAGGAAAGAAGATGGTTGCAAAGAAGATGCTATTATTGCAACAAACCGGGACATTAAATATCATCATGCAAAACGAAAGAAAGCGATGAGGCGAAGCAACTTTTACGGTTGGCGATCAACACAAGAATCCATCAACAACAAGAAGACGGAGAAGAACACCGAGATGAATTCATCATTACCGGCACTGATGGTGGGCGCTGGTCCGAAATATGGTACGTAAGTAAAACTTTTGAAAAGCATTTCTCCGGAAATTTAGATATGTTTAAACGGATTAAAAGCATGTTCGGTGTGGAAACACAAACTGGTGAAAACAATTTCTATTTCATAAAAGGAATAGGGCTTGTAGAAGTGATGACAGGGTCTGAAAGAATCCGTATACAAAGTGTCTTCTTCAATCCTGATATCGATAGAAACATACTTAGTTTGGATCAATTGATCACCCAAGGATACACGGTTAAGTTTGCCGGAGATTCATGTAAGATCTTCCCTACGTTTAGCATCCCTGTTATTAATAGGAGAAGTGATATCACCGGTCTCACTAGAGAAGATGAGATCGGTTTAAGAGAAAAAAAAATCCATGATAAATTCCGAATCTGAATATGAAGCATTCAAAACAGAATATCTGAATCAATACTTTGAAAGTCTGAATATATTGTCAAACAAACGAACTAGACTGGAATGTTTTGATACTTCAAGCTATGATGTTTAAGGAGTTTCAAGACTGCAAGGCACTCCTTGATATGCTGGACGATGAAGGGTATGTTATGAAATACAAGTATCATTTAGAAAACAAGTTCAATGATATGGTTGATTGGTTCCTCAAAGAGAAATTAGAAATGAACACAAGACCACTACCTGCGTATGCATCGGACAACCGAAAAGTATGTTTGTTGGATCTGTACATGGTGGTTAAAAGAGAGGGTGGACACCGAAGGATAACCGAAAACAACATGTGGGCAATGGTTGCCAAAGATATAGGTTTTGATTACAATGAAGGAGAGTATATGAGGCTGATATATGCCATGTATTTAGATGTGCTTATCTACTATTATAAGTACAAGTCAACTCAAGAGAAGGTGCATGAGAAAGAGTAAGTCAAGACGGTGGTAGATCCAAGACGAAGCAGGAGTGATGGCGACAGAATATCAGTGAATGGAGCAGATCAAACGGAGGGCAATACATTGAATGAAGATACTGCAGGAAAGGAAGCCGAGCACTATGCGTTTTTTGCCGGGAATGATTGGCAAGGAATCAAAAGGCTGCATACAAGGAGGAGATTCAACTTCAATCGAGCAAAAGCAGCCGTGGATGATGCCAACAAAAGCGTGTTAATGCACTCTTACAAACATAATTATGTTTAGGGGAGAGTGTATTAGAACATATAAACATAATTGTAAATATATATTTGAATAGTTATGTATGTAACTTAGATTATTTAACTTATATTTATATGTATGTATAACTGATATATTCGAGTGGTTGTTGTTGGGGAAATTCGAAATTGCTTGGATAAATCTGAAGTCGTGTAATCACTTTCAGATCAAACAATTGGAGTGGCTACCAATATTTGATCGGATAAAATCAGAATTGATTCTAGATTTCTGTATGAGAATTTGGTTGAGAGAATTTTGAGGGATTCTCACGAATTGTAAATTCGTCTAGGGTTTCAAAAAATTGTTTGAGAGAGCGTATTTGCAGTTTTCCATAACTGCCTGCAGTTTTTGTTTTGAACAAAAACACCTTTAGTCCCTCATGTTTCAAAAGTGCATATTTAGCCCGAAATTTAATTTCATATTCAGCTCGACCCCAGCCAGGGGCTCTGCCCCTTGGACCCCTCCAGGGGCTGCCGCCCCTTGGACCCCGCTTCTCTCGGGGGCGCTGCCCCCTTGGATCCCCTGTTAGTCCCGATGACATTCAAATAAGCGTGCACTCTTATTTGTATGTCACACGCAATCTCAAATTACACTATAATATCCAACAGTTGTGATGGTTGGATGACACCGATTCAAGGGTGGTTATTCCTTCCAAATTTAACCGCTCATAACTGTCATGTATGAAGACATATATATATATATATGTCTTGCCGGCAAACATAACCGGTATCAAGACATTTCCAATTGATTTGTCCTCTCAAAATTCGCCTGCAATTCCTTGTTCTCTGCACACTTTCATCACAAACATCATGAATCCTAATATGCAAACAACTTCCGCTGCACATGTATTCAATATCCAACAAAGTCAAAATGGATTCTTCAAGGAAATTGAAAGGTTAAAGTAGACTTTGGAAGTAAGAGTGCAAAATAGAGACCTTGATGATTAATAATGAACAAATATGTTGGAAGTTTCTCTGAAAGTGGGAACCCTCACTAATTATAATTAATCGGGTGATACTTTATCAAAAAAAACTTGGTGTGGGAAAAGAATTTACGAACATGATTCATTGATGGATCACCGATGGAGGGTATCACACGACCGAGAAAAAATGAGTGTGTAGAGAAAAAAACAAGATTAACTAACATACAAACAATTGTGTATAGAGAAAACACTATTTGTATTGATTCTCCAAACAACTGGACTACAATAGAAAACTAACTTGCTCATATACAAGCCCTCACTTTAAGCAACAAATTAACTAACATAACTAACTATTATGTATTTTTGCCCTTTCTACCCTCTGACTTCATATATCTTATGATTTTAACCATTTGACTTTAGACTTAATCCAACTTTCTCTTTTAGTCATAAAGAGTGGTTGATAAAAAATTTATTAAAAAATGGCATGTTAGAAAAATATATGAGGTGAAAAATCATTTTGATACATAAAAATTATTATGGATAAATTGTAATGGAAGTACCTTAACTTCTAGTGGTAGGATGATAATGTTCTTTAATGCGATAATAATTGCAATAACTCATATTAATATACTTCTAGGCTATTAAGCTGTAGGTCCCTCGGAGGTTGAGGTTAAACCTAATCCTTGTTATATCTAACACACTAGCAAGTGCGGAATCCAAGCTAGCATGCAAACCGGAGTTTATGTGAGAACATAAATACACGACACACAAAGTTCACCGTTTAACACCACTGTATTAAAACGAATGAAAGGTTCGGTTACAAGCACAAGGTTTACAAAACTATTCTGCAAACTCTCTCTAACTCTCGTGTGTGTGTGTTTTTGCTCTGAGTGTTCTCTCCTGAAGTGAACACATTACATGGGTATATATATACCCGTCACAGCTCGTCTGGTCGAAGGATCAGATAGACTGATCGAAAGATCATCTATCGATCTGAAACAACTCGAAGGATCCATAAATACCTCGAAGGATGATATCCTTCGAGGTCCATCTATCGAAGGTTTATCTTTCGAGCTCATCGAAGGATCTAAACAATCCTTCGATGACACATCCTTCGACACAGACATATTACAACCATTGTCTAACTGTTTGGCCAAGTCAAACCAGGAGGATGGTTGACTTGGTCAAACTTACAAGACTAACAAAGACATCGTTTGGTATCACGACAAAATACAGACAAAGTACAGACACAAGTGCACCAACAAACTCCCCCTTGGCTGTAGCTTTGTCTCGATCTTTGTGTCTTCAAGTCTTTGACGTCTTTTCAAGTCTTCAATGTCGGAGGATCTTTTAAGTCTTCACGTCTTGAAAGCAGAGAGTGTACCAACAAACTCCCCGTTTCATGTAGGAAGTGTGTTGACAAACTCCCCCTTAACATAAGCTCCCCCTTGAGTTATGCTCGTGAAAGTCTTGATCTTTACAACTTGAGATCCTTGTGGTGTTGATGATGGTCAGCGGCAACTCGATCATCTTCATCACTTGAGTGCCTTCACGTCGTGTCTTCATTCCAAAGCTTGTCATCGACCATGTTCTCCTTGCCTTTAGAATCTGCACATGCAAGAAATCTAAACGCGTAATGAGAACAACTGCTTGGAATATCATAAGTAAACGACACACATGTGACCATTGTTCAATCAACTACCTTCCGACAGTTTGAAAGTTTAACAAATTTATCAATTTTAGGTTTTTAACTTTCAAAACTTGCAAATTTCGACCATTTATGAAGAATCAGTCGTTTCGGTTTTCAATCAGGTTTCAGGTAATGAAGACTCGAGCTCCAACATCGTACGATCGAAAATAAAATAGAAATAAAATCTTTTTGGCTTTTAGAAAGTTTATATTAAAACACACCTAAAATCTTTTTGGTATTTTTGAATATTTCAAATGTAAAGACAGAAAGCAGTAAATAAATATATACAAAGATGCAGAAACTGAAAGCATTAAATAAATATTTACAGACATTCTTTTTGCGAGTTTCGAGGGTAAGAGAATCATATCAGTGTACGGTCATGCCAAAACGCTCTTGTTGTACAATTAGTTAACATTAAGATAAGCATCCTATAACAATTATCGGTATTGTTGTCCACTTAAGCTCAACTTATCAGATGTAATCATGGCGAGGGGATACGTTAAGGTATGATTTATACTTACCGACCGGTGTTCATCCACATCACGACACATTCCCGTATCAAGGCATGCACGAGGGTTCATCTTACCGGTGAGTATACCGATTATCATCTGTTTGACCGTATATGATGTGAGATTCTCACTTATTTTGATTTGAAAACAAGCCCTATGTGATAGAATCACTTATTGATGAGGAACTTGATTTTCGATGCATGAAGGCACAGGAGCAAGTCCGTGAACAGGTCAGTACTTTCGTACAGCAGAGAGACGAACTTGACTCCCGGATAAATGTGATATTTTATCACTTATTTGTTTGGACATGTGATTGATTATCACTTATTGAGGTCGTATGCAGTATGTACACGTATGTATAGTATCATGGAAGATCTAGACTTGCGTCCCCGTTATTTTTCGGTAAAAGATACAACCATGATACCCAGATGATAAGCAGCATAAAGACCGAATATCTCAGAACCTCGGCAATCTCTCAAACGAAATTTCGGTACTAAGACCATATGCCAATGAATGGTTCCCACCTGGTCTTCAGTCGGATTTAAGTTTATATCACCCTGCACACTTTAAAATGATTGTGAGCCTACCGATACATCTTATATAGAGCTGCTTATCGTTTTTCATTTAAGGGTTTAAAGAGGTTTGGACAGACCACTGATGTACTATCATTTTCTATTTTGCTTGCCAGGAAACTCATTTTTGTTTTTCTATTGTTTTTGAAATTTTTTTAATGTTTTTGGATTTTCAAATTTGGATTTACTCCCCCTAAAATCAACAAACTAAGATAAATTTAAAACACAACGGTATTTACAAAAATGATTTTCCGATGTTGGTTAACTCATGTTTTACCTCAATGCCGTTTACCAAAATTAAGTTTTAATCAGAAATGATTTAGCGAATTTTGGAAAAATCAGTTGGCATGTCGGTAAGCGGTGCGGACCATGACAACATTGTCTGGCCAAAGAGTGCTGAACGAGATAATAATAATTCATAAAGCAGCTTAAATATCGACAAGTATAGGAGAGATTAGAAATTTAAAACCGTATCCTGCAACTGCTTCGTGCATTGCAAGGAATCTGAGCGCTCTCCCAACTGGATATCCACCCGGTGTGGATTTCAAAGTCGATTTTTGAAGCTACTGAAATCCCTTCACAGCAACAAGATCATAAACCTCCGGGTCCGGCTGGTCTTCCACATTGTACCAGCAAAGGTCTTTGTCTTTCTCTTTGAGAAGTAGTGTGCGGTTGTTCAATCCACGCCAAGGCATCCGCACACCCGGTTGTTTTGTTCAACAAACACATTTTCTTCAATCACACCGTAGAGAAAAGTACCTTACATGTTCATCTTGTGGACTTTGAACTTCTTGTGGAAGAAAAATCCATGAATCTTCAAAAAGCTTCAGACGTGCTGCAGTCGCGTACTTTTCATTTGAATCTTTCCTGAGGACCCGATCAAAAACCATAACATCCAATTTTGGCACATATCTTTTCATGTCGAATTTTTCATCTTCATTCAACCACATTCTTTCACCATCATTCCTTCATCGGAATGTTTGTCTTCTTATCTTTTTCCTTTCTTTTCTCATTTTTCTCCATCAAAGGCAACAACTCCTAGATATAATGATGTTTCGGAGTCTGGTGTCGCCGATCTTGTGCATGGACGCTCCACTATCAACAATCCTAAGACTATCAATAGTTCCTCCTGGAATATCCTACACACTCACTCAGAGATTAGTTGGAGAGGGGGACCCAAGCCTTTGTGGACTTGGGTCGTCCTTGATCATCAAGGAAAGTGATTTCAATCACTTGATGATTAGGAAAAAGAACCTGTGGTGCTCCCCCTGATTGAATTACCTGCTTTTGCTTCCAAGCTGTTTGTCCTTTACCAGTATTTGAATTTATTGTTTTAGCATTTACTGGTTTTACAGTTTCAGATTTTGCTTGTACAGATTTTTCTTCTTTGACCTCTGATTTTAAGGCCTTTTCAATTACCTTTTGATTCTTTTGCTTTAATTTCTTTTCCCTTTCTTTCAAGACACGTGGGTCTTGTTTCGGGGAAACTGACCGTTTTCAGTAATCGATTTCTTGGGGAGCACTCGTTTTTTACTTCAGCTTTTGCACGTGTGGGCAATATCTTACAATATGCCCAACTGTCCCACATTCAAAACATGTTCTCCGCTCTACAAACTTTGGAGAAACATGTTGATGACCAGACGGAGAACCAGACAATGAACTTTGTGATCTAGACGTGCTTGGACCTAAATCACATCCGTTGGTGTGTTGGGTGTAATTATTCTGATCATTTCGTTTTAAAATTCTAACTTGTTTTATAAAATCAACGTTAGATTTATCCTGAAATGTTTCAAGTTTGTCTGAACCCGTGGATCCAACAAAGTTCATTTTCGGTTCTCGTTTCTTAACAGGAGCTCTTTTGTTTTGCACCTTTTGTTGTTGAACCTTTGGTTGTTCAGTCTTAGGCTGCTGAACTTTAGGTGCTTGAACATTCTTGTTCTGAGCCTTCTTTCCCTGTACCTTACCCTTTCCGGAGTTGACTTGTTGTTTTCGCTCAATTGGTAGTTTTTGGTTTCCGTATTGTTTTCTAATTTGTTCACACGGAATTGGATCACATTGAGTGACGGTAACTTTGCCACTTTTGTTCCCCAAAAACTTATCAGTGCATCCTTCAAAAATTTGCTCAATTAAATCTTGATTTACATTTTTAATTGGAAAATCTTTGTTAGAGTAGATTTTGCTATCTCCTTTGAGCGTGTACAACAAGTTATCCTCTTCACTGCTAGATACAAGGGACTCCATTGCTTTTGACATTTCAGTCTTACTCGGTTTCACTGGTGGATCACACAGGATGTGATTCTCGATTGGAATATCTGTTGTAACCGAGTTAGACTGTTGTTTCACAATTTCTTCAGATTCATCATCCGAAGAATCAGCATCCTCAACAATGGGAGGACTCTGTTCCTTAACACACGATGAATCTGTCACATTCTCAGATTCTGATTGGCCCGAGGATGATGTACCAGTTGTGAACCCGAGGCCTGCTGCAAAGTCATCTAGATCGAGTGGCACAGTAGGTTCAAAACGGGGCATATCCTCGTCATCAGGCAATTTGGAGTAATTGTGATTCATTGGGGGAGGACATGATTTGAATCCAATACATACTTTATCCCCCTTTTTCTTTTGAACGTCAATGATGTGATCCAATACATAGCGGGAATTGGAATAGCTTTCCAGTTTCTGCTTAATTGTCTCACATTCACATCGAGCCGTTGCCAACTCTACCATTTGCTTTTCAATTGTGTCAATAAGATTATTGTTAGCATGTTGTTTTCGCAAAATAGCCTTTTGTAATTCTGAAACATCATGTCTTAATGACGCAATTGTTGCTTTAAATTCCTTTTCATTTCTGGTTAAAAACAAGTTAGCTTCAGTTGCTTTAGAAAGATCTACAATCAATTCTTGATTGTGTTTGTATGTGATTTCAAACTGACTTTCCTTTTCAGCATATTTAACATTTAAACTATCACAATTTTCACAACTAACTACAGTGGGTTCATCGACACATACCTGACTTGATGAACTGTCGACATTAGCCATAAAGGCTGAATGGAGAGAAGACGAAGAGTAAGCAGCTTGATCCACCAAAATAGATCTTCTTTCATTTCCTGCTGCAGCTTCTTCCAAAAGCTCATCAATATCTGCATCGACTGACGCACTTGATGTCTCATCCACATGATCATTGCCTGAAGTGGAGGATTCTTCATCTGAGCTTCCACTATAACCAGAACTGTCTTCATCTTCAGAAGATTCATCACCATTGGTGGAAGATTCTCCACCACTGGCGTGCTTTAAATCCTTTACGACTTCAGCAAAACATGCTGTTCCATCTGGAGCATCATTTCCCAACTGAAGCGACCAATCACAACCTTCGTCTACTTGAACCACAAGAGCCTGGTTGGCGTTTGATGGTCCTGCTTGGCTTTGGTTGTTGACAGGTATCAACGTACGAACATTGTTCCTGTTCTGGTTCTGCTGGTTGCCTTGATTTCTGAAAGGATTTTGGTTTCCATGCTGAGCTGGTCTTGTACATTCCCTTTTGAAATGACCCCGTTCACCACAGTTAAAGCACTTTACAGCTTGCTTGTCGAACCCATACTTGGTGTCTTTCTTGCTTTCCAAGTTGGTTCTCCCCGTCTTTTCCATAAACTCCTTTGCCCTTCGAATTGCACTAGCAAGAGCCCATTTGATATCCATCATTTCAAACTCTTCTTTATCCACTTGCTGATAATCTTCATTGGTTAGATTGATATTCCCAATCTGACCTGCGATCAATCCACAATAAGCACTAACCAAGGTGTTCAACATCTCCATATGCTCCTTGGCTATTTCGACACTGACTTTGGAAAAGTTGGAAGTGTCTAATCTGACTGTGTTCGGATTGGAAGTGGCTTGAAAGTTTGAAGAGCTTCCATAAAACCCTTGCTGTTGCGGTTGTTGCTGCTGAGCTCTGCTTGGGTCTAAGAAATGCGGTGGTGTGAATTGCTGAGCTGTCGGTTGCACATTCTGTTGTAGAGAAGAAGAATCTGGTCTTGAATACATCATCGTGTATGCTGAGGGATCAAACTGATTTGTTGTGGAAGGTCCGGTGTTTGAGATGAAGGCTGTTTGAAGCTTCGCATGTTGAGAGGCTGGTTTTTCTCCACTGATACCTCCTGCAATCCCATAGTACATCTCTGGATTTTGAAGAGTTAGTGTTCTTTTTGCCTTAAGCTTTTCTTCTACATCCTTGTTTTCCAATTTTTGAATTAACTCATAAACGGTGATTGTGTCTAGAACACCATTTTCTTTGAGAATTTCAAGATAACTGCTCCACTTTGCTGGTAAGCTATCAGCGAATCTCTTCACCATTTCTTGTGGAGTGGCAGTGACTCTAAAAGCAAACATCTCGCTCAACAAGTGATGGAACCTTGTAGATAACTCTGCCAAAGTCTCATTCTCCATACACGTGAATCCTTCAAACTCTTTCTTCAGTAATTCTTGCTTGATCTTTCTAGATTGAGCATTTCCTTCACATCGTAACGTGAGCATATCCCACAAGCTTTTAGTAGTCGTGCAGTAAACAAACTGGTGGTAAATGTCTCTGTGAAGAGCTTGTGTGAGAATCATGAATGCTTTCTTTTCTAACTCAAATTTCTTCTTATCATCCTCAGACATAGTGCTGTAAGTTTGTGGATTAGATCCTGCAACTTCCAAATCATTGTCAAATGCGGTGAAGAAGCACATCCATAGATCTTGACCTTGCCCCTGAACATAAGTTCTCAGCCTTTCCTTCCACCATCCCCAATCATTGATGTGATTTAGCTTTGGCGGTTTTGTGCTTGTACCAGTTTCACTGTCGTTATGCATCATAGATTGAATGCTGCTGCTTTGATTTGTGACCAATGCCCATTGATTTGCAGTTATCATTGCAGCTTGAGGTGGGGCAATAGCCTGCATCCATGCAGTTTTGTTGAAATCTGGCGCAGATTGCGTAGCTGATGATTGTGGAGTCAAAGTTGTTTGAGTCCACGCGGTTGGATCCCACTGACCGTTTGTTCCCATTTTATAAAAATTAATATATAAAGTGAAAATTGATTTGAAATTTGAAAAACAAGTTTTTCCCCCTTTTTTTTTAAAAAAAAATTTAATTTTCACAAACTATGTTAATATCTCGAATGATAACAACCAGCCGAAGGATCCTTGATCGAAAGACCTGAAAAACACAAACTTGTTAAACTTAAACAGACAAGGATCGAAGGATCAACACTTGTTCGAAGGATCAACAGTGTTCGAAAGATCACTGTTGAATTTCGAACAATGATTTCGAAAGATTCTCCAAACGAAGGATCCTTATCTTTCGAAAAAGAACTGTAGACCGAAAGATGTATGCTTCGAAAAGATTCCTTGGATCGAAGGATAAGTCACAGACTTCGAAGGATGTTCGAAGGATGATTATCTATCGAACCTCCTTTGATCGAAAGATGATCTTTCGACTTCGAAGGATATCCTTCGATCAGAACTGACACAGCTGACAAAAGTGACAGGTTGGTGAAAAGTTGATGGGTTGGTGAAATCTTTCGGCAGAAAGTATGCTCAGGCCATACCTTTCACCAAAAACAAGATTTGAATCAATAAACTAATACTTCTTATCCAGAAAAACCGGTCACCGGAGTAAGCCGGAATTTGGCCGGAAATGACCAAACTTCTTAAAAACAAGTTTTTAAGTTACCCAACCCGTCCTTTAACACACCCGGTTAGATTAGAACACGTTTTTAACGTCTGGAAAAGCGAGAAAAACAGTAAAAACGGGTGCTAAACCATGTGAGTTTTTGTCCAAAACACTCCAAAGTCTTGTATAAACTCGGTTTTTAACAAGGAAAAGAGCCACGGCTCTGATACCACTTGTAGGTCCCTCGGAGGTTGAGGTTAAACCTAATCCTTGTTATATCTAACACACTAGCAAGTGCGGAATCCAAGCTAGCATGCAAACCGGAGTTTATGTGAGAACATAAATACACGACACACAAAGTTCACCGTTTAACACCACTGTATTAAAACGAATGAAAGGTTCGGTTACAAGCACAAGGTTTACAAAACTATTCTGCAAACTCTCTCTAACTCTCGTGTGTGTGTGTGTTTTTGCTCTGAGTGTTCTCTCCTGAAGTGAACACATTACATGGGTATATATATACCCGTCACAGCTCGTCTGGTCGAAGGATCAGATAGACTGATCGAAAGATCATCTATCGATCTGAAACAACTCGAAGGATCCATAAATACCTCGAAGGATGATATCCTTCGAGGTCCATCTATCGAAGGTTTATCTTTCGAGCTCATCGAAGGATCTAAACAATCCTTCGATGACACATCCTTCGACACAGACATATTACAACCATTGTCTAACTGTTTGGCCAAGTCAAACCAGGAGGATGGTTGACTTGGTCAAACTTACAAGACTAACAAAGACATCGTTTGGTATCACGACAAAATACAGACAAAGTACAGACACAAGTGCACCAACATAAGCATATATGCAAAAAAAGATGAAAGTTTGAAAAGAGTAGTCAAAGGATTGATAATCTTACCTTTAAGTGGATGGATGACGACGTACCTTCAATTGCAGCAACAACTATTGATTGTTCCTTTATTATGAATAATGAAAATAATGAGAATTAAGTTAAGAGATGAAAGGTAGAAAAGAGAAGTTAAAGGATTACATGTTTGTGTTGAAGTTCGAAGGCTTTCTCAAGTTTTGTGAGAAGCTGATTTGTATCTGGACGTTCTGATGGCCGCACCTTCAAGCAATCATATGCCACTTCAGCGAAGATGTTTAGTGATTGCAAGTTCATTTGTCTTCGAAGATCCGGATCGATCAAATCATCTAGTTTTCCCTCTTCATAATGTGATCGGGCCAGTCGAGCAAAATACCAATTATCATTGTTTTGGATGGATGCTTCTCTCCCAAACAAGACTTCAAACAACAAGACACCAAAGGAGAAGATGTCTGATTTGTTAGTCAAAAAATTATGGGCGTTTTCATGTGCTGGGTCCAAATATTGTAATGCGCGGAGATATTTACTAGTGCTTTGAGGACCATCATGCTCATCAACAACAGCGAATGCAAAACCATGTAACTTGGGTTCCCAGTTGTGATCTAGTAAAATTTTGGAGCTCTTAATATTACCATGTATGATGTTATAATCGTGATGAAGGGATTTCAATGCATCTGCAACCCTCACACATATGTGCAATCTTCGCATCCAAGTGAGGGTTAGGCCACTTAGATGTTTGTCGAGACTTTCATTAGCCTCATACGTGTGTATGATTAAAGTCTCATTTTCATTGCTAGAAATCTTTAAGATAGAGTTGATGTTCTTATGTTTAAGCCCTTTACAAAACATCAACTCGTTGAAAGTAAGGAATTGTTGTCGAGATTTACGTATAACAATATTGATCAATTCCCCTGACTGTAAGAGTTGTCCTTTGTAAACCTTACAATAGGTACCTTGTGTGAGGAGATTTTCATCAGCAAAGTTGTTGGTGGATGATTCTATCTCGGCATATGGGATATATAATGATGCCATATATTCATCCCAGGACATGACAACTTGATCCTTGGAAGATGAAGACATGATGTGTGTGGTGATCAAAGAGAGGGGGAAATAGTATGGTTGTTTTTCTTTTAGAGAGAAAACTTTGTAGGTTTTATGTGAAAAGTAGAAAGGGGTATTGTTTGTTCCTTTTGGATTATCAATAAATCAAATCACTTGGTTTCATTTCATGTGCTTCAGGTGTAAGAGGGGTTGCTGAGGAATGTGAGAAAGGCACAAGGTCATATATAAGTGAACCATATATAAACAATTCTTCTTATACTTAATATCATATAATATGCCACCGTTCGAAAAAATAACTTGATATTATAATATGTAAATGATTATTGACTTCAAATATATGATTAGGCAACTTGCAATGCCTGTCAACATTCATTGCGCAAGACATGCATGTCATTGAATATATATATTCTTTTATTACACAGCTCTTACTCTCTTAGTATAATATGTATTTGGTTATCACAAGTCTTAAATCTAAAACAATAAACTTAAACGTAATACACAAAGAAAATTTAAATATCAACTCTTTATAATTATTTCAAATATTAAATTTGTGTGATTATATTTTGTCGGAATTACCAATCCAAGCACATACGAAAACCTTTTGCAATGCAAAAAGGTACTTTATTTGACTAAATATAGACTCAAGATATACAAAACTATTCATCATCATTGTTGGTAGTCTGGTAGTGGAAGCAAAACCGAAAATCATAAAAATAAATATTGATACTCTAGTTAAAGAGTGAATTCGTTAATACCAGGCAGGCGATAGGGGCTTTTGGGGATAACATGAATCGTATTTCAAGGGTTGTACTGAACTCCGGTTGGTATCGTTTTGTTTAGGTATGTTATCGGTACTAAATAAAAATGCAAAAACTATTTTATAAACCTTACACGTGGCACACCTAATTGAAACATAACACTTTTTATTTATGTTATTAATTAATAAAAAAAGCTATGTTTGTTTAATATAATAATAATTATTCTTATTTATTTTAAAATCAATAATTTAATAGTTATAGTAAATTTATTCAAAAAAAATCTAATGGTACGCAAGCAGAAAGATGCGCTGTTGACGGCCAAAGCGTTTACCAATTTCTTTAATTGATTTAAATGAATTATTTTAGTTTGTTAGAGAGAAATCAAACACAAATAAAAAATAAGAAGTTAGCTGAGGTGGTGGAAGGTGTAGTCTTCTAGAGCAACAAGTCTACAACTGCCATATTAAGATCATGTTCAATATCGGTCTGTTAAAAGTATGAGCAAAAATCATGAACAATTTTAAGGTGTTATGTACGTTGATGAAACACATAGTCGACTATCAAATAAGTAAAAACAGTTTTAAGGAGTAGATGCGAACAAATATAAATATGTAGCTCTAGTAACAATAATGTAATCCAGCAAATCTGTGCAACACTATGAGAAACTAGTTTTAACATACCCATGTTGAACACGGATCCTCATCCAACTAGTAAAAAATCTAACGCTAACACTACAGTTTGCTTGTCAGAATTTGCAGAAGATTAAAATAAATATCGATTGAGTAAAAAAAATTCTAAAAAAACGAAGAAACCGGTCAAGGGTAACCCCAAGTGCATTCAAACTAATCCATAATCCATGTTTTTAACTTTATATATAAAAAAAATAGATTACTATTATAACAACAAAATTCTAATCACTTAAGCTTATTAACTATTTACACACGTTTAATAAAGAGCAAGAAAGTGTTTGTGAGTCATGAACCGGACTCATTTGTGCAAATGAGTCAGGTCAACCCTTTGACCTTATTGTTCAAATTTAAAAAAAAAAGTTATTAAATAGGAATTGTAAAAACTACATTCTAAATAATGATTGAAAAAATAAAAAAGCAATTTAAAAGTTTTAACTATGCAGCTTGAAGAACTTCTGATGTGTTTAACCCCAGCTGACCACTTTGGCCCAGAATTTGACCCATTGGAGATAAAATACATACAGGGTTGAAACTACCAACTCTATTATGCCACTTACTTGCATGAAGAATGGTGAATCTTGAAACTATTGTTGTCTGTGAGATTTAAGACGCCGCTTAGTTTTAAGCTGCGCTTTTTTTTTTCTCCCGGAACCCAAGCGAATTGTGAGGCCTGTGTCATGAGTGCGTGTAGCGCCTTTGACAACCTAAGCTAGATACATACTATGTTAATCTTGATACATTACTAACTTGTCCTTCTAACGGATTCATCTACATGTTGTAACTCGGATCTGGATTTGGGACAGGTCTGTTGATACACTTTATGTGGACGCGACTCGGTTCGGTTCGACTCGGTTAGGTTAGGTTCGGCTCAAGTCCGGCACCGCGACATTCCTCCATCGTGCGCCCCAGAGTTCGACACGCGAAGCACGAAGAGCCGCGAACCGTCCCGCAGACACATCATCCATGACATCACCATGATGACATCATGATGATGTCATGATGATCTCATGTGTGTAGATTACATTTACATGAAATGAACATGACGAAGGTTACATGAAAGCAACATGATGAAGGTTCAACCTTCACCAACCTTCACCATGAACATGTTTGGTGAACCTTTAAGCTTCGTCATTATGTGTAGTGACGAAGGTTAGACCTTCGTCACACATAACTTCGCCACATAGAAGTTCGCTGAGAGACAGTATATATAGCATGTTATGTTAAACAGGTTAGTCATGAGATTATTGTGAGACTCCACGAGAGCTGAGAGACTTGTGAGAGTTTATTGTACAAGCATTGTGTGTATATGTTTGTGAATGTTCTCATCCATTTAATCGAAGTTAATCTTTGGTTACTTGCTGTTGTTATTTATCTACTTTGTTCGATTTGCACCGTTACGGGGATTCCGCACCCGCGATCGTGTTTGTGATAAACAGGGAATAGGTTTTCGTATCGGATCCTCCGAGAAAAACGGACCTACAAGTGGTATCAGAGCTTTGGCTCTTTTCCTTGTTTAAAACTAAACATTGTTGTGTTTTATCAAGTTGTTTGTGATTAGCAGATTCTTGTTCTTGAAAAACTTCATATTTTTCTTGAAAAAGTTTTTTAAAAATCTGTGTTTTAAGGTGTTAGTTTGCTATAGTTTTATTGAAAACCTTGTTACATTACATGTGTGCATGTTTAGAGTTTGGTTTTTACTGAAAGTTTTAAGCAAAATTTGTTATTCGGAAGATTCTTCAGTGATAAAAAATTTAAACCTTCAAAGTGTTCTTCATGACATCCACTTTTTGATCTTTTGAGAAGTAACTGTGCATATTGTTTGAGAACTAAAAATTATTATTTGTTTGAAAATTTGAGTTTTCAAGGTATGATGGGCATGGTGTAGTTTGAAAAATTGGTGCCGTGTGTCAGACATAGGATAAGGTCTCTTTGAAAAATCACACCAAACTCACCACAGATCTTATCCCAAAACAACTCAACCTTCGCCACTTAAGCTTCGTCACAAACAGTTCTGTATAAAAGCCACAAACAAGCCTTCGTCATACACATCCTTCGTCACACCTTATACCTTTGTCAACTTCCAAAACAATACAACCTTCGTCCACTTTGATTTTCCTCCAAATTAAATAAGGCCCAAGTAGAGAATTGTCCAATAAGCAAATTGTCCAATAAACAAATAATTCAATTGTCATGCATATCAACTTATAGTTTCGTCATTCACTAAAATTTCGTCATCAGTGATTTATCATAACAAGTTTAGTTGATATCATTACATCATTCAGAAGTTTTTGTCGCTTATCAGATCTTCATCTTTGGAGTTCGTCGTTCATACTTGTCAAATATTAACAGAAGGTTTGCAAAAGTGTTTTAACCATTTGATTTCAAGTTTTTAAGCAGGTAAACTTGTTCATACATCAAATATGAGTACAAATCCATTCGATTGGAGCATTAGCACGGTCCCTGATATGTCATGGGTTAAGTCTTTGATGCCACAAGAAAGAATTTCGGCTAGTCAATGGGCGTGCGTGGCAAATCAAAATCAAAGTATTCAATATCTGTTGATAAGTGAGAGCGAAACGGGAAGCAACAACCGCCCACCAAAGTTAAATCACATGAACGAATATCCAACATGGGAAGGTCGTTTCCACACGTACGTTCTAGGGCAAAATACCGAATTATGGACGTGCTTCATTTGGCCGTATAATCAAGACCTCGAAGAAGCAGGTTCAAGTGTGGCGACATTGGCGAATATGCTTGAAGACGACAAGAAAGCATATGATCTAGAGAAGAAGGCGTTTGCTATTCTAACACAAGCTCTTCACAAAGACATCTATCATCAATTATCTTATTGCACAAGCACGAAAGCTTTATGGGATGCATTGGTAGCGAGAGGAGAAGGAAATTCAGCTACTAGAAAGACACGCCATGATATGTTGAAGAAAGGAGTTTGAATCATTTCAATTCTTGGAGAATGAAACCCTAAATGATATGACTACTCGTTTTTATCATTTGATTAGTGAAATGTATTCTTATACTGTTCTTGCAACTCAACAGGAAATCGTTGCACGGTTTGCTGATGCTCTACCTCCAAAGTGGAGCCCATTCATTGAGCTTCTAAAGCATACAGGGGTTCTAGATACTGTCAATATCTATGAATTCATTCAGAAGCTGGAGCACAAGAATGATGAAGAAATCCGGAAAGCTAAACGAATTCCTGTTCCTCAAAATACTGAAATGTACCTTCCAGGTTTCGACTCTTTAGCTAGATCCAGTGCAGCTCAGCAACCAAAACTACAAACAACGTTTATGTCCAATACAAGTTCTTTTCTGTTTCCACAATCAGTTCCACCTCAAGTTTTCGATCCAAGTGCCTATCATCCGCCAACACATATGATTGCTCAAGCTCATGCTTTTTCTAAACCAGATCAGAGTGCATGGCTACCTAAACCCCAACCTCCACCACAAGTTCCTCCCACTCAACCTCAATTTGATCCAAATGCCTATATTCCAACACCATCACAAGCCCAACCACAACCTGCACAAGCAAACTTATACAAAGTCAATGTGGAAACTGCAAGGGAAACCATGGAACTTCTTAACACCATGGTCAATGCCTACTGCGGACTAGTCGCAAGTCAAATTGGCAACATTAATTTGACAAACGAAGACTATCAGCAGATAGACAGGGACGAAATGGAGTTAATGGATATCAAGTGGGCGTTTGCGAGCGCGGTTAGACGAACCAAGGATTATATGAGGAGAACCGGGAAGACTAGCTTGGAAAGCAAGCGGGATACATGGTACGGTTTTGATAAGGATGTCGTGACGTGCTTCAATTGCGGTGAAAAGGGTCACTTCAAGCGTGAATGCACACGTCCAAGCAAACAAGGCAACCAAAATCCCTTCCAAAATCAAACAAGTACTTCAAATCAAGCTAACAACGAAAGAGGGGTAGTAGTTGATAACAACCAAACAAACCAGTCAGGGCCATCCAATACTAATCGAGCATTAGTTGTACAAGCCGATGAGGGATGTGATTGGTCAGTACAGTTTGGAGGAGGAACTGCATGTTATGCGAAGATCATCAGTCACATCAAGCATGTGCACAAAGAAGAATTCTCTGAAGATGATGATAGTTCGGGATACAGTGGCAGTTCGGATGAAGAATCGGATGTGAATGAGAGAACTGGTTCTGAAGGTGATAGTTTGTTGAATGATGCTGAGGAGGTCAAGTGTCAGAAATATGTCTTGATCAAGAAAGCTGATGCTACATCAGAAGAAATGGAGAAGATTCTCACTGAAGATGGATCTTTCTCTTCTCAGACTGCCTTTATGGCTAATGTCTCAGCTTCTACAAGTCAGGTACAATCTGAAACTCCTAGCATATGTAGTGATTGTGCTGATATGAAACATGAATGTGCTAAATTGAAACATGAATCTAAAACGGTTCATAGTCACAATCAGAGTTTGGTTATTGAACAGTCAAAGTGCAAAGAGGCAAATATGGCCTTAGCTAGAAACGAAAAGGATTTTAAATCTGTGATTGAAACCTTAAAGAAAAGTGTTTCCGAATTGACCAAAACTGTTTTCAATAAGCAAATTGGTATTAACAATTACATTAATATCATCGAGGAAACCAAAAAGGAGCTAGCCGTTGCCAAATGCGAGCATGATGCAATCAAGCTCAAATTGGATAGTTATTCTAACTCCCGATATGTGCTTGATCACATCATGGACGTTCAAAAGCTAAAAGGGAACGTGAAAGGCGTTGGGTATAAGTCGTGTCCGCCCCCTTTGAGACACAACTATACCAAGATGCCCGATGAGGAGGAAATGCCTCGTTTTGAGCCAACTGTACCTCTTGATTATGAGGAAGTTACAACTGGCTTAGGGTTCAAAACGGACAATTCATCGGAGGGCTCATCTGATATCAAGGAAAAGTCATCATGTGCTTCAAATCAAAGTCCTCCAACCGTTGGGGGCTATGATTCCTCGGATGATGAATCAGATGTGAGTGATGAGGATAAATCTCTTGACGATAGAAAAGGAGTAGAAGTGCCTTTTGAGAATCACATTCTGTGTGATCCTCCTACTCCTGTTGTGCAATCAACTAGTGCTACACAAGAGATAGATCCTATCACTGAGACAGTGTCTACCATTAAGAGTGATAACATGTTGTATACTTTGGTCGGTGATAGTAAAATTTATTCAGACAAAGATTTTCCAATCAAAAACGTCAATCAATCCTTGATTGATAAAGTCTTTGAAGATAATACAACTAAGTTTTTGGGTAAAGCGATCCCGAGAGTTTCTGTAGCTCAATGTGATCCTATTCCAAAAGCTGAAATTAGAAAACAGCATGGAAATCAGAAATTACCGACTACGCAACAACCTATCGCTTTTAAGGGTAAACAGCAACAACAACGAGCTCAAAATTCTAAAGGTTCACAACCGAAGGCTGAATCAAAAGGAGCTCGTTACAAGAAGAAAGCAAAAGACGTTAAGTTTGTGGCCTCAAAGGTACTGATAAAGTGGAGACTTTTGAAAATAAGTCAAATACCGATTTTGTTCAAAAGGTCAAAATTTTGAAACGTAATAGTGATAACAATTACACCCAACACACAAACGGGTGTGAAGCTAGTACCTCGGGGTCTACAAATTCAACGTCAGGTCATCGAACAGAATCTCCTAATTTTGTTGAAAGGAGATCATGCTTTAAATGCGGGGAGTTTGGCCATATTATCAGAAATTGCACAAACTCTCCGAAACCAAATTTTGTAGAAAGAGCCCCTTCTGAACAAGGTCACCAACAACGTCGTCCTGTGTCACCAAAAACTGATAAACGCACTGTTAAAGAACAGGAAACAAAACAACGACGTAAAAATGTGAAGGTGATCGAAAAGGCTGTAAAAACGGAAGTAAAATCTGTTAATAGGAAACCTAGTTTGTCACAACCATTAAAACCAGAAAGTGTAAATAATACACAAACTGGTAAAAGGAAACAGGCTTGGAAACCGAAAACAGGTGAGGATTCAGGGGGAGGCTTGCAATTTAAGGACCTTCAAGAAATTGAAATTACATTTCTTTATTCTCAGGGGCAACCCAAGTCTATGAAGGCTTGGGTCCCCCTCTCTAACTACTGAGTGAGTGTGCAGGATGTTCCAGGAGGAACTATCGATAGTCATCGGATTCTTAATAGTGGAGTGTCCATGCACAAGATCCGCGACAAAGAAATTGTTGCCTTTGATGGAGAGAAAAAGAAAAGAAGACAGAATTGTCTGTCGAAATAAATTGAAAACCTTAGACAAAATGCAAATCATACCAAAGTTTGATTGTTCAAGGCTTTAATCGGGTCCCGGGATAGATTCGAAATCAAGATGTACGCACCTGCAGCACGTCTGATGTTCAAAATCAACAAGATGAACGTGCAGTGTACATTTCTCGTGGTGATTGAAGAAAATGTGTTTGTTGAACAAACCAACTGGGTGTGCGGATGCCTTGGCGTGGATTGAACAACCGCACACTACTTCTGAAGGAGAAAGACAAAGACCTTCGCTGGTGCAATGTGGAAGACCAGCCGGACCCAAAGGTTTATGATCTTGTTGCTGTCAAGAGATTTCTCAGTAGCTACAAAAATCGACTTTGAAGTCCACACCGGGTGGATATCCAGTTTGGGAGAGCGCTCAGATTCCTTGCAATGCACGAAGCAGTTGCAGGATACGGTTTTGAATTTCTAATCTCTCCTATACTTGTCGATATTTAAGTTGCTTTTTGAATTATTATCATCTCGTACAGCACTCTTTGACCAGACACGTTGATCTCGAATATCACCTCACACGTGATTGTTTCAATATGAAACTCGTCAATGTTATTTTGGTCCGCACCGCTTACCGACGTGCCAACTCATTTTCCCAAAATTCGATAAAATAATTTCTGATTAACTTAATTTTGGTAAACGGCATTGAGGTAAAACATGAGTTAACCAACATCGGAAAATCGTTTTTTTGTAAATATCTTTGTGTTTTTAAAATTATTTTTAGTTTGTTGATTTTAGGGGGAGTAAATCCAAAATTTGAAAATTCAAAAACATCGAAAAATGTCAAAAACCCAAAAACATGGCAAAACAAAAATGAGTTTCCTGGCGAGAAAAAGGGAAAATGATAGTACATCAGTGGTCTGTCTAAACCTCTTTGAACTGAACTTGAAAATGAAAAATATGTTAAGCAGCTCTATATAAGTTGTATCGGTAGGCTCACAATCATTTTAAAGTGTGCAGGGCGATATAAACCTTAAATCGACTGAAGACCAGGTGGGAACCACACATTGGCATATGGTCTTAGTACCGAAATTTCGTTTGATTGATTGTCGAGGTTCTGAGATATACAGTCTTTATGCTGTCTTATCATCTGGGTATCATGGTTGTATCTTTTACCGAAAAAATAACGGAGACGAAGTCTAGATCTTCCATGATATCATACATATGTGTACATATTGCATACGACCTCAATAAGTGATCAACAATCACATGTCCAAACAAATAAGTGATAATATATCACATTTATCCGGGAGTCAAGTTCGTCTCTTTGCTGTACGTTTGTACTGACCTGTTCACGGACTTGCTCCTGTGCCCTCATGCATCTGAAAATCAAGTTCCTCATCAATAAGTGATTCTATCACATAGGGCTTGTTTTCAAAACAAAATAAGTGAGTTTCTCACATCTTTTATACGGTCAAACAGATGATAAATGGTATACTCACCGATCAGATGAACTCTCGTGCATACCTTGATACGGGAATGTGTCTCATGTGGATGAACACCGGTCGGTAAGTATAAATCATACCTTAACGTATCCCCTCGCCATGATTACATCTGATAAGTTGAGCTTAAGTGGATAGCAATACCGATAATCGTTATAGGATGCTTATCTAAATGTTAACTAACTGAACAACAAGAGCGTTTTGGCATGACCATACACTGATATGATTCTCTTACCCTCGAAACTCGCAAAAAGAATGTCTGTAAATATTTATTTACTTTTCTTCGTTTCTGCATCTTTGTATATATTTATTTATTGCTTTCCGTCTTTACATTTGAAAAATGAAAAATACCAAAAAGATTTTAGGTGTGTTTTAATATAAACTTTATAAAATCCAAAAAGATTTTATTTCCATTTTATCTTAGACTGACCGATGTTGGAACTCGAGTCTATCCTACCCAAAATCCTTATTCTAAGCCGGAAAACAATTGCATCTTCATAATCTGTCGAAGTTAACAAGTTTTGAAAGTTAAAGGGTAAAAATTGAACATTTTTATACTTTCAAAACGTTATCGGTCGGTGTTTTGATTGAGAGTTGGTCTCTCATGTGAGTCGTGTGCTTATATTGTTAAAAGTCAATTCTTAGTGAGGTTTAATGACTATATTCCAAGCGGTTGTTCTCACTGCGTGTTTAGCTTTCTTGTATGTGCAGATGGTGCATTGGAACCAGCTAAAGACGAAGAGAATGTGTCAGACGACAAGCCATAAAGTGAAGACACGACATTGATGCAATCAGAAGATCAAGATGATCAAGTTGCAGCTGACCACTCATCAACACCGAAAGGATCTGGAGTATTGAAGATCAAAAGATTCAAGAGCATCGTCCAAGGGGGAGTTTGTTGATACACTCCCTGATTGTCTCACGTGAAGACCTTTTAAAGATCCGACAATGTGAAGATCGAACCATCACGAGTAGCGTCCAAGGGGGAGTTTGTTGATACACTTTATGTGGATGCGACTCGGTTCGGTTCGACTTGGTTAGGTTCGGCTCAAGTCCGGCACCGCGACATTCCTCCGTCGTGCGCCCCAGAGTTCGACACGCGAAGCACGAAGAGTCACGAACCGTCCCGCAGACACATCATCCATGACATCACCATGATGACATCATGATGATGTCATGATGATCTCATGTGTGTAGATTACATTTACATGAAATGAACATGACGAAGGTTACATGAAAGCAACATGACGAAGGTTCAACCTTCACCAACCTTCACCATGAACATGTTTGGTGAACCTTTAAGCTTCGTCACTATGTGTAGTGACGAAGGTTAGACCTTCGTCACACATAACTTCGCCACATAGAAGTTCGCTGAGAGACAGTATATATAGCATGTTATGTTAAACAGTTTAGTCATGAGATTATTGTGAGACTCCACGAGAGCTGAGAGACTTGTGAGAGTTTATTGGACAAGCATTGTGTGTATATGTTTGTGAATGTTCTCATCCATTTAATCGAAGTTAATCTTTGGTTACTTGCTGTTGTTATTTATCTACTTTGTTCGGTTTGCACCGTCACGGGGATTCCGCACTCGCGATCGTGTTTGTGATAAACAGGGAATAGGTTTTCGTATCGGATCCTCCGAGAAAAACGAACCTACAAGGTCAACCAGACACGAACCGATGAAGTTCCCACACCAATTGCGCGCATTGTGAAGCAACTTTACCATCCTCAAGGCCTGCTTGTAATGCGCGAAGGTAGTACTCTTCAGCGCCTGCAAGGTCTCCCTTGGTCTGTCGAATCATGGAGCAAACATACATCAATAAAATATATAAATATCTGCAATTTCTTTTAGAATTTGACTTGTATTTATCATAGACAAAATTATTTAAAGCAGTTCTACAAGTAGTAAACGTTGAGCCTCAAAATCTCAACTCTGTCAAATGAACCGATTTTGCTTCAGTTTTGAGCATAAGAGTATGTTATGGATCTATATTAAGTTCAATCTACCCAATGCAACAACAAACACATAACATATGCCAAAACTAATAATTCTAATAATTAATCATGTATACCTTAGGAGCACGATCACGAACACTGTGTTTGAATAATTCTTAATGTACCAATGATCAATCAAAGTTGTAGTTCAGATTTACCAGACCTGTTTCATTGAATAGATAATGTGAGATGAGGGTGCATTTAATGTGTCATGTGTGTTAAATTTTCTTTTGAACTTTTTTGAAAATGTTTTATTAAGTATTGAATTTGAATGATATATTAGATGATTGAATTTTGAAATCTATGTTTTAACTAGGAACATATAACCTAGTTAATATGTTTACCAATTTACGAAATAAGTAGGTTTTGGCCTACTAAATAACAAACCAAACCTTAGGGACTGAAATGGAACACTCTTAAAGCGTCATCTCCTTGGGAACATATTTCCGGAAAGATAAGTATGATCATGCGTGACAAAGTTTTCGAGTCTAAAACTTTAATGTTTTTGGAGTGTAATATATGTGTAATAATCCGTTATGCCAGTTTGTTTGGGTTATAAGTTAACCCAGACTCGTAAGTTATTTGTTTTATAAAAAAATGGGACCTAATCGTCTAAATATTTAAGATATTCGGTATAATCGGGAACGAGTGTTACAATGAGTATCGAGTTAACAATTACAAGTTGAATTGTTAAACGCACACATCAAACCTAAGTATATATACTTAGAATGATGTAACTTGAACACAACACGTTTAATCGGTTTATCCAAATAGTTGATAGGTCATCAAGTTATAAACATGTTAAACGACTTGTAATAAGAGTTGATAAATTGACTGATTGAATTTAGAGGGGTGACAAGTTACAAGCAATGGCGGAACCAGAGGGAGTCAAGAGGGCCTATTGGGCTACTGATCCTCCATTTACCCGAATTTATTGGATTTTTGTATATATAAAATCTGAGGTTTTGTTTTTAAATGAGTTTCCTTGACCAGATCAATAGAGTAGATAATCTTTTGTTGATCCCTGACTAAAATGTTTTGGTCCCACTATTATTGACAAGTTAAAACATGACAAACCCAACACAACACAACACAACACAACACAAACTAAAATATAAACGGATGAGATATATGATAACTCTGATGGCTTTATTTAATGTTGTGTAATCCATCATCTTTTATAGATGCTAGAAAGGCTTTGATATATAAACTGTAAACATATGTTAATGAACTAGACGGTAGCCTACGCGATGCCGCGGAGATGACAATTTACATTGTTGTATTTGTTTCTTGTAGTTCTCTTGTTCGTATAATATTTATTGTAGCATCATTGCGGTGGATATACGTCATAAGTGAAGTCAGCGATTAATCCATTTCATTGTGGTGTGTTAGGTTCAGTCGGTTCGGCTATTATCCTCAACTGAAGTTCAAACCGAAGTTACCGGTTAGTCTATTTTATTAACCAATTGGTTTCCGGTCAATCAGTTCGGTTTATTTGGTTAGATTGACGTTTTTTGTTTGGTTCTTATAATTCGGTTAATAGCCGAAACAACACTTGGGCTAAAACTTTTACTTAAATATACATGAAATTGAGGTATAAATATATGAAATGGATGTATAAATACATGAAGTGGAACAATAGATCATGAAACGAAGGTATAAAATATGAAATACATAAACCGTAGGTATAAAAGCTAGAAATATATGACAATTTGAAAGGTTCAGTCCGGTTAATTTTGGTTAAACGAAGGTACAAAAAAATGAATAGACGGTTTTTTGTTCATTCGATTTTCGGCTAATTATTTTTAGTTCAAGTTTTTGTTGATTTCGGTTTGGTTTCTTATGTTTTCGGTTTACATTTTAGTTGTTGCTCACACCTAGACATTGTTAACCATGTAACACATCAATTTTATAATTAAAAAAAAATATAGTTTGTAACACCCCTAAAATATTAAACGACATATGTGTATATAGGCTAGGAGTTGGCTAAAAAGTCCAAATTTCCTAAAAAGTGTAAAAAGTCATAAAACACCATAATGTCAACCATAAAACACACCAAAAACCCACAAATAACATAATGAAGATTACTAAAACATCATGTATGTGGGTTTTGTGTTGTGTTTTAGATGTTAAGGCTCTGATTATGGAATGACAAATATTATTGTGTTTTATGTTGTTTAGCATTTTGTGTTTTATATTCATAGTTCTACGATGGTGTGTTTGAAGTTTTTATGGACTATTAGAGTTTGAATATGGTGTTTTAGTAATCTTCATTCTATTATTTATGAGTTTTAGGTGTGTTTTATGCCTGAAATTATTGTGTTTTATGACTTTTTACACTTTTTAGGAAAAACGCACTTTCCGTAGGATCCCCACTCTGTGTATATATATGTATACGTTATAATATTAGTAATAAACATAGTGAAAATAAAAATTAGGAATATTAACCTAGTTAAATATGAGATATAAAATAATAAAGAAACAAGGGATTTTTATCCTATTTATAAACCTTATGACTAGAGGGACCAAGTTAGACACAATTGAAACTTGTTTTTAAAACAAGTTATAAATTTTAAACACACACTTGTGTGTTTTAGTCCCTGGTCGATTATCAGAACAAGTCAGATGCAGGAAAGGTTGTTGTTGCTGTGTTTTGATATTTCTGACTTGTTTAAATCATCTTATAAACTCATATAACTAATGTTTTGGATGATTTTGGTCAAAGGTAACAGTAGCAACTTGCGGATGGAGATCAAGCGTTGAAAAAGAACCGAACACGTATACGAAAGAAGCTTCCGCAATGAAGTTATATGTTTTTTTGTAAATCGACACTTTTGGGTGACGTTTTATCAAATGTTTGTAAATATTATACAAATGTTTTGGAAAGTTAAGTCTGTGCTAGTAAACAATATGTACTAAATCTTGGTAATCTTAGTTGGAAGGTTTTAAAACTCTATGAAATTGTCGGTTTATAGATGTTTTTAGAATATAGGCAATATAAATGCACTATATATTACATGAATTATTAAAATGCGACAAGGGTCTTACAAGTTGGTAATCAGAGCCTCGTTAAGACAAAGTGTGTTCGGTTCAAAGCTTGGTCAAGACATCCGGTAAGAGTTATTTATAAACGAGTCTAGATTTAAAGATTTAAATGATGTAAAATATGTGAAAAGTGTATGGGAGGAGTGTATAAATACGCTCGAACCCGGGAAATACACTAAGTAGGAAAGGTGAGGAAAGTTATATCCTTGACCAAACCGAAAAAGGAATAACACATCACTTATGATTAAGTGTGTGTAATATAAATTTCCATACAATTAAATGGAAATGAATTGAATAGTTATTGATTAACTATTATGGACGTTTCAATTAAAGAAATGTCCGGAGTAACCGGAGATGATTCGACATCTCACTTGACTGAACAAATGAAAGCTAAGATTTCCGAGGAAGTCGGAAAGGCTTTAGAAAATAGTCTGTCACAGTTTATCGATGGATTACAAACCACAATCGTGCCCGTGGTGGACGATATGATGAATGAATTGAAAGACTGTATCTTACAAGAAAGAGATGAAAGGAGGGTGTTGGATGTGAATCCAAGTCCCGTCAAGAAATCAAAGTCTAATAAAGCTCCCAAGAAAGGAATTTCAAAAAGGGGGTTACATAAGTGTAAAATATGTGAAAAAATTTACAAGGGTAAATGCTATAAGCCGGGACATAAGAAGTCTGAATGTCCAGAGCTGGTTGGAACCAAAGAAACAACAGATACAAAATCTAATGCCCAGAAATCGAGGGTAAGGTCGTTCTACATGGCAGCCGCAGAGGCTAAAGCTGAACCTGATGTGGTTTCAGGTATATTCTTGTAAATTCAATTATAGCACGAATTTTATTCGTTACGGTTGCAAATAAATCTTTGTTTCACATCGATTTATTCAACACCCTACATTCGCGTTAACAAAATTACCTATGCTTTTAAAAGTAGAAATTGGTAATAATAAAAAGGTTTATTGTTGGTAATATTTGTTGAAACTGCAAATTGAGTATTAATGATGAAAATTTCTTCGTCAATCTAATTCCCATGTTAATGAGAGAAATCCAAGTGGTAATCAGGATATATAGGCTAACTCGATTTCACGCAAAATTAATATGGAATCATAAGGAGATATAACTAATGTCTCCAACTGGAAAATATGTTACTAATTATGGGAAGAAAAGTTGTAGTCCCCTAATTTGTTTATTTATTTAAGCTTATAAGCTTGTCCAACATGGATGTAAGGCATATCTAGCCTACATACATGATTCAACTAAAGAATTCCCAAAATTAAAGACGTACCAGTTGTACGGGAGTTGAAAATGTTTTCCCGGAAGATCTACCGGGGATACCACCTGAACGCGAGGTGGAGTTTGACATCGAATTAGTTTCGGGTGTGAAATCGATAGCCAAAGCTCCGTATTGATTAACGCCATTGGAACTACAAGAATTGTTATCGCAATTGAAAGATCATCTCGATAAGGGATTATACGGCCGAGCGTGTCTTCGTGAGAGCGCCGGTATTATTCGTAAAGGAGAAAGATGGAAGCATGCGAATGTGTATCACTTACCGTGAATTAAATAAACTCACGGTAATGAATCGATACCCGCTTCCTGGGATTGACGACTGGTTCGATCAGCTGCAATGCACCTGCGGCTTTCATGGACTTCATGAACCGCGTCTGCAAACCGATGCTAGATATGTCAGTAATAATATTCATTGACAATATTCTCCTGTATTCGAAGAGTGAAACGGATCACGAGCGTTATTACGTGAAGTACTTGAACCGCTTAGGCGTGAAAGACTTTACGCAAAATTTTCGAAATGTGCCTTTTTGGCTATGTGAGGTACAGTTTCTAGGGCATGTTATGAGTGCCGATGGAGTGTCGGTAGACCCGTTCAAAATAGAAGCTGTGTCTAAATGGAAACCTCAGAAGAATCCATCAGAGATTAGGAGTTTCCTAGATCTTGCGGGTTATTACCGGAGATTTATACAAGATATCTCCAAAATCGCAACGCCATTCACCAAATTAACCCGTAAATATGAGACAATTGTATGGGGAAGCGCACAAGAAGATGCATTTCGAATACTTAGAGAAAAGAATGACCGGTGCTCCAGTATTAACGTTACCAGATGGGACTGAAGACATGGTCGTCTATTCTGACGCATCCCAGCTTAGTCTCGGGTGTGTACTTATGCAACAAGGAAAAGTGATTGCGTATACTTCAAGATAATTAAAGATTCATGAAAAGAATTATTCGACACATGATCTTGTATTGGCGGCAGTGGTTTTTGCCTTAAAGATATGGAGGCATTACCAGTATGATGTGAAATGTAGAATTTTCACTGACCATAAAAGTCTCAAATACTTCTTTGATCAAAAGGAGTTGAATAGGAGACAAAGACGTTGGTTAGAGACAATGAAAGAATTGTGGGCTAGCTCAAAGACTTGAAAGATAATAGTAATGAATTGAAAACCTGTTTCGATCGAATCTAGGTTCCAAACATACGTAATGTTAAAACTCTTCTTCTAGATGAAGCCCACAAGTCCCGCTATTCTATTCATCCGGAAGCTACCAAAAAGTACCAAGATTTAAAACAAAATTTTGGTGGCCCAGAATAAGGCGAGACATCATTAATGCTTAACTTGTTTACAAGTAAAAGTAAAATTGCAGAAGCCTTACCGTAAATTGTGACACCCATATTTTTTAACAGTTTTCACATAATTTATGAAAATAAATTATTAATGAACGTAAGACCCGTCTCTATTAATCAATATTACAATATTAAACACGCATTTTATACGAAAATGCAAGCTTACAAAAACTTTTCCAAGTTAAAATTCTTACATAATTTAAAACATTCCAAAATATAATTTCAAGTGCTTACAATATCCACTTTTTAAACTAGAACAAAATAAGATCGTTGCGGAAGCTTCGAGACATGTGTTCGGTTCTCCTTTCTTGCTTGATCCTCATCCGGAGTTCCATAAGACGTCCTAAAATCAAAACCAACATAAAAGTTAGTTTTGACAGTTTCACAACAATTTATAAACATATTTCCATCCAAGTCATTCATCCATTATTCAAAATTCTTGTTTCCTTTGAATTCAAATTTCTGGTTCTTAAACCGATTATTTGACCTGTTATGGGTATTTATGTCAAACTATAATTTTATCAACTCTTAAAAAAAACTCTTATTTCCTCCAACCATAATCCATATTATGGTTGGTAGATGTACCCTTCACGAGAGTATCATTCCTTGTCCGTACCTGGCACGAGTCAACATTGACTCGTTTTTAATACATTGCATTACCTTTCGTCAACTTTGGCAAAACATGCTCATACTTTCCGCTTGCCTGTATTTGTAACACTTAACAATACATAATATTACCAATCATCATTTATATTATTATACAACTTCTGACCAAGTATTGAGTCAAAACTAAGTGTTTAAGACCCCGAAACAATTTCTACAAGTACGGACCTGCTTGCTGTCAACAAATATTTTTTTGACAAAACGTCCGCGAAAACCATGTTAAACAACTTCCGAAAAATTTATAAAATATTTCCAATCATCATTTATATTGTTATACCACTTCTGATCAAATATTGAGTCAAAACTAAGTGTTTAAGCCCTCGAAACAATTTCTGCAAATACGGACCTACTTGTTGTCAACAACTATTTTGTTGAAAAAACGTCCGCAAAAACCACGTTAAATAACTTCCGAAAAGTTTATAAAAATTTCCAATCATCATTTATATTGTTATACCACTTCTGACCAAATATTGAGTCAAAACTAAGTGTTTAAGGCCTCGAAACAATTTCTGAAAATACGGACCTGCTTGCTGTCAACAACTATTTTGTTGACAAAACGTCCGCGAAAACCATGTTAAACAACTTCCGAAAAGTTTATAAAAATTACCAATCATCATTTATATTGTTATACCACTTCTGAACAAATATTGAGTCAAAACTAAGTGTTTAAGGCCTCGAAACATTTTCTGCAAATACGGACCTGCTTGTTGTCAAAAACTATTTTATTGACTAAACGTCCGCGAAAACCATGTTAAACAACTGCTGAAAAGTTTATAAAAATTACCAATCATCATTTATATTGTTATACCACTTCTAACCAAATATTGAGTCAAAACTAAGTGTTTAAGGCCTCGAAACATTTTCTGCAAATACGGACCTCTTGCTGTCAACAACTATTTTGTTGACAAAACGTCCGCGAAAACCATATTAAACAACTTCCGAAAAGTATATAAAAATTACCAATCATCATTCATATTGTTATACCACTTCTGACCAAATATTGAGTCAAAACTAAGTGATTAAGGCCTCGAAACATTTTCTGCAAATACGGACCTGTTTGCTATCAATAACTGTTTTATTGACAAAATGCCCGCGAAACCATGTCCATTTTATTATTCACAATGCTATCCATTATACAAGTAAGTATTCTATTCTAGAAGGTGTAATTTTTACTTACCTTGCATCCGAAACACGCTTTTCCTTCACTCTTGATTCGTTCGACCCGCTTCCTTTCCAAGCCTCCACCTAGCTTGTCAAGCGTTAAACTATCATCATAATTCGTAAGACGGTTAGATTAGTCATCATTAGTTATGACTATTCCATCTTACGGATTTTACATCAAAATTTACCATTTGATTTCATTTTGGTCCGTTTGACTTTAAAGGTCAAACTGCCTATTAGCATAAGTGATTATATTATGAAACTCGACAATTCATTTAAGCACTTGGTCAAGTATCCGATAGGCATTATTCTTACGCCACCGTTTTAACTACTTTTCAAGTCTAAGTTCATGCTATTATTAACACCAATTTAACTTAGCTCTCGATTATGAATGCTAACTATTCACTTGTTAAGCAAGAACTAAAAGTTTCCATCTACATGTAAAAACCCGTTTCATCAAAGCATTAGACATTCATCCGAACATCTAATATAATCTAGTTCTACATATTAATTAGTAGACATCATGATTCCAAAGGCCTATTTACATGAACAAAATCACTAATTTCATCATAATATACAAAAACCCATTTCAAGTCATATATGAGCATATACTCGAACTCATAAATTGTTCAAGTATTTTGCTCCAACTATCAAATATGATGATTCTAAGCACATGCATATCATCATCTTTACTATTTAGTAAAAACCCACTTAGCTCATACTTGATTAATTGACTAATCACTAGTTTATGGCACAATTCTACAAGTTTGCATCTAGGGTTTGTTCCTAGACTTATTCTCACATCAATATCACTATAACATTCAACATTCATACAAAAATTTCGTGTATGCATGTTTATCACAACTTCAAATGTCACCAAACATCAAATTTCAACATACCTTGTGATTCCCTAAGCTTGGTGATCACGTTTTTATTAAAAGCCCCAATTTCCCGGCTCGATTTCTCTTTTAATTTGCTGAATTTTTGTGATTTAGGGTTCAAGAGAAGAACCGTCCTTTGCTCTATATAGAAGTCGACCAGGAACACACTCTTGTGTGTGTTTTTGGTGTAGATTTTTCTTTTATTAAACTCACTTTCACTTTTGCCTATTTTAGTCCCTCCAATATTCAAGGTTTATAAAAGGCTTACTAATTCATGCTTCTTTATTGTTTTAAAACAAATAACTAACTAGGTTATTTATTCCTAGTTAACTTAGTGGGTTCCGGGAGTTATAACCCGTTTATTTTAAGTCCCGTTAACTCAACTTAGGCGCCTTTTTATATAGTTTGTTTTTCTCAACGTATTTATCATCCTTTTAATTAATATTAGGTTTGTTTATTTATTTAATTCATAATATTTACCGGGTTAATTTCACCACTAACGGTATTTTACCCGTTCATAAATATTAATGTGGTATGATTACCAAACCCATTTTTCGGGGTGTTACAAGTCTACCCCCCCTTAAAGAGGTTTCGTCCCCGAAACCTTATTTGCGTAGCTCATTGGTTTAAACCAAACGAACTTGGTTTCATTTTTAAAGCATTCATTCCTTTTTGTCAATATTTATCGTTCGTATTGACATGTGTATCCTTCATGTGTAAGTCCTTACGAACCGTAACTTTCATCTTATATTTCTTATCTTTGTTACTTATTTGACATAGTTGTCACTTGACCCCTCATTCGCGTTAGTCTGTTAACATGCTTATTATGCGCTTGTCTTATATTAACAAGCGCTTTGCATTTATCATGACATTATCTCGACTTTGAATAGTTTTACCGGCTAGACTAATTAGTCGCCGTCACTTCATACCCCGTCACCCGGGTATGCTATTTTGCCATATCCGGCCTTATGTGTGTTTAAGATTTTCTAAACCACCTCATACTACTTATATTTGTTAAAACATTGCTTTTGGCTAAAAACTAAATTTTAGTTTACGTTCTCTCTTTGTCTAACGTCTTTTTTCATGTCTAGGAATTTCCGTTCTAAGTTTTATTCCTGACCGTTATTATTTTACACGGAGAATTGTAACTAGTTTTCCACGCTTTACCCAAGTGACTCGTAGGTTCTTTTACTTAGCCTTGTAGGCTATTTCTTTAGATTTCCACCTCTTTAAGGTGAGACTCCAACGGTTTGTTTCTTTCTATTTATGACCCAATGGTCTTTTTGGTCCCGTAGACCTCATTACCACTTACTATCCCGAGGGTTATGACGATCCCGTAGATCATCTTTTACTCATGTCGTTCTAAAATTATACTTTCGGTGTCAACGCACCCTTTTTAAGTTTAGAAGTCATTCATTTTCATTTTTGAATTCTATGGACCTTGACCGTAGTCTAAGGCTACATCCGCTTCCATTTTAAACTAATCTCCCGACTCTATGACTTCTTATGTCATTTACACGTCGGTTTGTTTTCTCGCTTATTGTTATCCAGTTTATTCATATATTTATTTACAACCCATTACCCGAGTTCTTTTATCTTAACATTTCGCGCCTTTATTATTCGGTTCGCGCTTACTTACATTAGCAAACGTTATTCTTTATTTAGCTTGTTTAACGTGTTCATGTGAAATTTCGTTACTTGTGAATGTCAAACTTCACTTTTTTATCCTACCCGTTCAACTTTGAAACAGTTGAACGAAATTTTCAAAATTTATGTTTGCAAAATTTTGTCGTCTTTTAGTCATAACTCTCAATCCGAGTCTTTTGACCTTCAATTCACGTTCTCGTCTCTTGGTTTACGCATACACTCAAAATCCTACCCGTCTATCGGGTATTTTACCAAAGTCATTATTAAGGCAACCGTCCCGGTATGTATTAAGACTTCGCTTTAATTTATTTGGTCGTCTTAGCGAAATCCATCTCTTTTATTCAATCAGGTCCTTTATTCTTTATTTTTATTCGTTTGACTTGTCCATGTGAATTTCATCACTTGTGACAGTCGAACTTTTATCCCTATGCCTTAGCATTCCTATTAGTCGGTCTGTGTTTTCATTTATTTTGTTCCTTGTCCCTTCTCTCGGGCTCGTTATTCTAACGTAATACGCTTCTGACATCCGACTTGCGTTTACGTTTATCATCAAACATTTTGCTTATTTTATTCTTTTGGGTACCCTTTTTAAATTGTCCCATTCACCCCGTCCTTATTACATCGGACGTAAATGTGTCCATCATAAGAAGTTCATGGTATCATGTGTTCACTACTTACTTGGCCAGAGTAAGCGGTCAACACATGACACGCATGACCTTTTCATAATTTTCACATCACGCCCTATGTAAGTAACGTCTCTGTTTATTTCTATATCATTGATTTAAATTGGCACAACTTTACTCAATTGCTATTTAATCAATTAGTAGTTTTACCTGTTTCATTCTTGAACATATAAATGTTTTCCTTTTTATCTAACTATTATATAATCACATTCGTTAATGTGATCGTTACCTTTCTCAATAATATTATGTTGAGAATTATTCACTTGGATACTCACTCCCGCCCAAGTTTCCACATGAACTAATCTTGTTATTGCATTGTTATTCATCATTGTGAATAACACATGTTTTTATTTAACTTCTGTTGGAAACATCATCCTGAATAGATATTCTATTCAGGTTTTTCCAAGTTTTTATCTTATATATACTACAGTCAATCCCTACGTACTTATTGCGTATTACTATTTGTGCAATAGGTCCAAAAACGTGCACCTGGTAAATGCTTGCCCTTACGGGCTTTCCTTGGTATTAACCTTACTCGCGACCGTTACGCGGTTTAGGTCCTTGGCGAGTATCCTCTGCTCGTCATACTTCGGACCGCTCCTCCGTCATATCCGAAATTTGTTCAACTCTCGTCACCTTCAGGTGCGAATGTCCTTCAATTAAAACATTCACAAAAGTTAGTAATGTCGCCATCAATAATCGCCCGTATTATAATACGAGGCTTACTGGTATACGTGTCAACGCACGTAATTTCGTTAACTACATCAATCATTTTAATTGGGGTAACGTGTATCACACGATAACCCTATGTGTTGTTTTTAACAATTTAACATGCTAAACCATTACTATATACATGTACTTACCGGATATGCGATCAAGCCTCGAACCGAACACTTTATCCTTTTAACCTTGAGCTCTGATTACCAACTTGTAACACCCATATTTTTTTAACAGTTTTCGCATAATTTACGAAAATAAATTATTAATGAACGTAAGACCCGTCTCTATTAATCAATATTATAATATTAAACACGCATTTTTTTACGAAAATGCAAGCTTACAAAAACTTTTCCAAGTTAAACTTCTTACATAATTTAAAACATTCCAAAATATAATTTCAAGTGTTTACAATATCCACTATTTAAACTAGAACAAAATAAGATCGTTGGGAAGCTTCGAGACATGTGTTCGGTTCTCCTTTCTTGCTTGATCCTCATCCGGAGTTCCATTAGACATTCCTAAAATCAAAACCAACATAAAATTTAGTTTTGACAGTTTCACAACAAGTTATAAACATATTTCCATCCAAGTCATTCACCCATTATTCAAAAATCTTGTTTTCTACGAATTCAAATTTCCGGTTCTTAAACCGAATTATTTGACCCGTTATGGGTATCTATGTCAAACTATAATTTTATCAACTCTTAAAAAAACTCTTATTTCCTTCAGCAATAATCCATATTATGGTTGGTACATGTACCCTTCACGAGAGTATCATTCCTTGTGCGTACCTGGCACGGGTCAACTTGACTCGTTTTTAATACATTGCATTACCTTTAGTCAACTTTGGTAAAACATGCTCATACTTTCCGCTTTCCTGTATTTGTAACACTTAACAATACATAATATTACAAATCATCATTTCTATTGTTATACAACTTCTGACCAAGTATTGAGTCAAAACTAAGTGTTTAAAACCCCGAAACAATTTCTGCAAGTACGGACCTGCTTGTTGTCAACAACTATTTTGTTGACAAAACATCCGCGAAAACCATGTTAAACAACTTCCAAAAAATTTATAAAAATTACCAATAATCATTTATATTGTTATACCACTTCTGACCAAATATTGAGTCAAAACTAAGTGTTTAAGGCCTCGAAACAATTTCTGCAAATACGGACCGACTTGTTATCAACAACTATTTTGTTGACAAAACGTCCGCGAAAACCACGTTAAACCACTTCCAAAAAGTTTATAAAAATTACCAATCATCATTTATATTGTTATACCACTTCTGACCAAATATTGAGTCAAAACTAAGTGTTTATGGCGTCGAAACAATTTCTGCAAATACGGACCTGCTTGCTGTCAGCAACTATTTTGTTGACAAAACGTTCGCGAAAACCATGTTAAACAACTTCCGAAAAGTTTATAAAAATTACCAATCATCATTTATATTGTTATACCACTTCTGACCAAATATTGAGTCAAACCTAAGTGTTTAAGGCCTCGAAACATTATCTGCAAATACAGACCTTGTTGGTCCCTCGGAGGTTGAGGTTAAACCTATTCCTTGTTATATCTAACACACTAGCGAGTGCGGAATCCAAGCTAGCATGCAAACCGAGATAGAACAAGACAATGATAAACACACAAGACTCAACGATTAACACCTCTTGTATTAATACGTATGAAAGGTCGGTTACAGCACAAGGTTTACAAATGTATTCTGTAAACTCTCTCTAACTATCGTGTGTGTGTGTTTCTGCTCTGAGTGTTCTCTTATGTCTCTCCTGAAAGTGAACACAACACATGGGTATTTATACCCAACACAGCTCGTCTGGTCGAAGGATCAGATAGACTGATCGAAGGATCATCTATCGACCTGAAACAGCTCGAAGGATCCACATGTACCTCGAAGGATGATATCCTTCGAGGTCCATCCATATCTATCGGAGGTTTATCTTTCGAGCTCATCGAAGGATCTAAACTATCCTTCGATGACACATCCTTCGACCCAAACATCTTTCAACCAATGTGCTAACTGTTTGGTCAAGTCAAACCAGGAGGATGGTTGACTTGGTCAAACTTACATCGAACGCACATAATAACAAACCTAAGACGTAACTCAGACTATCACAAGACATCGTTTGGCATCATGACATAATACAGACAAAGTACAGACACAAGTGCACCAACAGACCTGCTTGCTGTCAACAACTATTTTGTTGACAAAACGTCCGCGAAAACTATGTTAAACAACTTCTGAAAAGTTTATAAAATTATCAATTATCATTTATATTGTTATACCACTTTTGACCAAATATTGAGTCAAAACTAAGTGTTTAAGGCCTCAAAACATTTTCTGCAAATACGGACCTGCTTGCTGTCAACAACTATTTTGTTGACAAAACGTCCGCGAAAACCATGTTAAACAACTTCCGAAAAGTTTATAAAAATTACCAATCATCATTTATATTGTTATACCACTTCTGACCAAATATTGAGTCAAAACTAAGTGTTTAAGGCCTCGAAACATTTTCTGCAAATACGGACATGTTTGCTATCAATTACTATTTTATTGACAAAATGCCCGCGAAACCATGTCCATTTTATTATTCACAATGCTATCCATTATACAAGTAACTATTCTATTCTAGAAGGTGTAAGTTTTACTTACCTTGCATCCGAAACACGCTTTTCCTTCAAACTTGATTCGTTCGACCCGCTTCCTTTCCAAGCCTCCACCTAGCTTGTCAAGCGTCAAACTATCATCATAATTCGTAAGACGGTTAGATTAGTCATCATTAATCATGCTTCTTTATTGTTTTAAAACAAATAACTAACTAGGTTATTTATTCCTAGTTAACTTAGTGGGTTTCGGGAGTTATAACCCGTTTATTTTAAGTCCCATTAACTCGGGCCCTTTTTATATACTTTGTTTTTCTCAACGTATTTATCCCCCTTTTAATTAATATTAGGTTTATTTATTTAATTCCTAACATTTACCGGGTTAATTTCACCACTAACGGTATTTTTCCATTCATAAATATTAATGTGGTTGTATTACCAAACCCATTTTTCGGGGTGTTACATAAATTTCAACCGTTAGACATTCCGGTATGAAAATGGGAGCATATTATTAGGGATCTGCTAACTAAACTACCAAGAATAGCACGTGGATTAGATGCCCTGTGGTTAGTAGTTGATAGACTGACCAAAAGTACTCATTTTATTTCGATTCGCGAAACATACACTTTGGAGAAGATGTGGGAAGTATACACTAATGAAATTATATCTCGCCATGAAGTGCCGGTGTCTATCATATCGAATAGAGATATACGGTTCACTTCAAACTTTTGGCGCAATTTCCAAAGAATAGATGAGTACTAAGTTGATCATTAGTACCACATACCATCCATAGGCCGATGGGTAAAGCGAAAGAACTATTTAAACGCTCGAAAACATGCTACGAGCATGTATTATTGATTTTGGCAGCAGCTGGAATGTTTATCTACCACTAATTGAATTTTCATATAACAATAGCCTTCATTTTATTCCGAAAAAGAGGAAATTGAGTCCAAGACTTATTGGGCCATTCACATCGTGGAACATGTGGGTAAGGTAGCTTGCTGACTCGAACTGCTAGAAAAAAAAAAATTGAGCAGTATACACAGCTCTTTCCATGATTCATTTTTGCAAAAGTGCTTAGTTAATAAAACAGCTTATATAAACTACAACGACATTGAAGTTGACAATAAACTGAATTATGTCATAAAGCTTATCGAAATTCACGAACGAAAGCTTTAAAAGCTTAAGAAACAAAGAAATCAATCAAATTAAAGTAATCGAAAGGCATCGGACCTCACTTGGGGGTCCGAAGATGAGATGAGACGCTTATACCCTTTCTTATTCGGTACATATTACGATTTCGAGGACGAAATCTTCTTTAAGGGGGATAGACTTGTAACACCCCTAAAATATTAAACGCCATATGTGTATATATATATGTATATGTTATAATATTAGTAATAAACATAGTGAAAATAAAAACTAGGAATATTAACCTAGTTAAATATGAGATATGAAATAATAAAGAAACAAGGGATTTTTATCCTATTTATAAACCTTATGACTAGGGGGACCAAGTTAGACACAAATGAAACTTGTTTTTAAAACAAGTTATAAATTTTAAACACACACTTGTGTGTTTTAGTCCCTGGTCGATTAATCAGAGCAGAAGAAAAACAGAGCTCTTGCTCTAAACCCTAATTCCCTCAAATCCTTTCAATTCTCAAAGAAGAATTCGATTAGGAAGCAATTTCAAGCTAGAATCTTGATCACTAACCTTAGGGGATCAAAAGGTATGCTAATTTGTTATATATGATGATGTTTTGATGATTATTGAATTCTCATAAATGAAAATTTTGAAGAATTGATGTATGATATGGATAAATTAAGGTGAATTCATGTCTAGGAACAATCCCTAGATAAGAATTTAATGATTTGAATCATAATCACTTGAATTGATGAATTTTCATATGTATAGTATATGGGTTTTGATTAAAAATGATGAATCCTTTGATGATGATGGTAAATTGATGTTGTTTAAGGGGTTAGTGTATAATTCTAGATGTTCTTGTAGGATATGAGACATCAAGTTATGAATATGATTAATTAACATGGTTAAAAACATTCATCATGAACTTGTTAGTGTTAGAATATCAATTTTTGCACATAAGATGTTTGATAAAATGTTTGAATGAACTTGAAATAAGTGAGAAATATGATAAAATCACTTATTTGACTATTTAGCAACATTTAGTGTTGAAAACTTGAAATATGAATTCTAAGCGATATGTCCAAAAATAACTTTTATAGGCAATTTGGGTGGGTAGTCTAGTAATCAGGGAGGATCGGACAACCGTTTGAAAGGAAAGATTTAAAAGGTACGCGGCTCTACGTTTCGTAAAATTTCGCTAGTATCTTATGTTTAATTACTTTAATGATAATTGAATCGTTATGAAGTTTGGTTAATACTAAAAGGAGGATTCCATATGTATTAACCGATCGAAATAACAAGAGTATAGCGATAAGTAAAAACGTAGAAGTGGTGGATTCCACTATGATGTTCAAACGGGTCAAAAGGACTCTAATTATACATGTTTGGTTTGATAAAAGCGATGGTTTTCGCTAACAAACTAAACGGGTTAAAATAACCAAAGTAGTAAAACTTTGGTGATATAAAGCGATGGATGTCGCTACGAAAGCTAAACGGGTCAATATGATGTCTTGATGTAAACCGGGAAGGTTACATGATTAAAGACGTCGAAACGATGCCGGAAATTTTGAATTAATAAGCATTATATTCGTTAGCCGAGAAAGGGTAACGCTGAATATAGATCATAAACTCATTTGTGAGTACGACCAAAAGAAACATGACTCCAAATATAGGATTCGTGTTAATTTTGTTTAACTTGTTATAGTTGAACGGATCGAATAACTAACATACATAGGAATATAATGAGTATATAAACCTCATGATCAAAACCTTAGTAGTAGTAAATACCCAAATTGTATGGTTAAGGTAAAACGGATAGTTACTTTGATCAATTGATGTTTAAAATACAAACGGGTCAAAATAACTTGTTATAGTTAAATGGGTCGAATAAACTTATTCATACAAATAAGAATTCATAAAATGCATGTATAACGCCCAGTCATTTCAGAACTGTTATACGTGTTAGTCGTCTAGCAGTTTTGGGGTTAAAAGCCAAGTGTAGTTGATCCTACTTGTGAACGGGTCGAATAATTATGGGAAATTTAAGAAAAATTGTTCATGTCAAATGTTGGATTTTTATTCCATAATATAGATGGTCGAATTACGATCACGTAGAAAGATACGTGTCCCAAATCGGACCAAAAATGAACAAGTTATGGTCGTTTTTGTAAAATGGAGCATAGCTGGAAAAATGCAGGTTTTAAACCTAAATTCGCTGGAAAAACATCACTGTCGTGCCACACGACAGCGACACAAGTATCCGCCGCGACACGCGACCGAGCTCGCGGCCCGCAAGAGCTTAGCCTCTCCCTGTCCCGGCCCGCGACAGCAAATCACATGCAGGAAAGGTTGTTGTTGCTGTGTTTTGATATTTCTGACTTGTTTAAATCATCTTATAAACTCATATAACTAATGTTTTGGATACCACTTGTAGGACCGGTTTTCGACTCCTTAACGATTGCGAACCGACTCGTGTAACATGCGGAATCCGTACACGAACGTAACCGAACACACAAGACGTAATATAATCTGTGATTCGATTGATGATATGAAAAGTACAAAGTCACATGAATCACCTAGAACACTTTCTCTCTCTACTTTCTCTCTCTAAGCATCAAGCTCTTCAAAGATCCAAATGAGCAAAAGTTAAAAGTCTTTAAGACTAACCCTTAAGACTTCTATTTATAGGCCAAGGGGCTTAATAAGATTTCTCATTAATTACAGAAATGCCACTTTGCCTTTTCCTACATATTACACTATAAAGCTATGTCTTCTTCAGAAACTGCTACGAATTGGATTGATGGAGGCGATAAACATAAATGCACTAACAGACTCCCCCTTGGATATTGCCGCAGTCAATCTCGTAGCGTCTTGTCTTTCTCTCTCTCTGAGTCTTTTGATACTTTAACACGTTTTCAGCAACACAGACTCCCTCGAACAGAATCCCCGTGGATCTGTCTTCAGCTTCAGCTCCCCCTTTAGGTAGACTCTTCAGGCTCCCCCTTTCGTCAAGCTTCCGTGCTTTTGGGATCGACACCTGGATTTCTGGATACAAGCTCTTTCAGGATAGTTACCTGGCTCCTTGAATGCACGCTCTCCCTTGCGTTGAGCTCGTCTTCAGACTCCCCCTTAGACTCGGCTATCGGGATCGTAATCTGGCATAGCATCTGCAAATTTCTCAAACATTTATAAGTAAAAATGTTTTGAGCATTCAGGATTGAAAATCCTAGCTCTCTCAGCATATGCTAAAATATTTTTACAGTGAAAGCATTTTAAGTTGTCCAGGAATCGTAACCTGACTCTTTTAAAACTCTTTAAATCAAGATCCTGGCTCTAAATATAATAATATTAATATATCCAGGATTACTTGATTCTCTTCCCCTATCAACAAACTTCATAAATTTGGCAGTATTAAGAATCCAAAATTGTAACCTTGCTCTTTACAACAGATTTTAACAATTTAAGCATCTAAATCCCTCACAATTAATCATCCAAGTCCAAATTAATGACCTTGGAGATTTCACAAACTGTTTTTGATTTATTTGAATAAAACCTCAAGTTTCAAATTAATGAACTTGTTTATTTTCAGAAACACGATCAGCATACTTAGATTTATACGAGGACTAGGCCATTGCTTTCGCAATATCAGAAGTCTAGGTATATACGAGGACTAGCAGCCTTCTCCTCTCCTTGTGCCAGGCTGCTCCGATTTCCATTCTCACAATCTTCAATTTTCTTGAGCACCTGCACATTCAACTATTGAATTATTTGAACAATTTAGCCCAGGTCTGTTTGACCTTAGGCATTTCAACACAAAATGCATCATTTAACTTCGGAAAATCTTTGTCGTTTTGTACAAAGACTTTGTGAATTTTGACTTCAACTTTTTCATCATTTACCGAAGCGATTTGTTTCTTAACAGACCATGTTTGACCTTTTGCAGTACCTCTTTTGTAAAAATGTGAATCTTTTTGAACATTTTGATTCTGAACAACGGTTCATTTCCAAAACTGTTGTGGTTTTGTTGCATCGACTTTTGTTCTCCAACTTTGCGTTGTTCTAAATCTGGGTGTGTGAGAATTCCAGGTCTGTCTAGAATCAAGCCTGTTCGAGTTTGATTTCCAAGCTTGATTCGAAGCAAACTTGTTTGTGTTGTACCTCCAAGTTTGTTTTGAATCAAATTTGGTTAACCTTTGTTTCACATCTCAGATTTCTGTTTCTCAACATCATCAGACTTCTTTTTCGTTTCAACACCAACAGGTTTCAGATTTGGACACTTGCGTGCAAGATGTCCAGTTTGATCACATTTGAAACATGTTCTCTTTGACACATCTTTGACCTGTTGTTACCTTTTCTGAGCATAGAACTCTTCATTAGATTGTCGTCTAAATTTGAGTTCTTTCTCTTCTTCGGAACTTGTTCCGTGAACAAAATTCATCTTTTGTTGATAATTTGCAGTTTCATTTCTCTTCCAATTCAGTTGCTTTTTATAACCCAACCCAGCCTTCATGTTTTTCTTCTCGAAACCAGGTTTGTTATAAAAAGTTTTGTGACCTTTTCCAGCAAACTTTGGAATTTCATATTTTTCAATTTCAACCATTTTGAAAACTTTTTCAATCTTTTCTAAAATCACATTCTGAATCGGGACTTCAAGATCTGAGAATAATTTGTCCGATCCAATCATGGTGTACACCAATCCTTTTGAATCATCATTCGTATTTTTCTCAGATTTTGAGTTTTTCAGATAACCTTCATGAAAACTACCTTCATTTTCATCCTGTGATTCAGATTTACCTTTATCAATCGACTCTTCTTTCAAGACATTTTCAACGACCTTACCTACCACCTCTGAATCACTTGAATCATCGGATTTGGAATAGGTTACGTCAATGTTTTCTGGCAATTGATCGACCATGTTGAAAGCTTTTTCGACCTTCTCATCATCATAAAATGCAAATTTTTCCGGTGGAGGAACTTGATGATACTCTGAGCCAATGCCCTTTTTGTTTTTCTCAGAATCATCATCACCCGGTTTTATATTGAAAATTCTTTCAAGCACATATGATAATGCATGATAACTATGTAACTTGTTGTTATCCTGTTCTAAATCAGCTATTTGACGCTTTAGCTTAGCAACATCCTCAATGTAAGAATTGACAACTTGTTGCTTTATTGAATACTGTCGCTTAAGCTTATCAGTTGTTTCAGAACAATATTTCAATCTGTATTGAACAAGTTTCATTTGACTCTTCACACCTTCATATGACTCTTTTGTAATGTGATAAGCCAATTTTATTGAATCATATTCCTTTTTCATTTCTTGAAAAGCATTTTCCTTTTGAACACATTCTTCAGTTATTTTCGAAATTTTTTCTTTCAAAATTTCATTTTCTTTTTCTAAATTCTTACATTTTTGTGTTGTCTTTTCGTCATTATCTTTCAAAATCTTTTCATTTTCTAGCATTTATTTTTGAAAAATTCTTCGATTTTAGTAAATTCTAGATCTCTTGTTCTGAACTTTTCGTCTTTTTTAGTACAAGCACTGCACGTTTCCATGCATTTCTTGCATTGTTCAGCAGTTTTTAAAGCTTCAGAATCAGTTGAAGTATATACCTCAGTGATTGGCACCTCGGCTTTCGCTTCCTTCTGTGCCTGATCAGCTTCATTCCTCATTTCTTCCTCACCAATACCAACACCATCATTCACTTCAACCGAACTTTCTAAAATAAGAAAGTACAACTTGACTTGCTAAAATAAGAAAGTACGAAAATGCGGAGCGTTACAGTCTCCCCTACTTTAGGAGATTTCGTCCTCGAAATCTAAGAGGAAGGACTGAACGAAGAGTGAAAGTAATGGTCGATCGAGAAACATGGACGTTGAGCGCGATGAAATAATAATGGGAAATAAAATCAATGGTGAGGGACTTGTCATCAGAAATTTTGGACTGGGAATGACTCGGGGAGTTTTGAGCGAGTACATTTTGACATAGATACAAATTTAGCAAATACACGGCCCTACGCGAGTATAGAGGTAATAAGGTTGTTAACGAAAAAGCGTACCATTAATGACTTCACTGTCGTCTTGGGCCTGCTTAGCGTTGATATTGAAGGTTCATCCTTGGTTCAGTTGAGAGCATTGAGGACGAAGATGCGTAGTATCCCCACACTTGAAACATGCTCTAACATTGTTTGCTGGGTTAAGGTTTTGGGGAACTTGCAGACACGCAGTGCAGTGGTGACATTTTACGTCGGCAGGGTGATGATAGCGGCAGGTGGTACACTGAGGATGAACCCCAGTGTATGGTTTTCTTGTGTTCTCTGGTATAGGGTTTGGGTTAGCAGCAGGTACAATCGCGTTGCAGCCAGGGTTTTGAAACTTGCGTTTCTTACCCTCACCACTACTTGATCGTTGGGTGATTTGGTTGGCTGACTTAGAGGAGCTGGTAGGGGTTGCAATTTGTTTATCGCGAACGCGATTGTTGTTTAGGGTAGCTGCGAGACGATAGATAGCCTCGATGTTGTCAAGTTTGGCTGCTTCAATAGTGTCACGCATGCCAGAAGGTAACCCTTGGATATACTTTTTGATCATGCGATCAGTGGTTGACACCAGGTGTGGTACTATGAAACTCAGCTGCTTAAAGCGAGTGGTGTAGGCTAGGTTGTCATCACCAATTTGCTTGAGGGCCCAAAATTCTTCCTCAAGCTTTTGCTGTTCATGAGGAGGACAAAATTCGTCCATCATGAGTTATTTCACTTCCTCCCAAGGCAGTGCATAAGCTACTTCGTTAGAGCGAATGTTTCTCTCATTGGTCCACCATTCCAAGGCCCTAGCTTGGAAAACCCCAGTAGCACTACGCGTTTTGAGTTCTTCAGGACACTCGTTGTTGATGAAAGTAACCTCTATGCTATCGAACCATTCAAGCATGGCTGTCACCTCATCCTTGCCAGTAAAAGGTTTAGGGTTGCAAGAGGCAAAGTGCTTGTAGTTAAAGGTTACAGGCTTGGGTTGGACCACCTTCGAGTCGACAGAGGAGTTAGGAGTGTTTGAAGCTTGAATTTCAGTGACGATCTTGGGGACGATACGAGCAATTTGATTAGCCATGAATGCCATCATCTTCTTCTAAGAGCTGGTCTTAGACTTCTTGGATGAGTTGGAAAGTTGATGAGATGACGACATCTAAAGATTCATAACAAGGAATAGATGAGACTTTGATCATAATGTTTTGTTTAAAGAAAATTATTTTCATGAATGCGTCACATAACATATAGTTTCACATAGCATACAAAAGATTCAATTAGTTTCACATAGCATATAAAAGGTTCAACTAGTTTCACATAGCATAATCATGAATTTCACGTAGTGTAACATAGATAAAGAAAACATCGTAAATTTAGTTTGTTCGCGAGAGAATATTATTATTTGTTTTTGATTGCGAAGATAATGTGTAACGTGTCTCCAAGCTTGAAATGAAAGTAACGTTCAAATATAAAACACATTAAAATTGAGATAACATAAAAGAGAGTTAACGTAAAAACGTGGATTGTCACGGAACGTAACATAAAACTATTCCAAAGTAAATCGAAGTCCTTTTCGAATTAAGGAAACGTGCTTTGGCCTAATAGACAAATACTCTCATCGAGAAGCGACTAACGGTATTTGTCCTTCCAGTTACTACACGTCCTTAATCAATTGCGAAAATCAAAACTTTGGCGAGATTGAAAATCAAAGAGTGGGACTAGTTAACAAGATGCGAGTTTCACCTCTAACTTGATAACATCGTACCCTAGTGTGGTTGGTACTTATCAAAAGATAAGGGTCCACTAAAAAATGAAATGGAAACTCCCTTCAAGATTTGGATATCACTCCTAACTTGAGGCTAAATTTCGTGCACAAATTCAAAGTATAGCTGAATGAAAGTCATCACCAAATGTGGGAATCACCCCTATTTTGATGAATCATTTCGATTGTGTTATGGGAGTGTCTTCAAAGCCTCCAAGTGTGTATTGTGTTATCCTATGAAAGGCATATATATTAAAAGACCAAAGAGAGTAGAGGGAAGCAAATAAGATAGAAGGGAAGTTGTTTTAAACAGCACATAAGGATAAAGCTCCTAAACTATAGACTAGGTAAAAGCATTCCTACTTCTCCTAATTCTCTATAGTTATGGCTCTGATACCAATCTGGTATCAGAGTATTCCTACTATAGGCTAGGTAAAAGTATGGCAATCTTCCTAATTCCCTATAGTTATGGCTCTGATACCAATCTGTCACACCCCAACCGATGGCGGAAACATCGGGATGAGACGAACAAATTCAAACTTCAAACATAGTTTATTTTCTAGGTGAGTTTCTAGTCCATCCTAACTTGCTTCTTCCTCATCTTGTCTATCAACCTGCAACATGTATTAAAATAACATCAACAAAAATGTTGGCGAGTATACTAGTTTGATACATAGCATAAAGTAGAATAAAAAGTTTAAGTACTCATATCCAACATGTACAACATAATGCAAGTTACTAATATGCTGAAACGGTGTCACTATATGTCAAACCCAAGTTTCCAACGCAAACGCCCCAAGACTCACTCAAGGGCAGTGCGTACTCCTATAGCATAGGAGTTTAATAAGTATAAGAAGTCTAATAAGTCTCAGAAGTCTCGGAAGTTTAATAAGTTTCACAAGGTTAATGAGCAAATAGACACGAAAAGTTTACATGGCATACGAGATTAACAAGCATCAATTATTTCATGTTTAAAAATGGATAGAGTGTGCCTATAATGAGTTTCAAGCGTTGCGTGTTTTTGTATAGAATATATATTGCACCCAAAAGTGATAAAATAAAAATGGTATCAAGTATACTCACATTGGTTGCGTTGCGATTTCTTGTAGGTAACGCACGTGTTAGATTAGAGAAATCCAAGAGAACAAACGAACAGTTGATCCTAGATGTCAAAATGTCCTGTAACGATCTAGTTAATAAATAATCCTAATATTTATGTTTTGCATAATAAGTATTATAATTTAACTTGTTACTATTAAAATAAGGAAAATTGGTTTTTAATAAACCAACATTTGCCCCATTGGTAAATAATAATCCTACCTAGGTAATTGGTATACAATATTCCTACCTATCAACATGTTGGTTCTTAATGAACTTCCGTTAATTATTTTTAACTGAAGTTAGTTTTTAAGTTTTATTTATTACACAAACAACCCTGTAGTTATAATTTACTAGTTTTAACTATTTTGTAAAACAAAAAACGTCAATGGCCATGTAGTTAAATTTTATATATACATATGTGTACTAGTTCCAGATTTATCACAAACACCACTCGAAAATCCTCTTTTTCCTCGATTTTGATTTTCGATGTAAACAACTACCATCGCCACCGCCACCGCCATGGGAGTTCTCCGACGGATCAAGTAAACGACCACCAAAATTGGAATTTCGGACAAAAGAACTCAGCCACCGCCGTCGCGGCGTTGCCGACGGCCATCGCTCACTGCACTGTCGCCATCAAAAGTCCTCGCCGGGCCACCTCCGCGTCGTCTCTCTCTCTCTTGCTGTGTCATTGTGCCACCACCAGATGGTGGTGGTGGTGGTCGGCCGTCATACAGATCGAAAAGGAAGGGGGTGTGGTGATTTGCAGGTGGGTGTGTGTGTGGGGTGAGCCGACAACTCCGCTGCCGGTATTACAGCTAGCAACCGGCTGATATGCTTATCAGACAGAGGATTGAGGGAGTAGAGAAGATGAGATAGGCCAGTGTTTTGTTTGTCTGATTCTAAAATGAAGGGAATTAGGGTTTGTGCCATTTATATAGCTAGGTTTACAACTACAGGGACTGTTTGTGTAATAAATAAAACTTAAAAACTAACTTCAGTTAAAAAAAATTAACGAAAGTTCATTGAGTACCAACATGTTGATAGGTAGGATTATTGTATACTAATTATGTAGGTAAGGTTATTATTTACCAACGGGACAAAGGTTGGTTTATTAAAAACCAATTTTCCTTAAAATAAAATAAGTAGAGAAAAGAAATAAAGGGTTAAAATAGTTTATTTGAGTTCTAAAAAGTTTGAGGGATTTTATTATAGAATGAATTAAAAATGGTAATTATTTTTAGAGTTTAAAAAGAATATTTGTTTTATAATTATATATTATATAATACTCTAATTTGTATCATTTCTAGGCTATGAGGGTTGTACCTTCTGCGCTTAACTGGTGTTTCTTTGAAAGAAACATTGCTTTTATGCCCATCTTTACACGGGTCTTCCTCTTTCTTTCTTTTTCTCAATCATGAACTTCACATACATCCAGGTTACAACCCACTGCCAAACCCACGCTCTGCCATCGTCTTTACACCATCACCTCTGCCTCTGCTCCTCCAATAGCCACCAAAACTACTGCTGACCACCCTTTCAAACGGAACGATAGGCATACGATTTTACGTGTTGAATCCTTGAAGCTTCCATGTGTCGTCTTCCTCTTAAAGCTTCCGTGTGCTGTCTTTTTTGAGGTTTCTTTCTTTCACACAACCAGACTTCATAGAGGAGAGAGATGCAGCTCTTTCGGCGATCTGCACAGACTTCAAATGGTTATCACTAATCTTTCAATTTCTACACTAAAATGTCATCTGAGATCTTGAAACCCTAACGAATTTGTACATTATTTTTCGAGGAGAAGTTACCACCATAGAAGGAAAATCAAGCAAATAACGAGGGTCACATGATTACCTCACTAATCGGAGCAAACGAAACAGATCCGACGGTGAATTGGTGATTGAACAAAGCGGTTGCGGTTGGTTTGGCAGCGACGTCCGACTGTGGTGATGCAACGGTCAATCTCTGGTAAAAGTGAAGATTGCGGTGAGGTGCAAAGAATATCAGAATGTGATTTTCTATGGTGCTCAATGGGTTTTAAAAAGAAATTGAAGATCGATGCTAACAAGTAACCGATACCCCAACACTTTAATTACTCTTTTGTAAGGTGTGACTTTTATGTTTTTCTCTTGGTAATCGATAATTAGGTTAAAGCCCTAGATTCAACAAATGTTTAATTTAGCTAGATCAACTTTAAATCTAGATTAATCATTATTTAAATGTGTGACAGAATCCTGACTTCTGAATGCAAATTGTGTTATTTTTTACTTGAACAGAATTGTTTGATAGAATCTAGATGTGGTTGTTAATTATTTGTTTGTGGTGGTGATTTGTGTGTATATATATATGGCAATCTACATCGTTTGTATATACTTGTGCATGATCTGTTCTGTATCAATTCAATGTTTTGTGTGAATTTGTGCTAATTATGTTTTGTTATGTCAAGGTTTTGTGTGAGTTTGTCACTAAAGTGAAGGTAAGGGTATATTGATTCGGATTTAGGGCTGTTCACGAGCCAAGCCGAACCGAGCGGACCTTTGCTCGTATCCTCTAATTTGTAACATAAATAGGCAATAGGGGGTTGTAACTTATGTTTAATGGGTTGTGTGTGCTTTCTGTGGTTGTACAACAACTCTTCAAAACAATATATATGGCCACCATCTTTTTCTTTCTCTCTCTAAAAACACCCGTCGTTGGGTTCTATACAGAAGACCTCCAGCAACGTCGGCGTTACCCTGCAGTGGTAGAGAGAGTTTCCGGCAACTAACGAGAGGAACCGCTGCTACCATGTTTCCGGCAGCAGCGACGGTGTCGACTGCATTTGTGACGGTGTGACCTAGGGTTCTGACTTCAATAGTAGATGAAGGTTATGAACTCTGATGTTGATGAAGATGTGTTAAAAAGGTAGATCGGTGTCATGCAGTCGAACTTAGGGCAGATCGGCGATGGTAATGGGTGATTCCTCCACTTTTTATGTTTATGATTGTTGTGAACTTTATACTCGATCTGTTTGGTTGTTTACTTTTTATGTTTGATGAAATGATGAGCGCGATTTAGGAGGATAATTAGCCTGTAAATAGGTGGTTGATGATGGTTATGGGGTTTTATTTTATGTTCTGTTAATTTTGGAAGAGAGAAAAAAGACTAAGAGAGAGAGAGGGGGGGGAGGGGCGGCGTTCTGGATGGCCTTTGATCCTTAGAGAAGATAAACATTTTTATATTTCACAGTGTTGCAGAAGTCGGTCTAGGTGGCCGATTAATCGGCGCCTAGGCGCTAATAAAAAAACACTAACTGTCGCTATTCACGCTATTGGTCGCTATGACCCAAATAGCGACACTTGGTTGCTTTGCTACATATCGCGCTATGGCGGTCGCTATAGCCGCTATTGACAACTATGTTTGTAATGTATTAATTTTGTATTGTTTGTAGGTCTGCAACATGTTTGTTTCCATGATGAAGAATGGGTAGTTCCGGTAAATGGTCAATTTCTTCGGTATGTTACTTATTTTGGGTGGACATGTGAAGAACTTAACGCCAGCCACTATTAATATCTAAATTTTTATTATAAAAGCCCTTAACTGCTGTGTTGAAAGGAAGAATTAAAAATAGAACTATAAATTGTGGCCTTGAGTAAATGCACTTTGCCGAAGGCTGTACCAACCACGAAGGGACAAGCACTTGCTGATGAATATGGCATTAAATTCTTTTAAACTGTAAGTTAACCAACCAGCAGACTAAGGTTTTAGTTACTCTTTTTAGGCTACTTAAAGAAAATCTTGAACAACTTCTGTTATTGGCAGAGTGCAAGCAAAAAAAGTCGGGTATAGAGAAGACTAATGAGACGGGTATACGGGTCACAGATCAAATGATGAAAACTGGTCGGCATGTCTGTTAAGGGTGAAGAGAACCACCTGATATGCAGCCCCATTCCTTGAATGTAGATAAAAACGTCCCTGCAGCTAAGAAAGTGACCGAAAGCCCTCAAATCTTTGAGGCTGTGATGGTGACGGTGATCAATCGCATCTTGACCGACCTTCACAAATACTTCTTCCATGGCCTTGGCAGCGGTGGCGGTTACGGTTCAGGGAAGCTGGATTGTTCAGATGATTGATGGGAAAAGAAAATAAAGGTAATATTGTTTCAATCAGTTTTTTTTTTAGTTTGAATTGGGACAGATTCGATGTGCAAGAAGGAAAACCAACCGTCTAGGAGTTGCAGGAGGCTTGGGATCAGTTATTCGAGAATGTGGTTGCAAGTGGAGCAGATTGTGTAGACCTAAATAAGTCTAATCAGGTACAACATGTGAATCTTGAGGATGAGGTTCATTGGTGTACTATGCAATACTGTAGTTGGGTTATACATTGTGCAATACATGTTTTCAAAGCATTTTGTCATTGTATTTTCGGTTTTTTTTTAATTTGGAATTGAAACTGAACAAAGGAAGTTTAGGGGCTGTTGGTTTTTTACTGAATTTGGAGCTTTGAAACTGGAAAGTGAAAAAAGTAACTGAAGGTTGTGTTGACATATTTAATTTGGTTGGTTTATTGTACTTAGAGTTGCTGTAACGTATATGGAGGTTCAAGTTGTGAAGATTGTTATTCGCTTTGCTCATGAGGTTTGTCTTACTATCTTATGTTTTAATTTATGTCATGTGTGCTTGTTGTGTATCTGTTTATGTTTGCCTTTCAATTTAGTTGTAGCATGTTTTTAGTTTAGCCGTATATTAAAAGAAAGCAACTTGCACAACGGTGTTCTTGAGGGTGTTATTAAGAAGGAAGCGACTTCAAGATGTCATCAGTTGTAGGTTTAGAAGAACATGTTTGTTGTCTTGATGTACGTTGTTGTCAAAGCCTGGTGGCATGTTTTTTGTTCAAGGATTTGAATTTTTTTGCTGCTTGAGTTGGTATTTAGTTAAAGGTCCTTGAAGATTGTATTGTTATAATGTCGGTCATGTTTGTAACAGTTTTGGCTCCTTGAACAAAAGAAAATAAACAAGGAGGTATAGGATTGAAACCTCCAATGTTTTGAGTTTAAACTTGGTTGATTTGAAAAGGATTGTGAAGACATCGTTTATGATGGGCTCACTTTGTATGCCCCTGTCGCAACGCGACGGGCCTCTTATCTAGTTTTATCTAATTATTAACATTTAATCTTAGAGTAAACTGTCATTTTGGTCCCTATGGTTTGGTCACTTTTGTCATTTTAGTCCAAATCTCAAACTTTTTAAATATGGGTCCCTGTGGTTTCACTTTTATTGTCATTTTAGTCCAAAATTCAAAAACTCCATTTTTTTACTGTTGCAACCTGTGTATTTTGTCTTTTTGTGCAGTGGTATTTTTGTCGAACTGATTTCCATTTAACATATTCTTAATTAAAAAACTAAATTAAATACATTTAATTCCATTAAATACCCTTATTAATATACATTTCCCCATTTACAGACATCATCTTCTCTCCCCCCCCCCCCCAAATAAAACCCTAACCCACCCCATAGGAGATCGAGGCATCAACTAACCCACGGTTGTTATGGCAGTTCAACTTTCGTGGAATCATATCGTCTTGCTTCGAACCACACTTGACGGTGTATGTAGAATTTGAAGAGAAGACACTTATGGACAACCTAGAGAAGCTTGTTCAGGTTTGATCAGTCTCTGTGTTGATTTGCCTTTTTGACACCCATTCTTATTTCATGATATCATATGCTTATATCTTCAAACTTGCAGGATGTGTTTAATAATTCAATTTTCTCTATGTAAGGTATTCTTGATTATCAGAAGGAGCTTAAAGCGGTGCTCTGCATTAACAAAGAACCGAACTTTGCTAAATTTATTCAAGGTCAGCTGTGGAATAACCTGTTTACATTTTGTTCGTTGCCATTACATTATTCTCTAGAATTTTCAGCTCTTATTAATAGTTCCGTTTTGGTCATGTAACTGTTTTCCATATATGAAACCTATGCATTCTGCATCCACATAAACTAGCTAATTTGGATGGAAATTTAAATATTTCTAAGATTAATTCATTCGATTTACGGTGCAAATAATAATAATTGCTTGCTCCGTTTGGCTGATAGGTCTTTCAAAGGGTGCTTAAAGCATACGCTACAAAGCTTTTTATGAAGTTACCTAAAGGTGGCACAGGGATTGTTGCAGCTACCACAGGGATGGATTAGGGTTTTTTTGGGGAAGAATCGAAGATGATGTGCTTCGATCTTCTGTGGGGTTGGTTAGGGTTTTATTTGGGGGAAGAAGATGATGTCTGTAAATGGGGAAATGTATATTAATAAGGGTATTTCAATTTAGTTTTTTAATTAAGAATATGTTAAATGAAAATCAGTTCGACAAAAATACCCCTGCACAAAAAGACCAAATACACAGGTTGCAACAGTCAAAAATGGAGTTTTTGAATTTTGGACTAAAATGGCAATAAAAGTGAAACCACAGGGACCCAGATTTAAAAAGTTTGAGATTTAGACTAAAATGGCAAAAGTGACCAAACCATAGGGACCAAAATGGCAGTTTACTCTTTAATCTTATAAGAGAATTTTGTAAATTATTGAAGTTGTCATTAGAGATTAAAAGTTTAGTTATAAAAGAAAAGAGTTTAAGGTAAAAACTGTTTTATATTAATATTAACTAGTAATAAGACCCGCGCGCGTTGCGGCGCGGGTACTTCGCAAATATTGAACAGATTATTTCAAGCGTTATGTGATGTGTTAACCATATGAAAACGCATGTTTTAACGTATCAGATTGAACTCAATGTATCCTATAGTTGCATTGCGGTTGGATCAAAACGTAACGTAAAACGAATTTATATCGTATAACCATAACGTATTATACGCGACACGACTAACTCGAATTTATATCGTCAATCCAAAAACTCTCGAGGGGGTCAAAGTAGCATTAAGAAAGTTCATAAAAAATTAAGTGGTTAAAAATTGCATTTCCTAGACTTAAGGGCTAAGAAATGGTAAAAATAAAATTTGATAAAGTTTTAGGTAAGAAGAAAACTATAACAAAGTTGGGGTTGTAAAGGAAACTACCACAAAGTTGGGCTGTCAAAAGCAAACTATTTGTAAAATTGGAGTAGTAGTTTAGGGACTAAATTTGCGATTTTATGAAACTTTAAAGGTACCAAAGTTAAAGGGCTAAAATTGCAATATCATAAAAGTGCGGGGGAGGGAGGCAAAGCCGGTGGGTTTCCACCGACTTTGTTTTTTAAGATATAGCTAGTAATTAGACACGCGCGCGTTGCGGCGCAGTTACATTGCAAATATCGAACATACGTGTATCAACAGAAAAACTGACACATGCAATCAAAAGACATTTTCATATCAAGGACATAAATTATGCCCCTAGCGCGTGACGGTGGGGTCGAAATGTAGAACTGGAAGCGAACATAAAATAAGCCAAAAAAACGTTTTATATTATACCTGACTTGTTTCCCTAAAACATTTTATACCTAAGCGTAGACCAAGTCAAATTTATACGGACACATAAATTGCAGTTTGCATAATACAACCCACAGGCGATGCGTCGTGAGCACTTTACAAACATTGAATGAATTGGTCCAAGTGTTATGTCATGCGTAAACCATATGAAAGCGCTTGTCTCGACGTACTCAGTTCAACTCAATGTACTGTTGAATCAAAGCGTAAAGTAATTCAAATTTAGACAAATTAGTTCTTTAAAAAGGAATTTAGCGAAAGGAAATCATTTAAGAATACAATAGGTTAAAAACGTATATTATATATGATAACGGGTAAAGTTGAAACATTAGAAATTTTAGGTATTAAACTTTGAAGGTAGCAAAACCAATCGACTAATATTGTAATGTGATTGAAATTTGCGCTGGAAAGTCAAGGACTAAAAACGCAATTTAGAAAAATCAAAGCAAGGGACCAAAAAAGCAATTTTATATATGGGAGAAAAAAAAAAGCAATGTCTATAAAATATATTTGAACATTAAAATGCATGTGAGGCCAAAAGTAGAAGATATATGGGAGAAAAAAAAGAGCAATGTCTATAAAATATATTTGAACGTTAAAATGCATGTGAGGCGAAAAGTAAAAGAGTTGTCGGTGGCTATGCCACCAACTTTCTCTTTTAAGTTATAGTTATAACAAGTGTTTTGCAACAGTCGAAAGACGAAAACCATAAAACGAATATCGGTTCTAATAATAACGATACCAGTACCAATGTTGTTCTGTCGAAATCGACAAGGTAGAGGTGTACAAATCGGTTTTTTTTTTCAAAAACCGGTTTCAGTTATTAACCGGTTTCGGTTTTTTCACCCAAAATAAAAACCGGTTTTTTTTATAACCGGTTCCAGTTACTAACCGGTTGGGACCGGTTTTTAACCGGTTTTCCCCAAAAAACCGGTTTTTTACCGGTTTTTTAATAACCGGTTTTTGAAGTCAAGAATAGTAACCGGTATAAAAACCGGCGGTTAAAAAAAACCGGTTATAAAAAAACCGGTTAAAAAAAACCAGGTTCGGTTTTTTTTTTCGGTTTCGGTTCTAAAGCCAATTTTTTGTACACCTCTACGACAAGGCATTGATGTTGCTAGGACGGTGTCATTTTAGTTAGTCACGATAAGGGTATGGTACCAATACTCGCTATAGCTTACAATATATAAAATATACTATATACTGCTACCAAAGTTGTTCAACGGAATTGGTTCGGTTCGTCACAATATAAAACGAAAAAAATCAATTATATTTTACCCGTTCGATTCAAACAAAACTTATATTTAAATATAGATAAAAATAAGCATGTCGCAATACTATATTCGGAATTTTTTAAGGCATTACTTATATTATTAAAATAATGTAAAGGATAAATGGCGTCGACATATAATAAAAAATACTAAGTAACTGCATACTCAAAATTTTATAAAACATCATATCATATAATAGAAAAATAAAATATGCTCAATTAAAAAAAATTAATGAACAAAAGTCATGGAAAAAAAATTTTAAAATTAAAAGCATATATAAATAAACAAAACAAATATAATAAACATAAAAATTGTTTTACTGTTCATCATCGCTTCCAATTAATATGTATAGTTAATTTCCCCCGCGCTTCGCGGCGGGATCTCGATCGGTATTGATTCGGTTTATTTTCATACCGACACAATACATGCATTCGGTATAACAATCAACATCTGCTCTACATCGACCGAAAATCATAAAACGAACACGTTGCCAATACCGATGTTATTCGGTCCGACTCATTATGGTACCATACAGTACAGTAGTGATACAATATCAGTTTATTGAAACTAAAAATATAGATATAAATATCGGTACCAAATATCGATATTGTTCGTTCGGTTTTACGTTCGATACAATAGCGACACGGTGTCTACTTCCAATAAGATTTACCGAAAACCATAAATATGAATAGTGGCACTTATGCTGTTCAGTTGGTTTTCTTTTCGGTATGGTAACAACACGGTATCCATTTTCAAAAAGATTTATATCAGAAATGTTGGAAAAAAAATATATAGATGTGTATTTAAATTATTTTTAAAAAAGTAAGGTACGCAAATTATTAAAAAATTATATTAAATGAACAATACTTAAAAAAATATTTTAAAAAGCTAGTTTTTATTCATGGTCCCTCAACTTTAATATAGAAATAATATATATATATCTTTTGGTTGAATTAAAAAATTATAACAAACCAAAATAAACATATTTAGTTTAAATAAATAATATTTTATGAATTGAACAATTGAAATTTAAATAAAAAATAAAGATTTTTTTTAACGACCAACAGAATCAATCTCGGGCATTCTCGGGGCATCCACTGGACAAACGGAGTACTCCGAGAGTAACCCGAGTCCACCACCAATTCCGGGGAAAACCCGGTAACCCACCCGTCCGTAGGCACGACAGTGAAATTACCGGTAAAACCCGTTTGGCTCAAGGATCCAACCCAAGTTTCCCTGGGTCTTCTATCATTGCCCACCAGTGCCTCACTCTACACCAAATGGAAGTCGAACCTACATCTCTCAAGAGAAATGCAAGCCCTCCACCACTTGATCTCGAACTAAAACACCACTAAAAACTCTATAATAATTATTAATTTATGTTAGTTACTATTCATCCACACTTTCTAATAATATATATAATATATATAATATAATATAATAGTGGACTTAAGGGTTTTAAAAAAGAGAAAATTTAGTTTTAAAGTAAAAACCCTCAAAGCGTAGGTGGGCAGGTTCAAACCTGTGACCACCCGGTTACCAAGTTGACTGGTTTACCACTATGCAATACCTTGTTCGAACCCGCGACCTCCGGTCTAACAAACAAACTGCCAACCACTCATCTGTGTTAACCAGATGTGATTTAATTGAACTTTTATTTCATTTAAAACGTGTTTAACAGAATCATCTTCTTCGTTCTAATTACATGCGTAAACTGTTATGCATAGACCCATACTTTCAGACGTTTGTATGAAATATAAAGTCAGAATTTATTGTATTTAATCCGAAAATTAAACGAGCAAAACAAAGGAACGAGAACGGTATACCGAAACGAAAAGCTTGCGGGTTTCCAGCGACGTCTTCGTGTTCTCCGGCGAAGCTCCGACGGATGCTTGAGTTTCCGGCGACTTGCTATCTAAATAGAGAGGGAGTGAGAGGGTTCCTTTCGTGTGGTGTGGGTTCCTCGGCAAAAACAACATGTCGTTTTTATAACCTCGTTTCGGACTCGACATATGGAAACCTTTGTTTTGGAAATTTTATAACTTCCGAATACAAAAACGAGAGTGTACGGGATCTTGTCCAGGTTCGTGATTATGTTAGAAATGGAAACGCGGAACACAGCTCAATCCCGAAAAATCAGCGATCTTAGGCAGGAAAGGAAAGGAATCACGAGCAAAAAGGAAATGTCAAACAGTTGAGTCGCTGGCATCTTGTTAGGCGGCAATTCTGAAAGAATTTGATTTCTTTTTCTTTTACAGTTTCTAAAGAATTGCACAAACAGTCCCTGTTTTGTTATAAGTTTAATATGTGCATAAAGTGACTAACTGGGTTAACTTAAATTAACTAAGACTAACTAATTTAAGTTAATTTCAAGCTTGCAAAATTACAACTTGCCCCTTTAACTATACTAACTTGATTAACTAACTTGGTTAATTTATTTAACTTAAACTCTCATTAACTTATCAACTAACTAGGTTAGCTTAGGAAACTTTTATATTGTGAAAAGATTAACTAATCAAATAAATTAACAAATAACTATAACGATGATTAATTTAATTAAAGAATAAAACCTTTCAACGGTCATTTATTTTTACTAACGAAAATTTCCGAGTTCCAAGGGTTCGGATCTGAATTTGATTATCTTATGAGTGTTAATTAGTTTAACGCGTATCGTGTATCGAATGTAAGGAAGATTCAAGAATCTCTGATAATATATCGTTAAAAAAAATGCGTATCTTGATTACAGTTGCACACAAGTCTAACATGAATACACGGATATGATTAAAATAACCATGTTTTCATTATGACCAACAGTCTCGGATTACAAATTGAAACGAAATACATTACAACGAGAGTACAAGTGTCTAAAAACGGGAAGTACAACTTGACTTGCTAAAATAAGAAAGTACGAAAATGCGGAGCGTTACATTATCGAATCCCAGCTTTGTTGACGGACCACCTATTGACTGCTTCCCAGTAATCTCCATATACCTCTGAGCTCATTTGTTGTTTAGCTGCATTGATGCTCATAGCCGGAGAATTCTTCAGTTTCAAAGCAATGTTGCAAAGAATTTCTTCTGATTCTTCAGGATTTGCTTTTGAGGAAGATGAATGATATCCTGGATTGTAGCTTGATGAGCTTTTCTGTGATTCATTTGATTTTTCAACACTAAATGCTGTCTTTGGTGATTCACCAGCTTTCACCCTAGGTGTGCTACCTTTGTAATAAAGACCAACATTTTGTTGATGTGAAGAACTGCTCATCTTGCTCTGTTTCTGCAATTCAAGCTCATGAGTTTCAATCTTTTCAATCAATACATCGAGAGTGATTGTATCATATAACACATTGTTTTTCAAAATAAAAACAAATGTTTGCCACTGATCAGCTCGTGGTAACGCTTCAATTATTTTTTCAATTACTTCCTCACGTGTTTTCACAATTCCAAATCTGTCTAACTCAATTTTTAAATGACAAAAACGTTCAATCATTTGTCTCACTGTTTCTCCCTTTAAACAATCAAACAAATCAAACTCTTTTTTTAGTAAAGCAATTTTATTCTTTTTAATTTGTTTGCCACCATCAGCTTTAACCCTTAACGCTTCCCAAACCGATTTTGATGACCCATCATGATTTAACAATGAAAAATGTCATCTCGGATAGATTGTTGAATCAATGCTATCATCTTCTTCTCATATGAGAATTTTCGTTTGTCTTCATCGGAAAGATCATTGAGATGTATCTCTTCATGCTTGTCATTGATCGGTCGACTGTATCCAAACTCTAAGCAGAACCAGCTCTCGTGAGCATATGCCTTGGTCCAGTTCAAGAATCTCTCTTTCCACCATGTATAATCTTCTATATTCTCAAGTTTAGGTGGTTTCGAATAGGTTCCATAGAAGTTATCATGTTTTATGTTATCATTGATTGTTTTTGTTATTGATTTCGGTGTGACTGTTGAAGTTTCCGATGATTCTGATGTGAAAGCTTTGTAGAATGTATTGTAAAATTCTTCAACCATGATGTTATCTCCTCGAGTCACCTAGAACACAAACAATCAATCAGTTAAAACAAAATTATCAAACATTTGGATCGGACAGGTATCCGATCGAGTGAGTCAACAGAGTAATAATGATCAGGTGGCAGCAGATCGGGTGGTGATCCGATCGAGTGACGACTCGATGATTGATAAAGCTCCTTGGATCGGGTGGCTACTCGATCGGGTGGTGATCCGATCAAGTGATGATTCGATGATTGACAAATCTCATTGGATCGGGTGGCTACTCGATCGGGTGACTATGTGCCTTGGATCGGGTGGCTACTCGATCGGGTGGCAACTCGATCGGGTGACTCTATGCCTTGGATCGGGTGGCTACTCGATCGGGTGACAGTGTGCCTTGGATTGGGTGGTAATCCGATCGAGTGACTGTTCGATGCTTGACACTATGCTTGGGATCGAGTGGTGACTCGATCGAGTGGAGATTCGATACTTTTGACAATCACCTAGAACAAAACAAATGAAATGATTAGGATCGGGTGGCAATTCGTTCGGATTGCCACTCGTTGCTTGCACTTAAAATCTTAAACGAATAATGTCCCCTGAATCAGATGGTGATCCGATCGGGTGGGTCAACAAAGTCAAACCTTTTAATGAATTACAACGGATCGGGTGGCTATCCGATCGAGTCACAATCCGAGAGTTGACACTAATGGTTTTAACAAAACAATGTACAATGGATCGGGTGGTCATCCGATCGATGAACATCAAGAACAACAGTGACGAACATGTTGAACAATTCGGACAGAAAAATCTTAATTTCTCACAAATTACTTGGAGTTTTGATCTGAAATTTTGTAGGCTTATAGAACAATGATTTTCGCACATAATATCCAAAAATCAGCCAATTTTAACCGTAAAAGCCATGTTAATTTTGCAATTTTCAGTCTGAAAAGTGAAGAAGACGAAGAATGAAGAAATTTGACAAATCTGGATGAAATTTTGATCTGATTCTGATGAAATCCTGTACGAATCTGTGTAATAGATCTGTGCAATCGAGCTCCTGCTCTGATACCACTTGTAGGACCGGTTTTCGACTCCTTAACGATTGCGAACCGACTCGTGTAACGTGCGGAATCAGTACACGAACGTGACCGAACACACAAGACGTAATATAATCTGTGATTCGATTGATGATATGAAAAGTACAAAGTCACGTGAATCACCTAGAACACTTTCTCTCTCTACTTTCTCTCTCTAAGCACCAAGCTCTTCAAAGATCCAAATGAGCAAAAGTTAAAAGTCTTTAAGACTAACCCTTAAGACTTCTATTTATAGGCCAAGTGGCTTAATAGATTTCTCATTAATTACAGAAATGCCACATTGCCTTTTCCTACATATTACACTATAAAGTTATGTTTTCTTCAGAAACTGCTACGAATTGGATTGACGGAGGCGATAGACATAAATGCACTAACATAACAAAACTATTAATTTTTTTTTTATAAAAACTACATGTATATTATGTTTTTTATATATGTGATAAAATTAATTAAATAAAAGTAATTAAAAAGAGTTTGAGTAAATTGTCAAATCGTCCTTGAGGTTTTATATTTGCAAGTTTAATCCAAATATTCTCAACTTAATATAAAAAGTAAACTAAGTTAGTGGTTTGGATGAAAATGGCAAAAAAATGCCAAAGGTGAATGGCTGCTTGACACAAGAAAGTCATTTTGGATGAAACTGGCAAACGGGCCTAAACCCCAGGGACGATTTTGACAATTTACTCAAAAAAAATATTAACTTACGAAAAAAAGTTATGGTCGTTTAAAAATTATGGGGTAATTAGTTTTTTATAGGGGGGAATAAAGTGTAACTATTAACTAATTATCTATAATTTGGTAAAAAAAATAAGGGAATTAAAGTGTATTTAAGATGAGGGGATTAAAGTTTAATTATTGTTTGAAGAGTAAATTACAAGTTTTATCCTTTATGTTTACATCAAATTGCAGGCGCTGTCCTTTTGGTCAAAAGTTTACAGGCGGTGTCCTTAACCTTTAAAAATATTGCACGTTTTGTCTTTTAGGCCAATCCTGGTTAGAAATCTCAGTTAAAAATTGTCATGTGCAACGTACATGAGGGTAAAATGGTAATTTCCCTCTCAATCCTTTGAAACTCAACACTCACTTCATCATCTTCCTAAATTTCTAGGGTTTAAACCGCCTGCAACTCCAACCACCAATGGCCGCTTCAACCGTCCACATCAATCCTCTTGAAGGTGCTCCACCTATCATTGAACCACCGCCACCCTCATCTACCGTCTCACAGACCACCACGGATGAATCGACTGCAGGACACCAACCCCCTTAATCATCTTCATCAATGTCAAATATATCAATCGTACGAAAAACACATCCAGAACATACCATATATCAATCTTAATGAAAACACATCAAAAACAGGTGGTGTGCATTCAACAGAGTAAACAAAACAATTACAGTCTGGATGAATCCATTGCAGGACACCAGTAGATGGCTATAAAAATATCACCGTCAAAACCCCCGTCGAACCTCCTGAAACCACCTGAAAACCATCGAGCAGGTGAAGTCCGATGGGGGTATGGTTTTTCTGAAGCATGATCGTTGGATGGGTGAAGTCCGGCGAGGTTACCGTCATCGAAAAAGCATGAGCGTCGCCGTCATCGGCGAGCACCATCACTGTCGAGCACCTTCAATTTGGGGAAGCGGACATTGGTGGTTGGAGTTGCAGGCGGCTTAAACCCTAGAAATTTGGGGAAGATGATGGAGTGAGTGTTGAGTTTGAAATGGTTGAGAGGGAAATTACCATTTTACCCTCATGCGCATTGCACATGACAGTTTTTAACTGAGATTTCTAACTAGGTTTGGCCTAAAGAACAAAACGTGCAAGATTTTGAAAGGTTAAGGACACCGCCTGTAAACTTTTCGCCAAAAGGACGGCCCATGCAATTTGATGTAAACATAAGGGGAAAAACTTGTAATTTATACTCTCGTTTAAGGTTTTACATTATAAGAAATTCCTTAACTTTTGGGTATTTAGATATTGTATAGCCAAAGTTATCATGAATTTCGAAGTCATTCTTTTCATAAAAATACTTTCATGAATCTTAAACTTTTAACTTCCAAAAATATGCAAATCTCCCACCTAAAACAATCCACAAAACAAAATCTCAACTTGAGACTTGTATGTTTATATAATCAACTCCATTATAATAACAATAAAATAGAACCCAAAAAAGTTTAGTTCCTATAGTCAAAAGCAAAGTCCGCTATCAAACTAACGACATTGGTGTCTCCTTAACTTACACAAACTTTAGCACCTAACTCCCACAAACTTTGATTAGTAGTAAAACTATAGTAGTGGGATAAAGATTTAACCCCACTTTTGTATAACTAAGTCAACAAGTGGCGTACTACTCCAAAACAATGACACCAGGTTCGTCACTAGACTTATCTTGATGACCATCAGCGTCTTCCATCGCCACGTCAGCATTTGCAGCCCCGTTGACTGGACCTGATTCATGCTGATGTGGACTTGAACTTGCCACATCACCATTACTCTTCTCACTTTCAGTCACAGGAGAGACGATTTTGGTGATTTTTTCATGTATTGCTACCAGTGGTTGAAGATTCTTTTTAAGCTTTAAATCTGCAGGCTTCTTCGCCAAATATGTCTCTACAGCATCAGCAGCATTTTCCCCTACCACCGTGCACATCTGCACAAATCATAAGTTTAATACATAATTAATATATTAAATAAGATTACATCAATATAACCGACAATATTAATTAGTAACCTCGTTATAAAGGCGGGGCATTGCCAAACGATCCGGTTTATCATCACAAGCAGCTGCCGATATTTCTTCTTCAGCTGTACAAAAAATCAAACACTTAGTCCATGTAAGCATTGATGATACTTCAAGAAATAAGTAATATAATGTAATGCATTGCCATCAAATTATTTTAGATTATTATATATAGACGCTTACAGATAACTTCGATTTGAGGCAATTGACTGGTCAACTGGGACAAAGTTCCGTTTTGACTTGCAGTCGGTCTGTCTACAACCTTTTGTTCAGTCTCCATATCACTTCGAATCCCGTTAGGTTTTTCATCACCCTATAAATAGATACATTTTCTTTTACGATATATAAACTATAATAAATAAAAACTTCAATAACAAGAAGAAACGTATACTTACTACATGTGTGATCAGTAGGTTCAAAGCAAAAAGAATTTGATCCAAAAAAACATGTAATAAAGAAACAAAATGTGTAATAAGCCCGACTTACGTAGAATTCTTTTTGGTATTCTGCATTAAGTCCTTTTTCGAGAAGTTGGACCCGTTTTTTGACAAACTCGACCACTCTTCTTTGCATTTCTCGGAAGTGATACAATGCGTTATTTGAAGCAGCAGAATCTTGTGGTTGACCACCAGGAGCCACAGTTTGACCGTCAAGACTTCCGCCAGCAGGGGGCGGGGCCGCTCCCGGAACACTGAGATTTGCAGTGGGAAGATGCAACTCTTGACAGATCACTTCCGGAATCCGCAAGTCCTTGTCATCAACAATAGCTTGCCATCTTCCATAACCGTGCCTTTATATAAGATAATTAAATAATAAATAAGAAAAAAAATATGATAATACTAAATGAAATAAAAGAGTAAAATGCCATTTTTGTCCCTGATGTTTGGCTACTTTTGCGACTTTCGTCCAAAGGTTTGTTTTTCCGTATCTGGATCCAAAAGGTTTGAAATCTTGTCATTTTCATCTGACTCGTTAACTCCATTTTTTAACGTTAAGCCATGGGTATTTCCGTCTTTTTAGACATTAGAAAATGTCGAAAAATGCCCCTCATTTAACAGAGAAAAGTGGATGGAGTTAACGGGTCGGATGAAAATGACAAGATTTCAAATCTTTTGGATCCAGATTCGGAAAAACAAACTTTTGGATGAAAGTCGCAAAGTGGCCAAACCTAAAGGACGAAAACTCGAAATAAAATTAATGTAAAGATTTATGAAAAGGTTACTTTAACACAGCACGGAGTAGGGTTCGATCATGTTCATCCTTCCAGTGTTTCAATCCTCTTAATCCCGGATACCGATATATGATGTCATCCGTAAATAGCGGAGCAGATGGATTCTCTGAAGAAGATTTCACCTGAAAAGTTATGGTAACAAAAAAATTAAATAAAATAATGACATTAAATTACATGAAAATCACATGGATGGAACTTACTTTATCTCTTACAAGAAGCAAGACTGCAATTCTGACAAGTACGTCCTCAATTCTTAGCCCTTCTTTTGGAACACCGTCTGCGTTAAAAATATTACACATTAGATAAATAATTAATTTACTCGATAACAGGACTTTATAGAGACAAGAAAGTAACCTGAAAACGTTGCGGCATCAGTAATATCTTCTGAAATGTGTGACAGGAACAGAGTTCCATAACTGCAGGTCCGTAATAAACCAAAAAAAATTAGAAAATAATCATTTTTAATATTTCATCTGCCGATAAAAACTTGTGATAAATCTAAGGTTTTGCACAAAATCACGGATTCTTGTCAATTTTTGATATTTTTCAATTATTTACTTTTTCTGTTCATTCATCATTATATTTCCCCCAAATATCAGCATCTCCAAACAAACGCTAATCCTATTAATGAACATAGACGATAATAAAGAAAGGCAAATATATGAAGAATAAAATACTAGATAAGTCAAGAAACAGAAGACTATATTTTGGTTTCAGAGTTCAAATTGAGCGATACTTTTAGCTTTACAGACTTGAAATATTATGATATAATATATAACTAGTGGGTTACCACCCGCACTCCGCAACAGGTTAGAAACGTCGATAAAAATAGGCAAATCGCAACAGGACATTCTATGTGACGATGAAAAAACAACGCCACGGCAGTATATTCGAAAGTCACGAAAAACGGCAAAAACGAATACCCGGGCGGGTTCAGAACATAGTTAGAATAACTTACGACGGTACATACAAAATTCAGGAAAACATTGTGTTTAGAAAAAAATAAAAAGAAACAACCAAAAATAAATAACATAGGAAAGAAAAAAAAAACTAAAAGTTTAGAGTCTACATAGTAATTGCTATAAAGTCTAAAGGAGAAAAACTAAAGTTGAGGGTCTAAATAGTAATTATCATAAAGTGTAAAGGAAAGAAAAGAAAAATAAAGTTGAGGGTCTAAAGAGTAATTAAAATAAAGTGTAAGCAAAGAAAAACTTTATTAGAGTTGAAGGGCTAAACATGTCATTATCAAAGTTGAGGCGTCAAAGTGTAAAGGAAAGAGAAACCTTATTATAGTTGTGGGCTAAACATGTTATTACCAAAGTTGAGGGGCTAAAGTTGTCTTGATCAAAGTTGGGGGGCTAAAGTTGTCTTGATGTGACAACTTAGCCTTTTAATATATATGATAATGATAATGCTATAGTTTATGTGCCTCAACTTTAACCTACAATTAGAACAATTCTATTAACCTTAAAAAGTTTGAGTTGACAAAGAGAATAAAAGAACTTTGACACTTACACTTTAATTTCTTCATAACTTTTTTGCTTCAAGCGTGAAGTAAATTCTGCCCAATCAAAGTCTCCAACCCCAAATCTGCAATATACTTCCTACACAATTAATATAATATTCATAAAGATTGAAAAAATTATTTCTTTTATAGTAACAAGACCTCATCAAGATTTGAACAAATTGGGCCCGTTGACTTTGATTAAATCCGAGTACTCTGAAGGCTCTCCCTTCACCTTCCATAAGCGGAAGTTGCTCTGCATTATCAACTGCAAAAATAGTATTTGTTTTGTCTTTGAAATCACTACAGGATATCAACTAATAAAAGAAATTATGAAAAATATTCAACTTACACAAAAAATACAAAATATTAAATGCCATTTTCGTCCTCGAAATTTGGCCAGTTTTGCGACTTTTGTCCAAAGATTTGTCTTTCCGCATATGTGGATCCAAAAGGTTTGAAATCTTGCCATTTTCATCAGGCGCGTTAACTCTATCCATTGTTCTTCATTAAGTCAGGGGTATTTCCGTCTTTTTTGCTAACTTAAAGGGCAATTCGGTCTTTTTCACTTTATGTAAAAAGACCGAATACCCCTGAAAAAGACCGAATTGCCCTTTAAGCTAACAAAAAAGACAGAAATACCCCTGAGTTAACGAAGAAAAGTGAATGGAGTTAACGAGCCAGATGAAAATAGCAAGATTTCAAACCTTTTGGATCCAGGTGCGGAAAAAACAAACCTTTGGACGAAAGTCGCAAAACTGGCCAAACCTCGTGGACGAAAATGGCATTTTACTCTAAAATAAATATAACTGAAACGTTTACCACGTGTTTTCTTTCTGTAAGGCTTTCTAGCAGGTGCTATTCCTGTTGAATTATCCTCATCGGATAATTCCGCTTCGTAATTATCATCAGCATCAGAGCTTACATCTTCCAAACCAGCTAGATCATCATCTTCAACAGCCACCATCTGAAAATTGCCGAAATAGCAAATAGACGTATGAAAAACATAATAAGATGGAAATACAAAAATGCCCTACAGTTATCTTAACTATTATAAATACCTGCTTACGGCTTCTTTTTCCCTTCCCCATAGAATTAAATTCTTCGATTTTGTGCACTTCATATCTATCTTTTAGCAAGTCCTCCCAATAACTCGATCGTTCTATATTATTCGCTGCGTTTTTGTTCTCTGCCAATGGCTCTTCTATTTCTTCTTCCATTTTTGACTCCGTCTCGTCAATATACTCAAAATTTGCCACCTAATTATACAAAAAATAAAAACAAAGTTTTATTTTAATTTCCAAACATAAATTCCCATCTAGAAGCAGTTTCAAACCTTAAACGCTTTCAAAAAGCCATCTTCTTCTGCATCATCCATTGCAGCATTTTCTTCTTCCGTGTAATCACGGTTAAGCAATCTATAATGAAGAAGCCATGATGTCTATTTGGTCAAAGATAGTCAAAGATACAAAAAAACATAATATGGACTTTCATTAAGGCATAATAAATGTAGTGTTACTTGTATAAAATATCAACATACTTTTTCACTTGTCCCATTTTAGTCATTGTACTTCTTCGTACACGAGTCAGTTACACATGAGTTTGTGTACTGTCTGGAATAACAGGTAAATTTAACATTTTTATATAGA